>JASPKZ010001618.1:925000-1412500 GCA_030220185.1 Diploptera punctata | reverse complement strand
TATCACCCCTAAACTGGTTGGATGATCTTCCACCTCTGAGATTAAAACATGTGGATGGAGACCGCTATTCGGCTGGTGCAAAGAGCCTTATATTCTTTAAAATATATAATTTAGAGTACGTTTATGTTTATTTTTTTATCAGTGTCCATATTCAATTCATGAATTAATTTTCAAGAATTGAATATTATCATAGTGACGAAAATATGTATAAATGAGAAAATATCAGTTGAAATAAAGTTCTCCATATGTATCAGACAAGGAGAATCACACAGTTTCCTACTATTTAGTTTAGTTTTGGATAAATTAATACAAAGTATGACAATTTTATGTGGATACATGTTAAGAATAAAAAAAAAGAATATATTATGCTATGCATACGATGCCGTTTTAATGACCAGAACACAAGACTATCTCCATAGAGCAATACATATATTTGTCACAACTGCAGATATAATTATAATAAGACAAAATTCATATGGATATCTAAAGATTCAGTAAGATATATATTGGAAATCACACACCAAGCATAAAAATATGTTCGGTTGTTGTATTACACTGTTAGCCTGGCATGCTTTCTTCACGCGCATTGCTATTATATATAGGGTCTACCTTATAAGTTATAACCGCTCGAGCGGGGTTTCAAAGGTAGGCTATGTAACTTCCTTCAGCGGGTCGCGCGCGCATCCGGTTTGGTCTTCACGGTAGGTGAATGTAGTTCGTTAGCTTTGTGTTATCAAGATGGTGAGACCGTTTTCGTATTTTAATATGTAAAAATTATTTTAACTACGAGTCTGCTCTACAGTAAGTGATGTAAACGTTATACAACAAATTCATCGGAAGTCTACTTTCTTAAAATCTCGGAAGTGTTTGGAGACATAATGATCAATGCTGGCCTCTTTTCCACCTCGATTCGCAGACCTAGAAATGTACATATTTTTTATCGCCTTCCTGATGCTCCAACCTAAGAAATTAATTATAATTCCGACAGTGTCAGGGAAAAAAGCTTGAAATGGCATAAAAACAACTTTGTAGTATTGCAAGAAAAAAAAACAACTTTTGGGGTAATGTGAAATATAAGGCTTATTGAACAAATCGTCGCACATTTCAATAAGTAAAAGAAAACATTACGAAACAAATTACAAACATTACAGTGGAAGAACTCACTCGCATTAACTAGAATGTGGTTTCCAGATACATTGCCTGTATAACCCAGTAAGGATGACACTTTCAATATTCAATACACAATCTGTATATATGAGTTGCTTACGTGGCAAACACTAGCAAAAAAAAAGTTTGGTGGTACTATCACAATAAATATTGTCTTATGTTTAGTCACGGGTCATCTTTAATTTAAATAAATATTTATTCAAAGGTATGTATCTAGTTTTATTTCCAAAAATTGAATATTCCAGCCATTAGAGCGATTTTAAAAATTTCGCATTATAATTGCATGTTGGATCATGTCGAAAAGTCGGAATCAGTGGCTAGAAAACCCAAGAAACCTTTCTCAATTATATATATATATATATATATATATATATATATATATATATATATATTTTCTATATCAATTCTGAGCTAAGTTCCAAGTATAATGTAAACATACCAAATGTATCACTGCATTTCATGGGTGGTCGAATAACGGTTATACATTTAAGCGTGTAATAAAATGTAGTTCGCATTACAACGCTCTAAATAAAGAAAATAATAATAATAATAATATTAAAAATAATAATAATATTATTATTATTTAGTACATGCCCATATACGTTATATGGGAGAATCTTAAAATACATCATTACAATTTTAATAAATTAAATAAGTAGAAATGTAGGCTTTCACGGCCGGTGTCTTGATTCCTGTTTGGTTAGTCTACCGAGCTAAATGGCCGTGGCCCAGTTTTCTTGAAACTCGACGTTTCATGAACTACTGCAGTAAACATCTTCAGGAATTCAGAGAGAGCACGCAGAATCTCCTGACGATACATACCGCAATAGTAGACGAAACGTCGAGTTTCAAGAAATCTGGATCACTGTCATTTAGCCCGGAAAATGAACCAAACAGGAATAAATTTGTTAGTGTTCTTACGTATGCTCATTGATGAATACTTTAGAATTTCAGTGTTTCAAAATGACCGCTTTTGTAGAATTTCTAAAACATCGGAAAATAAAGCATTTGAAGAGCGGAGGTAAACAAATTACTTTTAAAGTTTTCTAATACTTCAGTGAAAATATGCCACATTAGCCACTGAGGATGTGTTGAAAATAACAGCAGAATTTAGAGGTGAATCAGCCTGGGGCATAAATTCTGTTTGTAATGAAATTGTAAATGAAGGATATTTATCGATACTATGAAAAACCGTAAACATCTGATTTTATAGGACCATATATAATTTATGTTATTTTTATGTAATAAATAAATAAGAAATGGAGGAAGATCATAATTATTGATACCATCTTGTCTTATTTCCCGTAAATACGATGAAGCCTAAGAACGTTTCTATTATTGACTATTCGCGGTACACAATTCAGTCATATGACAGTTAAAAAGTAGTACCCCCCCCCTCCAATACACAGTGTCAGCGGTTTAATTCACGTTTGTTTACAGTAACTTACATTATTGGAACATAGCTTGGAATTTGTATAATCATTTTAGGTGTCTGCTAAGGAGGGTGGATGAAGATTTTTAAATTAAAAATATATAGGCTATTTTGTTGAGAACATCCTCAGTAGCTACACTCCATAAGAATTCTCTAGATGTAAAATATTACATGGCGAATTTGTAGCTCCAAACAAAACCCGAACGTGTACAGTGGTCTTAAGTTCAGCATTACGTATCAAATCGCAATAACAGTAACCTAAATAAAAACACGTAGAACTTTTTCATTTGTTGTTTAGAATGTTGTTACGATTGTTTTCTGTCTGCGTTTACAAACATCTTGTCTACTAACTTAGATGCGAATTTGTTATTTTGAGTAAGAACCGAGACATTGAATTAAGAGAAAGCAGTTAACCAGTAAAGAGAAAATGCTTTCTGCCTCAAGTTTTCATGAGTAAAAGCAGCAGATTCTTGAGTTGATGTCCTCTTCAGCTTGTTTATGTGTCGTAAAAATTAAATTACATTCTCAACAGACTCTCCTCTACTTGCATGTTAACATTTATTGGCGTCTTGCTTTGATATTCTGCCACAGCTTTATTCATTCTTACTTATTCGTCTGGTTTTATTTCACTTCGTATTGGTTGTTCAGTCCTGGCCATTTTCAGATCCCAACAGAGAATGTCTCTTACTATCCGACACGTCTTCCATTAATCTGCTTCGTTTGTGGATAATTTGAGAACTAATTCCGTACCATCCCTCGTACACTCGCTTCACGTCAGTCTGTTTGTATGCGGGAATACTAGTAATGGTAAACAATGTAGGTGTTTCATTTTGTATTTGTTCCTGACTATACATGGATAGTATATATATGTTCGTGCGACACATTAACAGTGCTGCTATTACTGTAGGTTAACGTTCCACTGTGTCGTATAATACTTGGGGAAAAAGACAATATCAGGACCGATGAGATATTTAGGCCTACATAAAATAGGCCTGTAACGTATGTTTCTACATCCCAGGTAGTAATTAATAAAGAATCGTAACGCTACAGGTGTAGAAGGCCCTTGTTCTAACACTTGGCTTTTCTGGCTTCATATCCACGATCATTTGGCGGACGATCATCTAACCAATGTAGAAGTGGCTGTGGTCAACATGTGCAGTCCCCCATACGTTGTGGCTCAACCTGGACCCATTACTTACTGTAGGTACCCAAATTCCTCATGATGCTAGGTGGGCGCCGGTCTAATATTGGCCCAACTATCATTCGAACTCAGGTTTTCATTATACTATAAACATGGTTGAAAACGCTTTGATATATTTTTAAAAATCTGGCGAATAAGTAGGCCATAATACAGGCTGTAGGAAAAGTAGTGCGCTAAACTTAATAAATGTACTTTTACATGTGGAGAAGAAGATGAAGTTATATCAAGAAGAAGTTATATATAAGTAGAGGCTTACAAGGTAGATATTGTCACCATAACATTTTGTTTGCTGGAAGTTTGTATTAATACCGCACTGTTGTAGGAACCATTGGCAGATTATTTGTCGTACAAGAAAATCCTGAGGCGATGAGTCCTGTACACTTTGAAGATGTTATGGGTACTGATAGTACTTTTAGGTCTAGAACTGTCCAGGGTGATTCATTTTGGAAACTTCGTTGCTAATACGTTTGTGGGTATCGGTGTGCGGTTTTAGTCACTTCACTCTAGACTATTTGACGGGGTTTGTGGTGTGCTTAGTGAGGTTATAGATTAGAGTAAGATGACGATACCATAACCCTGAAACAGAGCACCGTAAATTGTGCTGTCGACGAGAGGAGCTATGGGTTGGCATTACAGAGTGAGCCCCTCTGCTCCGGGCAAGGGAACATACCTCATGTCAGTTTGCTGGCTCCAACATTAGGAGTGTAATCCGGTGAATATATTCGTTGCACAGCACGTTCCTGCGGCTTAGATCCTATATTACATATTATATAGTTGAAATTATTATTGTTGGGTTTAAATGTGGTGGCGATATAATATTCTCTCAGCAGTCTCCAGGCCGTCATGTGAGAAACATTTAAGTCCGAATGTTAAGATTATAATGCCTACGTCAATCACCCTGCAAAAAGTATTACACACTACAAAAACTGCAATAAGTATCTCATATTTAATTCCTGCAAACAAAATACCTGGGATGCACTGATAGTCCTTGTAACTTCCTGTGCTGCAGCAACCAAGTATTTCCAGACGTATGCCCATATAACATATATATATATCTGCATCTGAGAAATCCATGTTTGAAGTTACACTCTATACACTCTCGCGGATTTGTAAGTTTCGTCAGTAAAACAATACTAGCATTTTATTTGAATATGTTCTCTAACGTAGAGGCTATTGTAAAATTTGTATATGTATCTCAATCGCCCTCTACTATGTAAAACTTCAATTAAAAAACTTGGTTATAGGCCTTTCGGTACATGTTCTATCTTCAGGTGTTAATAAGATAAATTTTGTTTTCGATTATTATCTATACAGATGATTAAAGTAATTGAGTATGTTCCATTTTCAAAGTTTTCGTGATTGGCTTCTTTTAAAATTCTGGTTCCATCCATATTCTACAGTTGTATAATAAGTAATGTTGGTTTTTAATGTATTGTGTGTATCTGGTGGTATTTTGAAGGTATGTTACACTAGGAGATTGTTCCAAACAAGCGTTGCAGTCGATGAGGAGTTTTTTATTCTCAACAACTGGAACCAGATAGTGAAATTTTCTGTGTCGCGAGTTCAAACCCAACCAAATTCCATACTTTACTAACAACCATGACAAAAATTCAGGGATTGGGATGAATCGAACTGTACCACATCCAACATAGAGCCCTGTTTACGCCTTCATATTACCATCTGTTTCGATCCAAGGCCCATTTCACCCATCTTGCTTGAAATTCCGATAATAACGAAGTTGTGGAAATTGGTCTCAACAAATTATTCATATTGAAAAATCAGAGACTGCTACCGTCGCGGTATAATAAACCAGGCAGATATATGGTTCAAGTATATAGCATCTCATGGTATTTATTTTGAAAGAGTAGTTTAATTTATTGTGAGAAAAGACCCAAATGACAGTTTTTTTAAAAAAAACAAGACATTACCTGTGAGACAGCATCTATAATTATGTCTTGTGAATTATGGATAATACATTTTTATAGTGTTGAATAATTGTGAGCTGTTTCTGTTAAGGGGTTTAGATAACTGGATTTTCCGTCATTGCATTTAAAATCTCTAACATGTTCACTGAATCTTGTATTAAAATTTCGCGATATAATATATATTATTATTATTACAATTAAGACTATGCACTCCTTTATTTTCGTTTATATTGTTGCCCTCTATTTAAGTTTAAATATGTTTAAATTATTATACATTTTGTTCGAATGTTTATATTTTGTCGTGCTTGCCAATGTTTTTTTTTTTCAATATATTATTTCATTCCGTGCATATGACACTATGAACCAATTATTTTTGTTTTGATTGAGTTAACCCGATATGAGTATCGAATTATACGAGTTCATAGTGCTTGTGCACGTTATATATACAACCTCCGTAAATCAAATAACGTAACTCCAGGATTTGAAATGTTGTAATGGCTTCGATTGGAAAACAGGCGTTTCCCTCTACTTCTTGTATCATATTTTGTTCACCTCATCATTCCTCTATCTTGCTACTCGCTTCCATTCACCATTTTCCCACCATAACATAAACGCACGATCGAAAGACAATTACCATTGTTGTACTTCTACATGGAACATATCACTATTCCTGATCCCTCCTTGTTTCGGTTATCCGTCTTTGGAATTTTCTCCCCTCTTGTATTAAGAACTGGGCAACTCAAAAACAGAATGCAAGCTTATTGAATATTTGATTAGACAATACGATATTCAGGGTGTCCAATTCAAACCTCCTACATTTTAATTAATGATAACTAACAAAGTATGCGGAATTATGAAATGAGGCCGGTATAAACGAAACAGAAACTCAAAGAATTGTCATTGCCAAACATTGCCACGAACTAAAACACCTTTATATGTGCACCATTAGTAGCACGAACAATATTAAGTCTGTATTCGATTTCGTCCCACGTTCTGTCCAACATGTCCATTGGTACTGTTGCAATTGTGTCAAGGATACGGGTTCGTAAATCATGAAGATCTTGTACTGGAGTCGCAAACACACGGTCTTTTACATACCTCCACAGGAAGAAGTCCAGTGGAGTGACTGGCGAATTGGTCCGCCGCGTTCAATCCAACTATCTGGTAAGGATTCTTTGAGTGAATGTCGAACAACCAGGCTCAAATGTGATGGGGCTCCATCTTGCTGAAAGATTACTTGGGGTTTCAGATCAGCTACTTGGAGGTACAAGAACATGTCTTGGTATACATGGCCAGTTATTAACTTCTCATGGAAGAAAAAAATACCTATAATCCTGTTCTTCATCAGGCCGCACCAAACGTTTACTTTTGGGCTACCCCGGACGTGTTCACGGTAGACGTGTGGATTTTGCGTACCCCAGATCCTTACATTGTGCCGATTAACAGATCCTGATACATGGAACGTTGCCTCGTCGGAATACGAGACGTTTCCAAGAAATTGAGGGTCCTTGTCAATACGATCCAGCATTTCAATAGCAAATGCCTGTCGTCGTGCCCTGTCAGCTGGCTTTATTTGTTGAACAATTTATACCTTGTACGGGTACAAACGAAGCCGCTTATGAAGCACTCGATGCACAGTCGATCTCGGCACATTGAACTGCCGGGAAGCTTGGCAAATTGATTTTTGTGAACTTCTCTGAAATCTGCTCTAATTTCTTCAATCTTTTCTTCTGAAACACGTGTACGAGCACCTCCTGATTCTTTTTTAACGCTTCCAGTCGCCAGAAACTTCTCAAGCCATACCTTAATGGCCTTCCCATCAGGTGCACTTTCTCCATATTCTCTCCGGTAATTTATTTGCACTGTAATTATTGACTTCGTCTCTGCATACCAGAAAACAGTTTGTGCTTGTTGCTGAGGACTCGCCATCTTGTTTTATGTCATCATTGTCTAACATGCGACATATGAAAACAAACATTCTTTGAGTTTCTCTTTTTTTTTAATAACCAACCTCATTTCATAATTCCGCATACTTTGAGAATTATGATTCATTGAAATGTGGGAGGTTTGAATGGGTCACGGTGTATAACCAAGTTCTAGGTATACGGTAATTTTTCTATATTTCTCGTTTTTATAATCGAACGTATAATTTAATCAAGTTTTTATTTTATTCTTATTAGTATTATCTTAATATATTATTTTGTATTTTTCTTATGATCCGTTTAATGTATAGGCCTACTATGTATTATTAATTTAACAGTTGATTGTTAATAGAGGCCGTTTCATCAAGGAAGAAGCATGACCTATAAAGCTCGCGCAGGCAAACGTAGGGTTTGAGGCTTATCCGTATTTGCAAAATTATGGTTACTAGTCGTAAAGAAAATAGGAAATTATTATCGTAACTATGCACCACGTGAAATTTCTTAAGGGCACCCGATGCTAATTTTCTTGCAATTTGATTTAAAAATGTGACATACAAAAATAATTTTTTTCAGTGTCACGCAGCGGGCCCGGGTTCGATTCCCGGTCGGGACAGGCTCCTGGGTGAAGTTTCTTTCCGGGTTTTTCCTCACCCTGTAAGACAAATGATTAAATTTTCTTACAAACTACTTTCCAATTGTTTTCGAAATTTAATATGTTATTGTCAATGGTTCATTTGACAATAATAAGGTTTGCTTGTGTTCAGATATGGATTGTAATTTATTTTTAAAAATTCAAAGACCAATTTTTTTTGTTAAATATTTTCAGGTTCACAAAACCTCAAGTCTGAATAAAAGGCTTCTGTGCAACATTTATCCGCCCTTCATCCATCCAGTAATACCTTAGTTTCCTGTTAGATGTTCCATTGGGGGGATGTACTAACCACATATCATTTGTTGACATGTGTGGGTAACTAAGCATATCTAAATTAGCTTGGTTTAGAAACTCCCGATAGAGAGCAGTCGTGTACCCACGCGAGACGTATGGGGTATATACATACAATAATGCAATAAAGTTAAAGGTGATTAAAATTAAATCTAATACAGCTCCAATCTACTATACATGAAAACAAATACAGAGAAAGTAATAAGATATTAGGTAGAAATACTGAAAAATCATAATACTATTTTTATTAAGTAAATTAATAGCAAATTATTAATTGTTAAAAAATACTATTAGTGAGTGTTTTTGTCAGTTAGTTAATAAAGAAAATTAAGTTTTGTTTCTGAAAGAAGTTATATTTTCTCAGTCTCTGATATAGGTGGAAGAGAATTCCATGTTCTAGCAAGAGAAACTATAAAAGATTTTGAGGAAATAGGTAGTGTAATGAAGACAATGTGCTGAAGGGATCGTGTGCCTAATTTATGTGTAGGCTATCACAGAGTCCGAAGAAGTGGTGTGATAAGGAAATGATGTGTATGCTAGTTTATAGAGAAGAGATAGGAATTGGACGGTTCTATGATCTTGTAGATACGAGAAATCTTCCACTAAACACCGCAATATAACATCACTTTATTCTTAAAACCGTGTAAGTCTAATTTAACAAAATTTTCAAAAAAAGCATAAAACATTTTCTTAACATTACTGATAATTTTGTAACTATGTTTCAATGTCATATTTTGAATGTTTAAATTCATAATAAGACATTATTTTCTTTTTATACAGATTTTCATCCACTCCATGTTCTCCAGTCCTCTTGCTCTCATTTCTTAACATAATTAAAAAATAATAAGCAATGTCAAAAAAATTGTTGTGCTCTCTTGAAAGATTAGTTAAATTAGACTTACGAGATTTAGAAGTAAGGTGATGAAAACTAATATCTTTTAGACTGACAGTACACTATTTTGGAGTTGAATGTGTATGCCTGTACCGTCAGACTACCCGCAGTCAAGGGGATGAAACTGGTCTTCAACCTTGATGAAACGGCCTTTATCTATAGGCCTATACTGTAATGTAATTTAACCCTGGTGAAGTGAAGATCTTATGATTGTAATTCTTTCAGATAAAATAAACCGTTATTATTATTATTATTATTATTATTATTATTATTATTATTATTATTATTATTATTATTATTATTATTATTATTATTATTATTATTATTATTATTGTCATCACCATCATCATCTTTATATTTGTTATATAATCCTATATTTTTGTTTTTCTTATTAATTTCTTAATTATTTCTTCGCCGTATCTGTTCTTGAGTGCTGAATATTTGATGTAATCCATTTTCTTATTTAAATGTTTAAACAGTAATTCTACTTATAAGGCAGATTAATTTGCTCTTTTTTCTAAGAGCTCTTGATTTTTTGTGTAACCAATACCTGTTGTTTTACTTATAAGTTTTTCTGTAGCTATATGCTTATGCCTATTAATCTGTTTTTTTTTCCCCTTGAGATGTATATTTTCCGTCATTTTTTAAATATATTTAGCTTATATTTTTGTATAGATTTTTCTTTGCCATATATGCTTATATTTTCCTATAGGGGTTTCTTTGTCATAAATTAGGTACCACTAAAAGATCATAGTGATATCTTGTTAATTTGATTTTGAACTGTTCTTTTAGTTTTTCGAAGAATTTTTACTCTAAATTTTGTATAAATATTTGCGATAGATTTCCATATGTTGGGCTGCCCATTAGTATTCTATCTTCTTAAGGTTCGTTTACGTTCCGTAAATCTACAATACGAGACCCAGATCATTATTTCAATAATTCCAAGATTTTTCGTCTTAAAAAATGCATTTTCCCGGATGGATTTGAAGCCACCGGACCCGACAGATTCGATATTATATATTATATATATATATATATATATATTAGTAGACACTATTGAAGGGTTTATACTGTATTATATAATAGACTTTTTTTTCCAATCGTGGAAGTTTCGTCAGCTAACTTATTAATTAAGATGAGACATGAGAAGACCCGTGTTCGATCCTTGGCAGCAGAAGAATTGAGGTTTTTCTTCACTCACTCGTGTCTTTTCAGGCCATATTAACCCATTCGCTTCAGGTTTAAATGTTCAACTCATTTCCCCAGAAACAGGATTTAAATCACTGTAAATTATATTGTTTATTTTCAGACATTCAAAACGAACAAATATAACGGTACTCGAGATCACAATAAGAGTGAGAACCAAAACACATTCATGTACTATTCATAAATGTTATAAAAATATTGCCCTATTAAGGAATGTACAAAAATTAAGAAATATATAACAGACAGAGTTAAGCGAGTGTGCCTCGTCTTCTGAGTTGAAGGCCATTTAACTGCTGGCGAGTCTACCTCGTCTTTTGAGACGAATGGGTTAAATGAGTATCTACAAAAAATAAAATTATGCTATGAAAAATTACATATTTTGCGCATTTGGAGTCTGTTGACCACACTTGGTAATTTTTGTTTTTGTTAAATTGGTAGCGCTTCCTACCCATATACAGTTAGTGCAGAAAGTATTGGTACACTTAAAAAAAAAAATAATATTTGAAGAGAAAAATTATACGCTCAGACCGGGACTTGAACCCGGGACCTCTAGACCAAGTGCTCTACCAACTGAGCTACCTGAGCAAGTACCGATCTAAACGCAAATCTTTCTCTATATACACTGCTCAAAACAATTAGAGGAACGCTATGAAATATGCAAATATTTTTTCATTGGATAAAGGTACAAACATGAAATTAATAAAGTACATTAATTGTGGTTATTTATTTATTTATTTATTGCTCATGTCAGTAAAAACAAATGAATAACGCTGACAATTAACTTTTCAAATAATTCCGCTATGTAAGCAATTGAATCTTGTGCTTATTTTTGAAAGTTAAACACACGTTATATAGAGTTAGTATCGTGTAAGGCCTCCACGACATTCGATGACACTTTGGCACCTTCGTGGCATGCTCCCAATAAGATTCTGGATTTCCTCTTGCGGAATATTCTCCCTTTCCTCCTTCAGAGCATCTCCAAGTTGCTGCAGAGTTTGTGGAGCTTGATGTCGGTTCCTGACCTTCCTGTCTAGAAGATCCCACAAGTGTTCAATATGGTTGAGGTCTGGGCTGACCGCTGGCCACTCCATTACCTCAATTTCATTCCTCCTCAGGAAATCCCTGGTGACAGCCGCAGAATGTGCCCTGGCATTATCCTGCATAAACAGAAATCCAGGGCCTACTCCAATGGCAGCAGATACTACATGCTCTTCCAGAACGTGCTCGATATACCGGACAGCATTCAGTCGCTGGGGAACAAGTACAAGGTCCGTACGATTGTTGTACATAACTCCGGCCCACACCATTATGGAACCTCCTCCGAATCTATCAATTTCCTGTACAGCCTCTGCAGAAAATCTTTCTCCTGGCCGTCCCCACACCCTCAATCGACCATCACAACGTGTAAGACGATACCTGGATTCGTCCGAGAAGAGCACAGACTCCCACTGGTTCAGGTTCCAATCACTATGGTTTTCAGCGTATGTACGTCTTGCTGCCTTATGCCCATTTGTTAAGCGTGGTTTTTTAACGGGCCTTTTTGGACGAATATTCTCTTTCCTTAATCTGTTCCTTATGGTTTGGTCTGAAACCCGGATTCCGGAAGCCATATGAAGGTCATTCTGCAAGTCTTTTGCAGTTTTTGTACGCTGTCGAAGAGCAGAAAGAACAACGTATCTGTCATCCTGGAGGCTTGTTTTAAATTTACGGCCCTGACCACGTCTTCTATAATACTGACCTGTCTCTCTGTGCCTGTTGCGTAACCTGGACACTACGGAAGGAGAAACCCCAAGCTCTCTAGCCACTTGTCGCAGAGATTGACCTTGTCGTAAAAGATGTAGAGCATGATACACTTCAAACTCATTTAAATGCCTCATTTTGTCAGAGACTTCAATAAACAAAGCAATAATCAACATTCGTCACTATAGCAACATCAGGAAGCTTACCAATTAGAAGTGGCCAGTGCCTTCCAAAATAAAAAAATTCTCTATATTTGTTATTTGAGGTAATTTCTCTGTATTTAGGCCATGGATCTTTAAATTTTGTATCCAATGATAAAATTAATAATTCAATTTACATATTGTCCAACTTTCAGCATCACAGCTTTAAAAAACAATTACTTATTCAATTTATTACAAGTGTTCCTCTAATTGTTTTGAGCAGTGTACATTGTAATTCCCGTCCACCAAATGCTATTTAGCCATGCTTCTATCTTGCAAATGGCGGCTCCTTTATTAAGAAGATATATTTGGGAATTATACATTAACAGCCAGTACGGCTTTTTCCATGTTATTATTATTGATTTCGTACATCTCAATGATGGATAAATCATATTTGAAGAGAAAAATTATACGCTCAGACCGGGACTTGAACCCAGGACCCTTGATTCTCTAGACCAAGTGCTCTACCAACTGAGCTACCTAAGCAAGTACCGATCTAAACGCAAATCTTTCTCTATATACTATATTCTTAATAAAGGAGCCGCCATTTGCAAGATAGAAGCATGGCTTCATAGCATTTGGTGAACGGGAATTACAATGTATATGGAGAAAGATTTGCGTTTAGATCGGTACTTGCTCAGGTAGCTCAGTTGGTAGAGCACTTGGTCTAGAGAACTAAGGGTCCCGGGTTCAAGTCCCGGTCTGAGCGTATAATTTTTCTCTTCAAATATGATTTATCCATCATTGAGATGTACGAAATCAATAATAATAACATGGAAAAAGCCGTACTGGCTGTAATGTATAATTCTCAAATATGTCTTCTTAATAAAGGAGCCGCCATTTGCAAGATAGAAGCATGGCTTCATAGCATTTGGTGGACGGGAATTACAATGTATATAGAGAAAGATTTGCGTTTAGATCGGTACTTGCACAGGTAGCTCAGTTGGTAGAGCACTTGGTCTAGAGAACCAAGGGTCCCGGGTTCAAGTCCCGGTCTGAGCGTATAATTTTTCTCTTCAAATATGATTTATCCATCATTCAGATCTACGAAATCAATAATAATAATAACAGTTTTATTTTACCTGGTAGAGTTAAGGCCTTAAGGCCTTGTCTGCTACTCAACCAGGTTTAAAAAAATAGCCTTACATAGAAGAGTACAAGGGAAAAACAATCAGAGTCCACTTTTTAATATTTTGCAGTAATTGAATTTTAAGTTTAGAAACGCAGCAGATCAAGCGCTTTAGACATACAGAAAAATTTTGTTTTCCAGAACTGTTCTCATGGGGTTTTCCTAACAGACTCTACTTTCGAAATAAGTGTCATGTATTATACAGTCCTGTTTTTCAACAACGAAAAGTCAAGGTGCACATGTTTATAAACAAAAACCAATCATAGTCCACTTAATTTACAGAATGGTATACATAACTGTTACATTATACTTAACTGTATGCCTTATAAAATGTAAATAATAAAAATAATAATGAAATTAATTTATTTTTACACCAAGTTACTCATTGTTGATTATGAATAATCTTGAAAAATAGATTTGAGCATGTTCAGAACAGAATTTCTTCAAGGATTGGAGATCGTCGTATTTTTCCTTGGAGAGTGGAATTAAACTTGAATACGAATGTTCTGGCTGATTTTCAGTCTGTGCATGGCTCTTTTTGTCAACAATAACATAGGACTCCCAGGAGTTATTGTAAGTGGTGTGACTGTTGATAGTTCTAGAAGAAAATCTGCCAACTACAATTTCTCATATTTCTCTTATCTTCATTGGACTTTTCTTCTTGTATTCTTTGCTGAGAAATGAACTTGTCTTGGCAATACTCGATGAGACTGAAAGGAGATGGTTTCACACGGCAACTTTTGATGTGCTCATTCCAATCGCTGGTTGTTTCAATGTGGGCTTTTTGATTTATTAAACCCATATCTTTGTCACATTCCATGTAACTGTGGCCTCTAATGGGAAATGTTATTTTGATTGATTAAAATCTCATTTATTTATGAACCTTAGCATGGATGAGGCGAGTAATGACATAATTTTTATTTTGCCCGGGGCAAGAATCACAAAAAAATGTGCAAATGTCGCACTAAAGAGTCCAGATGATGAAAGCAAAAGTCAAACAACATCGATGCAACTTTATCGGCTCCTTTTTTTGCTATGGTCTCATCATAGGTATAAAAGTATACTTCTCCAGAAGCGAGAACATGCACATTAAACATGTAAAAAGACAGCTGTCCCTTGAAGTATACATCATTTGTGCTGATATTAGGCACTGGAAGATTTTTCATGAAATCCATGCGTATTGCCGCGTGTTAATGACTTTCCCTAGCTTTAATTTTTGCTTCACGTTTCCGTTGATAGAAGACTTCAGCTTTCTTCTTATGTAATAAATTAAGAGTTTCTAGCCGCTTCAATTCTTTATTTACATCTTCAGCAGTGCTGCTATCGTTAAGTTTCCTTGCAAGCAGAGACTGTTTTTTTGCTTTGAATCCATCGCATGCAGAGCAAGTATCTGACCTAGGATATCCAAAAGCAATATTAAATTTTGTCTGAAATAAGTTCCGATAAAATTCATAAGACACTGGAAACTCTGGAAATGTCTCTGTATACATTTGATGCAACAATTTGATGTTTAATTCTTTAGGTAGGTACATTTTAGATAATTTGTGAAGACTGTAGTGAGAAGGGCGGCCTTGAAGGGAACTGATATGTTTCATAACATTTTCAACAGCCTCAGTTGTCTTCTTTCATGGGTCTATTAGAATGAGCACCTCTCCGGTCAATAGGAGCATGCCCAATAGTAGAAAGGGATTTCTTGACTGTTAACATATTCTGGTTTGTTATACCATTCACACTCATGAAGGCTTTGTAACAAACTGGAATTTCAACAGCTTTTCCATCCCTCTGTACACGTACCTTGTAAGAGTAAGAGGTTGCTATCTTCTTCTGGTTTCCGTGGTCTTCTTCATTTCACTGGCAAAACTGAAATTAGTGAACACATGTGTGCACTCTGTATATTCTTATCTCCCAGTTAATTGAATTCACGTATTAATACATTACGTTCATGTTTTGAAATTTTCGTGTAACACTGTTTCTTGAATTTGCAGTCTTCACCAGGAACATGACTCATCGCTCTTATGCGCTTATTCACATCATGGATTCTACCATGTTTAGGTATTTTCTTTCCTCTACTCTGATGAACTGTACGAGTAACATTAACACTTGATTCCATGTTGAAAAATAAACTGCTTGTCTACACACCAGTAAAATAGGCTTCATTGAACAACAATGCAATTTGGTACCAGTAAAAATAAATGCCACAACAATGCATAGGTATGTAACAAATTAAAAAGCCCCAAGCTGACAGACATATAAAAAGTTCATACTCTTCAGAAGGAGTACAAAGTTACTCTCATTTTAATTGTATATGGACTCTGATTGTTTTTCCATTTCACAGTGGACTACGATTGTTTTTCCCCTGGACACTTTATTTCGATGCTGATTTTTAATGGATTACGGGTGTCTTTTTCCACGCATGAACCTCTTGGAATATAGTACTAGGTACATACAATCCATTGGTACCAGAATCTTAAATTTCACCAAAAGTGAACTATGATTGTTTTTCCCCTGTACTCTTATTTATATAAATTACAATATACATAAACGATTACAAAACACAGACAGAAATAAATAATCCCGTTATTTCTTCACTACATACAAAAACAAAAATATACACCTTTAAATTGAACTATGTGAAGTTAAATACACGCAGTTTTCTCTGTTTTAACATGACAATTAACGAGTAAAAAAATAATTTGTACATGAAAACAAAAATTAACCAATTGGTGTTTTGACATTTGGGTCAGAAATAAAGTCATATTGAAATAAAAAAGTACAAGAAAGTATAAATACATGAAATTGTATTGGATATTGGGAGTGAATATTAATAATTTTTTATTAATATTTTCGAAGAGAATATTATAATTTGTACTGATCATGTGGTTTTATGATTGGTTTAGCAATCAAAACACAGTCCGCTTACGGATAAGTTTGTTTGTTATCGATCTTGGCTACAGCAGAAATACTGAGTCACTATTAAACATATAAACATATTTAACGTTATAAAGCAGAGTAATCATGATAGTTTATTACCGAGTGAGTTGGCGCATGCGATAATGTTTGAACGAAGTGTTGTTACGTAAGTGACAATGAATGAATTGCACTTTGTTGGACATTAATGATTGTAGTGTGCTTCTGAGTTTTATTCCCGGGTATACCAATGTCATCTCTGTTCACAAAAGGTCACATAAGCAACCCCCAATGTCGCCTAGTAAACACAATACACACTGATTTTAACACACACAAAAAAGGAAAAAAATCTTTATTTGCTTTTGAAGTTAAGAGTGGAATAAAAAAAGTGTGTCTTCTTGAAAGCTCTATGGTGATTGGTCCATCAGATTGTTTTGTCGATTTGACCGCCGTCGAGATCCCAAAGCGCCTCCTTTTCACCCTCGCGATATAAGGGAGAAGAATCTAGTCTCTAGGGGAGCCAATATCGTCAACTTCTGAACATCTTCCATCTGCCAGAGTTAGAAAATTCTTTCTATTGTGTTTTCAGGATTACCATTATAATCATAAATTTCAGTTACCTACAGTGGCGTATGTGCCAAGTTTCGATAAGAAACATTTCCAGTGTTTATTCTTCACTAATTTCTTGGTTCCAGCGAGTGGAAAAAAATATTTCACCGTAAATCACAATCTAAAGAATGCAACAAATATCAAGGGGGTAATTCCAGGGGAAAATTTCAAGGGGATCTTATGTTCTGTGAAGCCAGCTTAAGAGGATGTAGGAGTAGCTTGTTTATCCTTTAGGATAAAGATGGATAAATTGGCGATAGAAGTAATTTCATGACACATTTTTAAAACTAAAATAAAGATGTTTAATATTTATTTCGTGTGTTGAGGAAGAAGGAATAGCGTCCCTTATATGTTCAGTGAAACTGGACTTTTTTTTATCATTAGTTATATATCCGGGAAGGTTGGACATTTTATCGCGAAATAAACATTAACACCAATTTATCAAACTTTACCTTACTGTCCCTCATCATTGTTTTCCGGCTTATGTACAAGTACATGACGGTGCGACAGAAGCTTTTACACCAATGATATGTTTGCATTGAGGTTAGTGGCCGGCAGTTTGAGCAGCTGTTTTAAGATACAACGTGGTATGTTAATTCTCGTGTGCCCAAAATGGTACTTGCAATTACCTAATTACCTGTAATGAATCTAAATATACAAATGCACGTAGTTGTAAATAAGAAGGTACATTTAAATAAATAGTACAATAAGCCGGAAAACATCAATGTATAGCTCGCGCACTCTGCGGGTCCATAACGTCATTATTGTATTGGGAAACAAGATGTGAATTGGTACTACTTCTGACTTTAAAATGTCAGTTCATTTGTTATTACTGAAGAGGCATTTTAATGTGAATTTGTACTTAGAAGTGATTCTTAATTAAACTTAGGCTTATAACTAATTGAAACATCATCCTGTGTTGCACACGACTCAAACTATCTCAACACTGATACAAACAGTAGAGACAACTTTTTCTTTTAGGTATATACTAGAGGTTACAATTTTCCCTTTATCCAGTAATGAGACAACTCGGGTATTTCTCACACTTAAAATACTTAGGTATATATATATATATATATATATATATATATATATATATATATATATATATATACATGAATGAATGAATGAATGAATGAATGAATGAATGAATGAATGAATGAATGTAGCCACTATGTCCCATGAAGGGCTAGGGCCTCCTACAAGAGAGGGGCTCAATTTTAAAGTTTTAAGTTGGCTCACGTGGTGAGCTAATTCACGTGAACATTATGTTTATAGAGTCTTTCACTTGTGCACTTCACTGCAGTTCTTCTTCTTCTTCTACTACAAGGTTTAGGCTATGCAGCCTGTTCCGGCGAAGTTAAAAGTGGAGTCCATCTTCTACGTGGTCGGCCAACATATCTTGTTCCTCTGGGATTATACAGGAAGGTTCTTTTTGGTATCTTTCGTTGTTCATTCTCATTAAATGTTCTGTCCATTTCTTATTATTTTCGCTGATTTTATCTTCAATTTTATATATATTTAATTCTTCTCGTATAGTTTCATTCCTTATTCTATCCGCTCTTGTGCATCCTTTCACATTACGTAAAAATAGCATTTCCGCAGTCTGTATCCTGCCTTTATCCCTTGATTTCATTATCCAATTTTCACTTCCATACAACAACAAAGGAACAGCCATTGTTTTATATAATTTAAGCTTCGTATCCTTCCTTGTTTTCCGACCTAAGGTTCTTTTTATGGTTCCACAAATAGCCTGAAATTTATTTACTTTATTTTCTATATCTTTATTTTCTCTATAAGTTATATCACATCCTAAATATTGGAAATGTGATATTTGTTCTATTATTTTGTTATCCAGTACAATTTTTGATCTAATTCCATATTTACCAATACATGCCATTACTTTTGACTTATTTATTGATATTTCACAATTATATCTACTGGCTATTAATTTAAATTTATATGCTAACATTTGGAGCTCATTTTCAGATTCTGCTAAAAGTACAATATCGTCAGCGAATAATAAAGCATTTATTTTATCTTTATTATCAATTAACATTCCTTCATTAGTTAAAACCTTCTTCCATTCTTTTAGGATATCGTCCATATAAATATTAAATAATATAGGTGAGAGTGAACACCCTTGTCGTACTCCTTGATTTATTTGAAAAAAATGTCTTATTTATAGTCAGATGTGGGTCAATACAAATATTTGTTCCATAGTACAAGCTATTAACAGTTTCTATAATCTGAATAGGGAGGCCTTTTTCTTTTAGAATACTCCACAATATTTCCCTGTTTACTCGATCAAATGCTTTATCTAAGTCTATAAAAATAACAAATGTGTTTCTAGGTTTTTTCTTGTCTTTTATTTATTATCTGATTCAGGGCAAATACTCCATCGGTACAAGATCTTCCTTTTCGGAACCCGTTTTGTTCTTCTGCTAGTGTTACTTCAATAATTCGTTGTATTCGTTTTGCTATTATTCTAGCATAGATTTTATATCCACTATTTAGGAGGGTAATACCTCTGTAATTAGATGGTTGGTTTCTTTCTCCTTTCTTGTAAATTGGTTTTACTATACCTTGCCTCCATGTTGCTGGTATATTATGATTCTCCCAACACATTTTAAGAAAATTAAAGAATCTTAATTTAAAGAATATATCTGCATATTTAATTAGTTATGAATTGATGTCATCTGGTCGGCTAGCTTTTCTAATATCTGTTAATTTGAGCGATTCTTCCAGTTCTTCCATTTGTATTTTATCTACTTTCAAATTCTCACATTTTGGTTCTTCTTCGTTTTCATTCTCGTTTTACCACAGGTCTCTGAAGTATTCTATCCAATGTTCTTCTGATATTGATGTAAGTATATATGCAGCTTCTTTTTCTAATTTATTTAAATGTTTACTTGTTCTATAAGCAGTCCATTGTCGTCCATGTGGATCATGTTCTAGATTAGATACATATCGATCCCAACTGTCTTGGTGGGATTTCCCAACAATTTTCTTTGCTTCCTTTCTTTTGTTATAATATATTTCTTTTGTTTCTTCTGTTTTCTTTTGTAAATATTGTAAATGTGCTTTCTTCTTTTCCTCTATAACTGTTTTAATTTCGTCATTCCATATTCTTAGCCCTCTCTTCTTACAATTTTTCCTTCTTAATCCTAGAACTTCATATGCTGCTTTCTTTAGAGCCCAATCGATATTGCTCCATTCTTCTTCTATGTTATTATTCATTTCTCTCTGTAATATATATTGAGATAATCTATTCACTGCAGTTTATTAAGAATTTTAGTCCATTCTTAGATTGTTCGCTAGTTGTTTCCACTTGTTCCTGTTGCGGGTTGTGGTTGACCAATGTCCTCCCAACATCCGTTTGAACGTGTCTGCCCATCTTCTTCTTGGCCGACCTCGTGTTCGTCTTCCAATGTAGGGGTCCCACATGGTGGTTTCCCGCGCCCATCTGCCTTGTTGTTGTCTTGTTACATGACCAACCCATGTCCACTTTGTTTGGAGGGCTTTTTGAGTAATGTTCTTTGAAGTTGTAATTTTCTGTAGCGCCATGTTGGAAATCTTATCCCGGAGTGAGACACCCACTATCTTCCTCTCCATCTTCCTTGGGCAGATTTCAATGCTCCTCCTTTGCCTCTCTGTTAGGGCCCAGGTTTGGCAGCCATATGTTAAGACCGGGAATACGCATGAGTTGAGGGCTTCTAATCTTATTCTGCGGTTTAGGGACTTGTCTAGAAGTATGAATTTCAGCGCCCAAAAGGCTTTCCAAGATTGTGTGATCCTGCTTTGTACTTCTTTCTCTGTTCCTTCGTGTAGTGAGACAGTCTGTCCAAGGTAAATGTAGTCATCCACATATTCTATGTCTTTTGCATGTATCGAGATTGGTGTTGTCTTCCTGTTCGTCATTAGTTTTGTTTTGTTGTAGTTTATTTCAAGCCCCACCTGATTGCTCCGGTCGTTCAGTTCTGTTAGCATTTGTTGCAATTCGTTTAGAGACCTGGCGAATAGTGCGACATCATCCGCAAATCGTAGGTTGGTTAGCCTTCTGCCACTTATTATGATGCCATATTTATTGTCCCATTTAAGCTTCTTGAATACTTCCTCTAGTACGCTTATTATATATATATATATATATATATATATATGAAAAGAAAAATAAATGTATCATCCGAGATTTGAACCCGAGGCCGTAACTCTAAATGTTAGCGTGCTCCAAACTGCGCCCCACTCTGGCATCCCAACACAAACATTTAATGTTCTACCTAATAGGCCCTATATAATTCTCAGTTCACGAGAGGCAGCATGAATGTATATGGTCATCATCATCATGCAGGGATTAAGCCTGTTGGCTCGTTCCGGTTTCATGAAAGCTAAAATTGTTAAAATTGTTCAGACCATCTTCTGTGTGGGCGTCCAACATTTCTCCTTCCGTGCGGTTTATAATCCAGCAATCATTTTGGAAAACTTTCTTCTGGCATTCTATCAGCATGTTCTTTCCAGGCGTTCCTGTATTTAATTATTCGGTATGTAAGTTAAGTTTCAAAATATTTAGTTCCTTTCTTATATCTTCATTTCTTTTCTTATCCAGCAGAGTATATCATGTTATATTTCTTAAACATCTCATCTCAGCTGCTTCCAATCTTTGTTCTCGTCTTTTAGTGATCGTCCAACATTCTGATCCATACATCAATACAGGAACAGACATTACATTATAAAATTGTTCATGTTTGTTTCTTTTCTTGTGTTTTTAAGGGTTCTTTTAATAGCACCACACATTAGATTAAACTTATTTATTTTGTCAATATCTTCAATTTTACATACCATGGATGTATATATAAAGAAATATAGTGCAATCAGTTTAGCATTGGGCAGCAGACGCGGGGTTTGAGCTGTTTGATAACGAAGGCTTACACATGCAGGGGCGTCTGCTGTCCAATGGTATACTGATCGCACCTATGAATATGAAGTAAGAAGTTTTATTGTCGTGAGTGTACTTTACAATGCATTTGTTAAAACAAATGAGTTCGTTCCTTCGTATATTTTATTAAGTTATTCATGTATTTTTTTTAGTTGTTTGTATCGTATTAATTAGTTTTACAGCATTTATTTCAGGAGATGATTAGTTGATTAACTTCTAAGTTTACTTTGTAATCATCTTATCTGGGACCAAAATGCATTTTACATGTCTAACAAAACAACACATTGATCTGCAATACGTGACTTGAGACCATGGGTTCCTCATATCAAGACACTCTTACAGCATCCCTGAACAACCCGTGAAACTTTGACGGCAGAGGTTTGTTCCATACATTGGATTCTGAAACACGCTCTCTGAAATATGTTGTTTTCAAGAATATTAACAATTGTAATTATAGTGGAAATGTATTCAACTATGAGAAAGGTTTCATATTTCCGGCTTATTATAGCAGTAATTCTAGGCCGCTATGGACTAGTGGTTATGTCCATTCTATAGATACTTAGGATGGAATAATGCAAGGGGCAAGTCCTCGGGGAGAATCTTAAAGCTGTGGGTCTCAATTCTGAAGTTTTTCGGGCTCATAAAAGAAGCTGAAGCCTAAATTAGTGCCTCTGAAAAAATTTAACTGACCTTCCCTATCCAAGTAATACCTAGTTGCCTACTAGATGTCTCATTGAGGTGATGTGCCGACCATGTATCACCTACTGACATTTGTAGAGACATGAGGACAAATAAAAATTAGCCTGATCAAGAAACTCCCGATAGGGGAGCACTCATGTATCCATGAGAGCCGCATGAGGTATATAACTTACACACACACGTACATAGCAATTACTGCAGGGAATCTTACATAAACATTTAATACATACAGAACTATGCTTCCATTTCAAAGTTGTGTCTTTCAATCGAATGCTGGTTTCCCGGGCCTTCAGAAAATAACAGAAATATAAGTTGCGGATAACCTTATATTAGTAAATAAAAGAAAATATCCAGACAAATTATACCGATTTTTTGTTTCGCAACAGTTGTGCTTATGAACACAGTAAAAGTAATCAGACTGAGTGATCTGTGTTTTCTTTATAACCTAAAAGGAAATATGAAACCAGCTGCTATGAGTTACTATATAATAAATAATAGCCATTTAGCCTACATGGCATTGCTAGCGGTAAATCAAGCCGAAAATATGATTCTTCAACTTCAAAATGTTTCTCTTCAGCGATTAACTTTAAAACTGAGTTAATGAATGATTAGAATAAACGCGTAGTTAAAAAAAACAATGAAAAACAACTATAGCAATAAGGATTTCGTTATTCATAACCCACCTCCATATAACTGCACATTACAGGGTGTCCCAAAATTAGACCGACAAACTTTGGGAGCTGATATATAGCATTATTTTAAACACTTTTTGTTAAGGGAGGTTTTTTGCTGCGGTGCTTCGTTTAAGCGATGGACAAGTTAATGTCATTAACCCTCCCACCCAGTTGGTTTGGATACGCAAATTACATTTGTGTACAATATGTATATTTTAAAGGAAACACAGGAAAGAAACAAAACAAAGACGCTTCAATTCGGTTAGCATGTTTACTTTCTGAGCTCATCGTTGTGTTTCCTTGACATTGTGCGTTAGTTTGCTGGAATGGCTGCTGCATACTAGTTTGTTTACAGCACGGAAAGGTACACGTGGAATGAGATGACGGACATGCTGTTGGTGTATGGAAATCTGGTTCGGGTCGTGCAGCTGTAAGGCTTTACCAAGAACAGTTCCGAAGAATTCTGCAGGAAATTTTGTTGCACCATTTTCATCTTGAATAGGTTCACGCAATGAGGCCTGAAGACTATCTGCGACAGCAATTTTGTCAGTGGTATCTGGACAAAACGATGTACTGTTTGCATCCCATGTCATGTTCACAGATGAAGCATGTTTCACATGTGAGCAGTTATTTAACAGTCGGAATTCACATGTATGGGCCTTTGAAAATCTCCAGAGGTCACATCAACTGAGATTTGGTGTTAATGTGTGGGCCGGTATTGTTGATAACTTCTTATTAGAACCATACATTTTGCCCGCCCGACTCAATGCTTACAATTACTTAGTATTTCTGCAACAAGTTTTGCCTGATCTATTGGAAATAGATCCCCTTCATATCAGACAGGACATGTGGTTTCAACATGATGGGGCATCTGCTCACTTTGGTGCTGAAGTACATCGTGATCTTACGGCTACATACGGCAATAACTGGTTACCCTGAAGTGGACCCATTGCCTGGCCGGCACGCTCCCCTGACCTTACTCCAGTTCTTTTTGTGGGGGCACATAAAGACTATCATGTATGAAACACCTGTTGAATCTGAAGAGGACCTTGGGGCACGAATAACCTGCGTAGCTGGCGAAATCAGAGAAATGGCAGGTGTCTTTGTGGATGGGAGGCAGTAATCACATTAAGTCGTCCAGCGCTTAAACGAAGCACCGCAACAAAAACCTTTCTTAACAAAAAATGTTTACAATAATGTTATCTATCAGCTCCCAAAGTTTGTCGGTCTAATTTTGGGACACTCTGTATATTTATTTTTTGAATTCGTAAGTCCTATAACTGGAATGGGTAATTCAACCGAGTGAGAGGACATAATGAAATGTTTGCTACATGGTTAGTGTACTGCATTCATTACTAGATAATTTCGTTTGTTGTTAAGTAGTAGAATGTAGGCTATACATAATTTACCTTAGCCATCCTTCACTGCAAGCGTATTGTGTTATTTAGACGTCACAATTACATCACTTACAACAGCTTCGGCATCGTGGAGACATTACATTTGCCCCTCAGCAGCACATTGTGCCGCAGACAGACATCCGCGCGCTGTAGTGTAGATGGACGTTTAAAATAAAATTGTTGTAAGTATATTATAAGATTATGGATTGCAAAACAAGGTTTAATCTCAATATAAATAATATCGGGTGTTGATATGTTAGGCAGGAAAGAGAATTTTTTTCTGCTATTATTCATAATATGACAATAAAGTTCTTACGGAATTCATGATTCTACAATACACTCATAACGACTCTGAGCAAAGTGTATCATCGTTTTTATGCCAGACTATTGATATGAGATTATGGAATGTAGGCTTTCACGGCCGGTAATCATAATATTAAAAGATTCCGGGCTATGTGGCCGTGGTCTATAACTGATGTTTTTTCACAGTCGAGTCTACGACCAGGGAACGCCACCTAGAAGCACTCGCTACTGAAGATGCCCTCCGCAGTCGAGGGAGAAACGTCTGGAAGAAACGCAAGTTATATACCACGGTCACATAGCCCGGAATGTTTTAATATTATTGATATGAGATGTTAAATAGCGTCGATAAATAAAATATTATCTAATCCAATATGGACAGGATGTAGTGAGGTTGCGTTATATAAGGAACACTCTGTTCATGGAGCCTAAGTACCTCAATGAATTCTGTTTATGCTATTTTAATACGTCACTTTTACACGTATAAAAAAGGCAATAAAACATTTTATAAAACTGATATTTTTAATAGTTAACGGCTTCCAGAAAGTAGAACTGGGTTTAATTTCGTAAACGATTACGTGAGCAATGTTTAATGTGAAGCATTTCGTCACCGACGCGATGCACAGTGAACCTCATACGTCATTATCGGGAACGTTGGCGCTGTTTTGGCTCGGATATTGCCAAATGGAGCGAGGCTGCCAAAATCTTTATTTCATTTTATCATTCAAGACAATATAAGCTAAATAAAATAGCATTTCTTTGCTGGAATACTTCCATGTAAATTCCAAGCAAAGCGAACATAATCAGCAAATAAATATCTCTACATTAAACTCCAGAAAACAAATTATTCACACATTCAGTTTCTATAAAAAACAAATAATATAATAGTAATTCACGCTATAACAGTGCGTCAGTATAGTGATGGCTTTCTAAAGTTAGGCCCTTTGACATAATTTCTGTATCTAATGAAATGCGGTGCAGAAATACTCATCTCTGGAAACAGATTATGTTATGCATTAACTAAGTCACTGGCACTAGCGAACCCTTAGGTTCATGGCCGAATGAACATAAGCTCTCCATACATCTCTACCCTGAGCTAATGTTTTCCAATCATCTCCTGTGTAATCTACTTCCCTCAAATGAATGTTATATTATTGTCCCACCTTATTCTTGTTCTACAAACTTGTACATTTTTCTTCTGGTTTTGCTACAAGCTTCCATGCCCCTTTTTCATTCCCCATTCTTTTCATATGTCCTGTTCATCGCAATCTACGAGACTATTCTTATTATATGTGGTTTACAAAAAATATCATATAGTTCATTGTTATAAAATCTTCTCCATTCGCCAGTCTGTTTATCTTTCTTTGGTCCATTTTTTTTCCTAATAACTTACAAGGACTATTGACATGTCATATTCTCAAATAAAATAAACATAGTTGATTCCATCTGTTATACTATATGGATTAAAAAGATGATCTACTTTAACAGAAGATAAAATATTATGTGTATTTGAGAATAAAATGTTTAGGAAAATTTTAGGACCAGAGAAAGATATCACACACGCGAATGAATATCCCTATGGGAAACAAAATACAACAAGAACAGTTAAATCTCGTGGACTGCGATGGGAAGGACATATGGCACGAATAAGGAATAAAACAGAGACACGGAAATCAAAGAAAAAGAGCTGAATAGGTAGGCCAAGAATGAAGTGGGAGAAAGTACTAACCACGTTTTGAGTGAGTGAATTATATAGGAAATGATTGAATATCACCCACTCTTTTCAATATACATGTCGACGACATTATGAAACAATGGAAAATTATAATGGACAATGGCCTTAGATTGAACAATAACTCAAGTATTAATAACTTACCTTTCGCCGATGATTTAGTCTTACTACACCATGATGAAGATCTGTTACAATTGGCTGCTTACAAACTAAATGCAATATGTAGCGATTATAATTTTAAAATTTTAATAAGTAAAACAAAAGTAATGGCATTTTGTGGAAGAAATACTCTGCGTTGCAAAAATAGTAATTAGAGACGAAAATATTGAACAAGTATCCCACTTTAAAGATTTAGGATGTGACATCCAGCTATGGGTATGATAAAGATAGTGAAAACAAACAAGACACATCAGTTTCAAAGCTATTTGTGGTACAATAAATAGAACATTGAATAATAAAGCCCACAAACAAACAAAATTAAAATTTTATAAAACAAGAGCTGTCCCTGTCCTTTTGTATGGGGAGTGAATCTTGGATAATCACTACCAACCAAGAAAGTAAAATCCAAGCAGCCGAGATGAAATTTTTAAGGAGAGTAGAAGACTGCACTAGATTGGACCAGATAAGAAACGAGGATATCCGCGAAGAACTGCAGATCTACTCCATAAAAGAAAAGATATTTAACAACAAGATACAGTGGAAAGAACATGTAGAAAGAATGGAAGAAAGTAGATTACCAAATAAAATCTTCCATTATTTTCCAAGAGGAAGAAGAGATGTCGGACGTCCTCGGAAGAGATGGTCTTAGATCTATTAGTGAAGACGGAACAGGCAACTCTTGCCTAAACCAGGAAGTGAAGAAGAAGATGATTGAATATAGATGTATGTCCGCAACTCTGGGTTCGATAGTGTCAGTGATTGAACGTAACGCTGGCAACACATGTTCCAGCAGTCAGTATGATCGTAAGTCATTATAGGGAACGTTGGCTCGGACATTGGCAAATAGAGTGAAAATATTTTTCTTGCATTGTCGAATTGCACCTCCTCTATAAATATTGGAACCATTTTCAGAGCAGCAATCTGTATAATAGATTTTTTCTCACTTTACCTTAGTTTTTGTAGATGTTTCTACATGTTCCACACCTCCCGGGGCACGACTTGTTGGGAGAGGATTTTAAACTTAGGATCACATAATATTTCTTTGAGCACATAAAGACATGTAGAGCCTCCAGTTCACACCCGAGAAACACATACATTTAACAGATGATACACATTCACACTAAACAAATCGAATATGACACAGATGATTTTTATGGCCAGATTGTGTTCGGAGAATATTTGGGGTTTAAAGTTATCTGATATTTGATTTCCTACAGGATAAAAAAAATTATCCAGGAAACATGTCCCACCCTGTGTTCGAACCCAGGTGCGCTATGTTTAAGGTAACGACGTAACGAACTGGACCACATAATACAATTTAATGATCAGAACATTGTTTGAAACATTGATATCGTTAAGTAAACATATTGTTTTAAAGATTGAACGACGCCACTGCAGGTCTCAAGATGTTCTTGGGGTAGTAACAGGTTATGGCACCCACCTTTCTACACAAGCCTCAGATAGATTGTCAGCCATGCGTGATGGCCGCCTTTATCCCCAGAGCATACGTTTGGTACTTTTTTCCATTAGATTCAGACTCGTTTCCAAGACCAAGTTGCCGCAGAAGGTTTAGTCTAGATTAAAATCATGATCCTAACATGATTCGAACCCTCGACATTTCTGCTTGTACTAGCTACGCTTAAGGCATGCCCTCATGTAGGTATGTGTAGTGTCTGGATTATTCACATTGACCCTAACATATTTAACTCAATAATTAATTACATAGCGATTATGTTCTACTGCCGAATTCCTGTGTTTGACGTCGGCCGCACTTGGTTGTTAGTCTGCAGGTTGGCTATGAGAACATTAATGTGCAGTGACAGGAGGGGAAAACTCCTTACGGAACATGATGTATATAGATGATAATACAATGGCGGGATTCTCCGTGCACTCTGAGGTAATGCCGCAAACTAGCTAACACCTGCTGGGTTATTGGTCCATAAATTGCAGACTTACAGGAAAGAGTATTAGCTATATCGGATGCCTGAAAACATCAGAAACGTTGCGTGCATTATGGCACCATTACAAGTACTTTACAAGAACAGCTGAATAGCGATTATAAACATGTTGAGTTAGAAACTACAATTTTGTCGCTAAGAGAAAAGTATATTTACAACATATGAGGCTAGATATTTGTTTAGTATATGATGTGAGACTACGGATCAAAGAGATAATTTAAATTAAATAAATTGACGAAACAGTCATTTCTTATATCAGTTATTTAAATGAGTCGGACCGCAGTGAAAACGAAATAATGTCTAACTGTACGTTATTATTTATATTATTTGTGCAATTCAACAGTAATTTAAGTCATTTTCTGTTGTTTTATTTAGAATATTAAATAAATTAAACCAATGTATCTTATTGGATACAATACCAAATTAAGAACTAAAAACAAATGTGTTTGTTTAAAGAGCACCAAGAAGCAGTTTTACAGTCAAAACTTTGTATTTTTCAAAACTCCAGCTCTCAATTTATACAGAAGATAGTTGTATGAAGCTTCTACCATAAATTGGTTTTAAATATAAACACGTGAGTTAATCTTGTGGCTGTGTATGTTTATGATCTACAATAAACCACGTATTTTTAAAACGTGTTCCTCATATGTTGGTATATTTTCTTTAAAAATACTAAAATATAAATGTTAAAAATGTTCTTGTTATACTCCACTATTTATTTCGCATACATTGTTAACGGATTTTTTATACTTCATTATTCAAGGGCAGTTTATGAAAATATGATCACTTGGGAGGTGGGGGCAAGTAGCAACAGGGGTACATTGCAACATCTTAATTTCTCATATGACGAAACCTAGCAAGTGTTACTATCCTGCGGAAAAATGTTCAACTACTTCATCCTGTAAATGCGATGGCCTCAGTACCCGCTATTCAAAGTTATTCCTTATGGTCTAACGATTTGTTCGATATATTCGATATATACTTTGAAAAACTATTTTACTTCACGATATATGTTATACTTTTTTTTAAAATACAGTGGGTATTTACAATCGAATTGTAGAGTGAACATTGCAGTAACAATAGTGAAACAAGTAATTTAAACTACTAGTAACTGTTAGGAAGAAGACATAGAATCCATATACGAAAGTGGATCGGGGTGTGTTGCAACTTACCCCGCCAATTTTTTTGGTGTTTTTAATAGCGATTTTTTTAATGCTTAAGTCTCATAATTACGTTATCTAAAGGGTGTAATGTTTCTATCCAACCATTCAATATGAGGAATTATAAACGGAAAGCAGAAAAAGGCTCGACACCTTTAGATGTAATGGACCGGGCAACCAATCTTGTCGTGGAAAATGGTGGGTTGGATAACTACAGTATAATTATGGTCTCAATGGTCATGTGCCAATTATGATCCATTTTACAAGAGTGTAGATAAATAAGACAGTAACTGTGACACACCAGTTTGTGAAAATTGATACTTTTATTTGAACTCTTCTGACTGTTGCAATGTGCCCCTGTTATGAGGTAAATTGCAACAGGTTTCAGTTTTTTCATAAATGATTTAAAATAATATGTTCCTGATAACATCAGACTTTGATTTTATATATAAATGTTGGAATCTGTGTACTTTTGTGACAGTGACGTAAAATTTAATACAGAATGTTTAATAAATTGTTAAAAAATCAAAACTATATTGTTGCAATATGCCCCACCTTCGCTATGTATAAATTTTATCTATATTTATGGTAAAATATTTTCAATTCAATAAACGTAGGTAAAAGAATATCGGAATCGATGGTATAGAATTCACATTCTTTGCATCTGGTTCCGAGTGTCGCGGGTTCAAATTCGGTCGGAGGCAATAGAGTTTTTACTATGGAAAAAGTCCAATGAGTAGGGATTTTTAAAATCGTGAGTCCCGAGTCTGAAGATTTTAAGATCATAAAAGAACCACAATCCCAGATTAGAGCCTCCAATCAAAATTTATTCGGAATTTCCCATCCATGTAATGTACTTAATTGCCTCCTTGGTATCTTTTTGAAGCTATGATGTAACCACGTGTCAGTCGCTGGCATCTGTAGGGTAGTAAGGGTAACTATATTAGCTTGGTTTAGTAATTCTGAGTGTAGAAAAACATATGGAGAAGTAACAGAATAGTAATAAATCTTCACCGGCTATGTAGAATTTCATTGGAATTATGTGTTTCCAAAGGAAATTTAACATTCTATCTCCAATATATTTTGAGAAAATTTTACCTATACGTGGTGAACCAGTTTAAAAATATATGGAACATTAAAAATTATAATTATGCACAGACATAACTTTAATTCACATATTTATATATAACAACTGTCAATTTTATTGGTAATGGATGTTTATACCCATATTGGGTATAAATTGAGATATATAACTTAAAAAGAACCTAGTATTGACTGAGAAATTACTACCCGGTACCTAAGTAGAAATGAGGAGACCTTAGATGAGTCTTACGCTACAACAGTGTGGGACGTGCGAACTGGGAAAATGAGGAGAGGCCGTCCTAAGTTTTGATATGCAGACGACTTCCAGGGCAAAGTAGACAAAGATTGCGATGGAGAACTTTAAGGTGATATTAAATTGTGATAGTATGTATAAAAGGTTATAAAGTAGAGGAGGCAAAATGAAATTCAACAATCAAGAAAAATACTCACATGGATTGGTTCCTCATGTGAGAAATAACCGAGCTATCCCTACGAAAATAGGAGGTCCTTGCCTTACCTTATCTAATTTTACCCTTAATTAACACTCTCACGACATGGACAGTATACATACCATGGAACCTCACTCAGAGTTATTGAAAGGAAAACAAACTTGGGAATGATACTGCATGTGGACCAGCTCAGGTCAGAAAAGTGCAGAAAGTAGAGCTTGATCGTGAACTTGAGAAGATTATTGAAGTAGATAATGTTGTAAGGTTTAACAAGTCCCACCCTTTTAACATGGCTGAATAATATTTTAATAAATGACCCAGAACAAGCGGGTTACAACTCCAAAACCACACTTTCAAGTAGAGTCACTTTGTTGACTACTACATCTAAAGAATAATCACAGCAGAGAATGATTTAATATATTTGAAACTGGGTACATATATTCTTTAGTGTCATAAAAAAATATTTTATTTATTGAATTCCAACTGTTTCGCTGTCAAAGTACCACACGAATTTGAAGACGTAACTATACGTTGTATTACATTTGGGAGGTGAAACCTTTTTTCCCCTTCATAACAATATATAACTTATTTGAGCAGGATTTTGAATAATCTGAGTTTTACATGGAAGGGTTACCAGCCCTTGCAAAATCCCCATCTCGAGGGCAGAGTTTGATTTTGGAGTGTCTTTTCCGAGATGAGTTGTTTTCCAGAGCTAATGAGTGTTATCTACACCGAGCAACTTGTTTTAGCGCTAGAGATTCGCTGTAGTAACACTTTAGTAACACCACTCCGCCACAAGAAGACAGGTAATAGGAATAAGCAGAGGCGCTCTCTGTATGGAAGATTTTTTTGGGTAGAAAGAACACATATTTGTATAACTCCAGCTTTTCTCTACTCTTGGGAGCAGTACGCAATATTGTTGGTGCCGGAACAGGCAGAAATGCGTAACCTCTGCGCATCACTTTTCGTAGATTATGTGTTATTGTATTGTGTAAGATGAGTGTGTGTTTGTAGTAGTAGTAGTAGTTGTAGGACTTTATTAGACAAAAAGTAAGATATTTACAATATTATTTACAAATATGGGTCGCACGGGCAGTAAGCCGTACGTGCTGTTGACAGTCCGTTACAATAAAGTAATAATTGGTACTAGTGTAAAGAAAAATAAACAAAAACAGCAATAACATTACAATTACATAAAGAAAACACAATAAAAATATTACAATTAAATAATAACACAATAGCATTATACTAAAAACATTAACATTACAATTACATAAAGAAAACACAATAATATTACAATTAAGTAATAACACAATAGCAATAACATTACAATTACATAAAGAAAACACAATAATAATATTACAATTAAATAATAACACAATAGCATTATACACTAAAAACATTAACATTAAAATTACATAAAGAAAACACAATAATATTACAATTAAGTAATAACACAATAGCATTATACACTAAAAAAACATTAACATTACAATTACATAAAGAAAACACATTAATATTACAATTAAATAATAACACAACAGCATTATACACTAATTGATTTATATATAATTGTTAATAATTAATGGTATTGCATTTTGATAACATATATTTATTCATGAATGAGTGTTGTCCTTATTGTTCGCGTTTTGTCCAGAAATTTACCGAGGTTTATCCAATTTTCTGGATTTACCAATAACTCGTAGCATGCCAATCTTTCCCGATTTGAATTTAGAAATCTTTCCGGTAATAACTGACGTCTCCAATATTCTAAATCATTACATTTTCCTAATATATGTATCTCATCTTCAAAGTTCCCGCACATTGGACATATTCGCATATCGTGATCGTCGCTAATTTTTAGAAATTTCCATGCCCCTAGCCTAAACCAAGCAAGACCTGATCTCTCCTTAAATCCTAGGTTGAGTATATACGATTCTACTCCCCAGACGTGTTTTAGGTCTCTTTGTAAACACAGTGAGCGTTTTCCTGTACATTCGGCGAAGGTATCTTGTTGGTTTACATCTAAGTACCTCCTCCTTATTTTTCTCCACACGTTCTTGCGATTTTCAGTCCCTTTTTCCCATATCCAGCCCATCCCAATCTTTTGGAGTTCTCTCCTAACCTCGTCTGCCCAAAATTTAACATCTATGTTTTTAATTTGGAGGTCGTAACAAATTGCTCTAAGCATTGTTTGTTCACCTTGGATTACTCGCAACCAGTATTTGAGTACACGAATTTTACAGTTAATGTCGTCCTGGAATGACCCGAATTCATATAAAATTCCACACTTAGAAACGGCCTTACTAAGTCCTGTAATATACTTTAGAAAATGCGTATAGGCCTATACCTTATTTAGTGTTTCCGTTCTTTGGAAACCCCAAATCTCACTACTATAGTGCATTACTGGCCTGACCATCGCTCCATACATTTTTTTCTAATGTGCTGACTGGAATATCGGGCACTCGACCCAGAATACCGAGTACACTGTTAAGTTGTCCCCTCCCTTTAAATAATGCTATATCAATGTGTTTTTTCCACTTTCCGTTCATTTTCAACGTCATACCAAGATATTCAAATGTTTCACGTTTTGAAGAACTTGATCTCTGTATTCCATTCCTCTGTTCTACCATAAACCGTCCCATTTTTAAAGGTCATTGTTTTTGTCTTACTAGCATTTACAGTCAATCCCCAATTCCTACAGTATATTTCCAGTAGGTCAAGACTCTTTGCAATCCCTTGATTGTCTTGGAACAGATAATTAAATCATCTGCATACAACAGGACTGGGATTCTAACATTTCCTATCTCCGAAGCCTCAAGTTCTCCTTCTAGCATTACGTCTACAATATCATCAACGAATAGATTAAATAGCATTGGTGATAAAATGCAACCTTGTCTCACTCCCCGATTGGCTTCACTGCTCTCTGTAATGTGCCCTTGGTCTACTTTTATACAAAATTTAACATATTTATAAATTGACATTAAAGCATGTATCATTTTATGAGACAATCCTTTCCGATTTAATTTTTCCCAAAGTGCGCTTCGGTCCACAGTATTAAATGCCATCTTAAAATCAATGAATGCACAAAATAATTTACCCCCCTTCATTTTCAGATTGTCATCAATTAATGTTCTCAGAACAAATACGTTGTCCACCGTGGAGTACCCTTCTCTAAAACCTGCCTGATATTTTGAGAGCCTATTGTTCTCTTTAGCCCATTGTCTGATTATGTTAGTACTGTGTAAAGTGTATTATCACAAACATGTTTACCAATCATATCAATACAATTATGCGCAACATACAACACGTGCTACAGCAACTTGCTGTTCATCGAAACATATTTATCGGACAACCTCTTATAATGAATCCAGCTACACGAAATGAATTCTATGCCCACAGCTAAAGCTCATTCCGTACGAAACAGGCTCGCCGGAAGGGCGGTTTCTAATGCCATGCTCTGGGGTGGAAACACCTCATTTCATCTCACTCTGCATCGACTTCCGGCAGAACACTAATTTCGCTAAATATTCGAGGGTTAAGGGACTAACTTCCTTACCGATAGTGACAAAATTATTATCTGCCAGGGAGCCTTAAGATGCATTACAGTAGACGATTCATGTCATCGTCATCTCAAAGTAGTAGTAGTAGTAGTAGTAGTAGTAGTAGTAGTAGTAGTAGTAGTAGTAGTAGTAGTAGTGGTAGTAAGATGGCTGTTTTGTTTCGAGAAGTGCATGAAGATTTTGAGAATAGCAAGATGGTGGGAGAAGGTGTTTGACAGATCAGAATGGAGACAGATTGTAAGGGATTTATTCTAAAACCAACGGTTGCCATAGCCGATGTTGTTACTATAAAACGTTTCCGTATTTGAAAATCTTATTGAAATTGGAGTGGGGGCAGTTACAGTTAATATTTTCAAAATGGAATAAGTAAAGCAATATGAAAGCTGGTGTGTTATAGAGTTTCTAATAAAATTAATCACTGGTGGAGTAACAATATAACTTTATTTTCATAACAGAGCATGAAAGTTTTCTTTTGAAATTTTTAGAAAGTCTGAACCCATAGAGCTCATTCAAATAATAGTCCCACATGAGAAAGACATTTCTACCAACTGTCAAAAAGTTAAACACTTTAGAGAAATAATACGAGAGCTTGATACACACTGGGAATTGAAGTCCTCTCTAACTGTTATGGGCTTAAACAAAAACTTGACGCCAAGTGTTTCAAATAAAGTGAAGGGGTGAGAAATTGATGTTTATTTTGCCTCGATGTAGACGAGAGTATTGAAAACGTATGTGTATGGGCATACAGTATTCCAGGGGTTGGTTTTTATAGTACATAGACACCAGTGTAACGACTTATGATATAGGTAATAAAGTTTTATACAAGCCATTTCATGGCAATCCTGAAATGTTTATAGCTAATGTTGTTATACATATAGACAAATACATAAATATCAGGTGAATTTTCTCAAACAACTAACGGGTACCATATTTTTCATATAAAAAGTTCGGAAGTTTATTGATATGTTTATTTTCAATCAAACTTAGCCTATATCCGTTCCCGAATAATATTGTAATATTATAGTTAGTACCTTTTGAGAAACTGATGACGGAACATGTTCCGAATGACCTACTGTTTTAATTGAAATTGTAATCAGTTGAAAACGACTGAGATCTTAGGTAAAAAAATAAGCGTCCACTCGTCTTCGACACGTGGCCATGTCGAGGGATGAGATGCGATTACACTGAAATCCTGAGAAAAACAAGATTGCCAAGACGCGTTATCATGGGAGTAGATGAAAAGAAATGAAACGCAATGAATAAGATGAGTGTGGAGATATGGTAAAATGAAATTTTTGTAGGGGAAAACGGGAGAAACCTCGAGAAAAGCCTGTCCAGACTGCGTTTCGTCCATCACGAAGTGACTAAAACTCGGGACCTCATCAGTGAGAAGGGAGCGTTTAACCGCTTGCGCAACGGATCCGCCTCTGAGATCTCAGGTGGTACGTATTTTAATATTCTTTAATCTTTAATATTATAACCAACAAACTTAATTCAAAAGATAATTTATTAATGTAAACTTGTAAACCTCAAGACAAAGAATGTAGGAAGACTCTTGACGCTAGATTTACAAAGTAGAGCAAACATTTGTCTACGCGATTATAGCAGGACCTCACCCACATATATCACCGGGAAGTATAAAACGTTTTAATGTTAATCCAACTTTTTGCGAGCAATCCCTAAACTCTGACTGACGACTTTTAACCTCGGAGTCTTCCCATGCTATTCTATCTTAAGGTGTACTTTAAAAGTGTGTCTGGCTTTCTTCCCAAGTGAACTGTATAGGCCTACTTCTGCATAGTTCTGCATACGTAGCGGCTATAATATGAAAGTCGAGCAAAGTGTTACCTAGTCTTTTAACTAGCTTCAACTCATAGTTATACATGATAAAGTAGATATAGCAAAGAACAAAAAAAAAAAGATTTACTTCATACTATGTCGTCTCATAATTGTACACAGACGACAGTAATTAAACACTCAGCGGCATGCGACCTCTCGCCACTTTACGATAATAACATACGGAAGAGGGCGGCCTTGAAACAAATGTCACGTAGTTTAGCCAAATACTTCAATGAGTCTTGGTGACCGACCAATTTCTGCCGAAGATGGCATAGTGAAATAATGGGAAGCGCCTTCTACGCTCCTCACTCTACTTATCGATCAGGTAGAATTACAAAAGAAGAAATACTATAGAGTAGTACCATGCACTATAATAATCACAGAAGAGGCCACGCCATACGAATTGGCCTAAACCACTAAACTAACTCCATGGAGCGACTGACTTAGAAGGCACCTGGTTTACTAGCCGACTGTGGACCTCAAATCCATGTATTTATCATAAGTAATGCCACGAGTGATTTCCAATTTATCTAGAGAATTAGGAAATCAAGAGTGGCATTTGTTAGGACTATTTAACGAATAAAATTAAGCTGTTTACTCACAAATCATTATTTAACTATAGTTATTTTAAAATATTTATATATTTAATGTAAACGGCGATGTTTGAAAACAAATGAGAAACGATAGGTACGCTTCATCTGCTTCTTTTGTTTATCACTGCAACCTGATTGTACTATTTATTGACAAAGGAACGCAATATTTTAAGAATGCTCTCTAGTGGAGAAAAAATGAAACACATCAAACTGTATATTAATTCATTTCTGATGTCGTATGATGTAAATATGACAATTATATTTTTCTGGATTGTAACCTGGGAAAAAAATACATTTAAGAAAGTGCAAACAGTGGTTTCTTTTTTTTGGTGGTATAATAAATTGCTACAAATGTTTTTATATTAACTCCCGCATGCGGCATGTGTTGACATTCATGCACTATATATACAATCTGGTAGCCGTATTTCTCATAGGCTCAGTCACTGCAAAATAATGGTCAGACCTGTTCAGAATATTAAAAAGGAGGAGCTTTCTTTAATATGGTAATTATAACACTGATAAATATTTCGTGAAACACGACTGTGATTAGTTGTAAAACAGAAATCATTGGTCATTGACTCCCATTTGGGGCATGAGTTAAATAGTCACGGAGTTAAACGATCATCCAGCCAGATTAGGGGTGATATATGGTTAGCATGTCTGCCCCCCAGCCGTTATAACTGTTTTTGTCAACCTGGAGGCAGTACTCAAATTCCTCACGATGCTAGGTATGCAACGGGTTTCCCTCATTAGTGTATGCTGATGGTTTAATATTATTTGGCGATAGCGAGGAGATACTAAGGGACACACGTGCTGTCTATTGAACTAACACTAAGAAATTGTGCCGAAAATAAACATGACTAAAAATAATTATATGGTGACACATAGAAGTACACTGCATAATGGAAATGACAGTTAATGACAAATGAAGGAAATTTTGAAAAATCAACGAAATTCAAATACCTAAGAACAATAACTACAAAGAAAATGAGATGCACAAACAAATTAAACATACACTCAGATCTGGAAATGCATTATATTATACATTACTGGGACTTTTGTCGTCCGACTTTCTCTAAAAAAACGTTATACGCAAAAATATATAAAACTGTTATAATTCCAGTCACTTTGGCTGCTAAACATGGACTCTTGTCCACCGCTGTGTTCTCGGGGTAGCGTGCTGCCTTGTTACGCAGCGGGCCCGGGTTCGACCCCCGATCGGGACAGTTTTTCTGGGTGAGGTTTTTATCGGGGTTTTTCCTCACCTGTAAGACAAATGTCAGGAAAACCTTCAGGCCCAAACGGTCCCCGAAATCATATGGCCATCAAATCATCATTCATATTCATCTTAGGTTAAGCTTAGGATTAGGGACTCTCCTGGCGCACCATTATCATCATCTTCACCCATCATATCATCGGGGCAACGTAACCCCGCCTTCCGGGCGCCCCAACCTTAGAAGTGGGTTACAAGTACGCCATGCCAAGAGAGAAACCAGGAATGTCGAAAGACAAACCTGGGGCATTTGAAAAAAAAATTAAGGAAGGAGAAAAGTTCTTAGGAAAATGTTTGGATCAAAGAGAGAAGAACAGACAGGCGAATGGAGAAGACTACATGATCTTTATAGAAACCATATATAATGAAAACATTTAAGTCTCGTAGACTGCGATTGGCAGGACATTTGACACGAACGGAGAATAGAGGAGGGGCATGGAAACTGAAAACCAGAAGGAAAGCGCCCTCTAGGTAAGCCAAGAATCAGATGGGAAAGTAACATTAACTAATATTTAAGGGAAGTAGGTATTGCAGGGGATGATTGCAAAACAATAATTCAGGATAGCAATGCATGGAGAGCTTGTATACACGTGGCCATGAACCTATGGTTTCTATTGCGCCTGTGAGTTAGTTAACATCTAAGTTCATATCGAATAAAGCTAATGTTATTTTATTTCTATTGATACTATGAAATACTGAATAGGCCTATGTTGAAGTGGATTTTGTTAATGAAATTCCTTACCAGAATTTTCCTTCACAACTGAAGAAAACCAAGGAAAAAACTCAAGTCAGGTTGAACGCCACCGGGACTTGAACACGAAAGCTCCAAAATACTTACTTGTTCAAAACTTTTATAACTTTTATGATATTCAAGAGAGGTTGAATTTTTGTCACTCACACAACTCAAAGTCGCTGTGATTGTTTTATCGAATGATGTTCCATTACTGTGCTTCATGTCTATACATTAATTTTACATTAAACTTTTTCTCTTCTAGGTATAAAAAGGCCCTACATTTCAAACATACCCGAATGTGTTCGTGCTCGGACATAGTCCATTACATATAAAAATATAACATAATTTGAGATACAAAAAATTACGTAATTATTATAGTATTTGGTATATATATATATATATATATATATATATATATCACTTTTTGTCTAAATGAAATTTGAGGTGTCATTAAGTAATGCCACGAGTGATTTCCAAATTATCGATAAATTCACGACTCACGAAGTGAGGAGTGAATTTATCTAGAGAATTTGGAAATCAAGAGTGACATTTGTTAGGACTATTTAACGAATAAAATTAAGCTTTTTACTCACAAATCATTATTTAACTATAGTTATTTTAAAATATTTATATATTTAAGGTAAACGGCGATGTTTGAAAACAAATGAGAAACGATTGGTACGCTTCATCTGCTTCTTTTGTTTACCACTGCAACCAGATCATACTATTTATTGCCAAATAATTCATTTCTGATGTTGTATGATGTAAATATGACAATTATATTTTTCTGGATTGTTACCTGGGAAAAAAATACATTTCATAAAGTGTAAACAGTGGTTTCTTTTTTTGGTGGTATAATCAATTGCTACAAATGTTTTTATATTAAATCCTTCAAGCGCTATGTGTTGACATCCATGCACTATATATACAATCAGGTAGCCGTATTTCTTACAGAATCAGTCACTGCAAAATAATGGTCAGACCTGTTCAGAATATTAAAAAGGAGGAGCTTTTTTAATATGATAAATTTAATATTGATAAATATTTGGTGTAACACGACTGTGATTGGTTTGAAAAGAGAAATCATTGAAACGTGATTGGTCATTGACTCCCATTTGGGGCATGAGTTAAATAGTCTATAGAATGCACTACCATTTAGAATTATAAAACAGTTAGTTATGGGTTTATCAATCTCCAAATTTTGGCATACAGGTAAGGAAGTGTGTAAGTTATACAACTAAAATTACGTATTTTAAGTTTCAAGGAAAAAGTGTAACATATATATTTGAAAGGGGTTAAGTGTTTATCATTTATGATACAGTAGGTTTGTATTTAGATTTTAATACGTGCTGGCATCTAACTTTGAAAGTTAGATGTAAAATTAATGTGTAGACATGAAGCACAGTAATGGAACATCATTCGAAAAAAACAATCACAGCGACCTTGAGTTGTGTGAGTGACAAAAATTCAACCTCTCTTGAATATCATAAAATCTATAAAAGTTTTGAAAGTGTTAACATGTAAAAAACCTATTATAAACTTTACAGTAATTTTGACATTGATTTATGCTACCGCAAACACTATCCCCAAATATATTTTACTTATATAATTAACTCTTTGCTACTATCCATCCCTGAAGTTCATGATCGCGCACTCGTAAACTTTCCATTCATCCCTATCCTGAGCTAATTTTTCTATTAATTCCCTACACAATTACCCTCCCTTAAATCGTTTATGTTATTCTCCCATCTCATTCATGCCCTATCTACTGGACAATTTCCCTTTGGTTTTCATACAAGGGGTTTCCATGTGTCTCTTTTCATTCCGAATTCGTGCCACGTGACCTGTCCATCCAATTCTACGAGACCTAACTATTTTTATTACATCTGGTTTCTCATAAAGATCGTATAGATCTCTGTTATGGAGTTTTCTCCATTCGTCTGTCTGTCTCAATGTTCCAAATACTTTTATTCTCATATACTCGAAAATCTTTTCTCCTCCCTTAAAGTAAGGTACAATGTTTCGCTTCCATGTAATTGGAAGAATATCAGTTTCATATATTTATAGTTTCCAATTTTTTTAGGGAAATTGGAATTACAAGTGCCCCTGTAATGCGTGCGTTTCTAACGTTGAGCCTACGTTTAATTTATTTCTGCATTTTCTGTTTATAATTATTTTACCAGGTATTTCAAATCCGCTACTTCTTCAAAATTTCCCTCATTTGCTGTTAAGTGTGCAGCTCCATTGTATAGTCTAATATATTTCTACGTGATACCATATATATATATATATATATATATATATATGACATAAGAAAAATAAATCCTGGACTGGATTTCAACCCAGACCTCTGGGTTGATATCCCAGCCTTATATACATTACACAACCGGATAAATCCAAAACAAATCTTTATCTTTCTTACACACACATATATATATATATATATATATATATATATTCCATTATTAATAGATGTAGCGAGAACTACATGGACAGCACTACATTGTAATGGATAGCACGCTGGGGTACCAACCCAGAGATCCGGGTTCAAATCCCGTCCAGGATTTATTTTTGTTATCATGCCATATAAGCTTGCATTGCTCAATGTCAAAAAAATTATAATATATATATATATATATATATAATATATAATATATATATATATATATATATATAGAAAGCAACGGGAAGCTACCACACCTACAATTCCCTAGTAAAGCTGCAAGCAAAGCATGAAAATGCTATGAGTGCAGTGAAGGACCTGCCTTCGGGCAGAATTACTATGGATGGATATATATATACTTTTATTGATGTTTACTGCTATTCGCAGTTTCTTATTGTTATTTAATACTGAAAGTGTGTGTTAGATTTTAGTATATCCTCGCTACCGCCTAATAATATTACATCATCAGCAGATACCAACAGTTCATTTACCATTGAGTTGTACCCCCTCTATATTCTCTAATGATTTTATTTAAAGCTCTCTACTCAAGACCTACAACTAAAACGTGGAAATAAACAAAATTGAAAACTATTTATTAACCTTTAATAATAAAACATTACTGAAATCAACTTGTTTATTTCGTTGCATCATTTTTAGCTTCTTGAGTACAAAATAGAATACCAGGGTAATAGTGCGCCCTCTTTCTTTAACCCGATGTGAATTTTGAAATAATGCTAGATTTTAAATAAGTTGTGAACAACTGGTTAATAATTGCAATATATATATATATATATATATATGTGTGTGTGTGTGTGTGTGTGATTCTGAAAATAATCGTATTGCTTACATTAATTTATTTTATTTTAAGAGTATACATCACTAAAACATAATGTTGGTCATAGTGTTGTGCGCTATGCGACGCGAATGCTCCAACTAGTTATATTGTATCTGTAATGATGTGTGAAATTGGAGAAATGCAAACATATATAAGAAATATAAGTCACGCATTGCATTTTCTTGATGTAAGCATAAAATAATAAAAATAGAATTCTGTGTGTATTGGTCCGTATAAAAATATATGTATTTTAAAACAAATGAAGACAGTTTCCCTGGTTGGAGGTTCATGTCATATTTATGACACAAACCCCGCTTGGAGACACATGAAAATCACAACAGCGAACCAAACCAAGCATTCAAAATGGTCGCTTTTTTATGCGAGGAAAATAAAAGGGAAATCCAAGAATATGTATTCGTGCTTAGAGCTGGAAAAGTAACTCTTCCGAAAGACAAGTGAGCCGAATGCATTTCCCCCGCGGCTGTGGTTCTGCATGTGACAATGTTAACTTGAATGAATAAGTAAATATTCTTAGATGCCCACGTACTTTATATCTTAACATACGACTGAAGTCTCAACGCCTTCGTCTGTGAGTATCCCGACCTCATGACCACCCTTCCCGTCCAGAAAACAATTGGCCCCCCTGTTTAATTCCTGGCCTATAAATTACAGTTTTTTAGGGGAATTGTCTTGGTTCCATATGGAGCTAGGTACATATCAGTTTAAATTAAGAGATAAAAAGGACAATCAAGGAAAGCAATAACACTTTTAAAAAGGTAAAATAAAGGAAATCGGGAATAATTCTCCTAGATTTTTTTTTTTTGGTTAAACACAGATGAGTCTTGAGCATTTTAATTAAAACATAGTTTACTTCTATATTTTGGCGAATTGTAGAGGAATGTAGTGCTATTGAGGCTGTACTCTTGAAAATATGTCTTAAATTTTTAATTGGTCCTGCCTAAACATCAAGAATGGATATAAAAAATGTGTATGTGCTTTAATGTGTCTGGTTATGTTTCAGGGCAGCGATTTTTGTTTCTTTTTTTTCGCAACCAAACTCGACAAATAGCAATTAATTAAGAAATGTGAGATGATTTTGTTAAACAGGATCATCGGACTAATAGAAATGGGGCTAACCTGAATAAAAAATTAAAAAATCGCACTTTCGACATTTTTTTGCAATGATATTCGGATTACTCGTTCACCATTTTCTCAGAAATTCAGCAACATCGAACTAGTTTACCTGGAACCCAAAGTTTCAAAATGTTTCTATCGACCGCAGTTTCTCTTTCCTCGCAACGAAACTGGCTACATACGATTACTTAACAACACAAAGATATATACCATAAACCACGAATGTCGAACCATAAATTAGACTTGCTGAAGAATTGTGTAAGTTAGTCAGTTCCTGCCTGATAGTCATTTCATATTTAAAACAAATCATGAATGTAAAATGTCAATTATTTTAGTTTCGCCATTCATTGTTATTTTAGTGTTTCTACTCTATTCAAGAAAATTTGATAATTCTAATAATTTCAATATTAACCCCCTTCAGGCTGAGCTGCAAATATGATAACATTTTATTTTTGTGTTTAATGGATTTTTTAAGTCAAAAGTAATATGAATTTTTAAATCAGTTTTTTTTGTTCCAAATTTTGGGCCCTCTATGAGATCTGCAAGCTTATTCGGATATATATATATATATATATATATATATTGTCTCCACCTGGAAGAAGGAGGAGAGGAAGACCTCGAAACTCGTGGATGCAGGAAATAAGAACTGGAATGAGAGCAAGAGAACTGGATGACATGGATTGGATGGAGAGAGACGAGTGGAGAAGAAAAATAAAACTTCAGGCACAGAAAGATGTGTAAACATTAAAATTCTGTATATAAAAATATAAATAAATATATATATTACGATTCCACTAGTTATCAAGTTGAAAAAAGATTTACACTTTATAAAATAAATTGAGGTATAAGTTTAGTGAGGGTTATGATACACTAAGTTTTATTTATACAGTACTGCCATCAAATCTTAAAAAAAAATTAAATCATTGTTAATGTTTTTCTTCCACCTTATTCTTGGCATACCAAATGGGCGCTTTCCTTCTGGTTTTCCTACAACAAATTTCCATGTCTCTATGTCATTCTCCATTCCTGTCATATGTCCTGCCCATCGCAGTGTATGAGACTTAATAATAATAATACTTAATCACTGGCACTATCGAACCCGTAGGTTCATGGCCGCGCGGACATAAGCTCTCCATACATCCCTATCCTGAGCTAATGCTTTCCAATCATTCCCTGTATAATCTACTTCCCTCAAATCATAGTTAATGTTGTTCTCCCACCTCATTCTTGGTCTACCAACTGGGAGTTTTCCCTCTGGCTTTCCTACAAGAAGCTTCCATGCACGTCTTTCATTCCCCATACGTGCAACATGTCCTGCCCATCGCAGTCTACGAGACTTAACTGTTCTTATTATATCTGGCTTCCTATAAAGACCATGTAGTTCATTGTTATGTAGTCTCCTCCATTCACCTGTCTGTTCATCTCTCTTTAGTCCAAAAATATTCCTAAGAACTTTATTCTCAAATACTCGTAATCTCCTTTCCTCCCTTAAAGTAAGAGTCCATGTTTCGCACCCATATAATATAACTGGTAGAATAATAGTTTTATATATTTTCAGCTTAACGTTTTTTGAAAGGAGTTGGGACATCAAAAGTCTCTGCAATGCTTAATAGCATGCATTTCCAGAATTGAGCCTATGTTTAATTTCTTTGTGCGTCTCATTCCTATTTGTGATTATTGTTCCTAGGTATTTGAATTCAGCCACTTCCTCAAAATTTCCCTCATTTGTCATTAGCCGTCCATCTCCATTATATACTGAATTTCTACCTGTGACCACATATTTAGTCTTACTGATATTTACTTCCAGTCCTAATTTCTTTGTGTTACTCAATAGTGTGTGCGTGTTGGCCTTTAGTATCTCCTCGCTATCGGCCAATAGTACTACATCATCAGCATAAACTAACAGCTTATTAATACCATTCAGTTGTAAGCCTTCCTCATTCTCTAAAGATTTAATGGCATGCTCTAGTACAAAATTAAATAGTAGAGGAGATAGTGCATCTCCTTGCTTCAACCCATTCTGGATTTCAAAAGTGTCTGAAAACTGTTTGCCTACACGCATCCTACTATTTGAGCCATTTAGACACATTCGTATAAGTCTAACTAACTTTTTAGGAATTCCGAACTCCAGCAGGATACTATATAACTTCTCCCTCTTAATTGAATCATATGCTTTTTTGAAGTCTACATATAGTTGATGTACAGTGCCATTATATTCCCATTTCTTTTCTAAAATCTGTCTTATACTAAAAATCTGATCTGTTGTAGACCTGTTTCTTCTAAATGCACATTGATGATCTCCTAGAATGTCATCAATGTAGGGAGTAAGTCTGCTTACTAATATATTTGTAAGAATTTTGTAATAAGTTGAAAGTAATGAGATGCCCCTGTAGTTGTTGCAATCAGTTTTATCTCCTTTCTTATAAATTGGTACGATAATTGATTCCTTCCATTCATCTGGAAGAGCTTCTTTTTCCCAAATCATACTAAGCAACCAGCGTATCTTGTCCATCAATTTCTCTCCCCCTGATTTTATCAGTTCTGCTGGGATCTCATCTGAACCTGATGCTTTATACATCTTCAATTTTTCAATCGCCATTTCAACCTCTAATGCACTTGGCTCTGCGACTAGCATTTCTGCTGTCAGTAACTTATCCTCCTCAATGTCCTGTTCTGTATGTACATTTAATAGCTGATTAAAGTAACTTTTCCATCTATTTAATATACTCCTAGAATCTGCAATCATATCCCCATTTTCATTTCGAATTATGTTTGTTCTAGCCTGAAACCCTTTCTTCTCTATACTAATTCCCTGATATAATTCTCTAATGTTCCTATTTTTTGCATTCATTTCAAGATCATTAATCTTCTCTCTCAAATATTCCCTCTTTTTACTCTTTAGTAACTTAGTGGTTTCCCGTCTAATACTACCCAATTGCTCTAAATTTACCTCATTTGGCTCGTGTAACCATTTAATTTTTGCTAGTTTTCTTTTCTTTACAATGTCGGCACATTCCTCATCAAACCATTTCTTGTTTGCCTCTTTTTTAAGCAACCAATGCTTTCTGATGCTGACAATTGAATAGTATCTCGTATAGCCTCCCATTCTTTATTTATATCAGGTTCTTCTTCGTTTGCCACATTGTCATCTGAAGATTCCAGTACTTCAAATCTATTAGCAATTTTGATTTGGTATTCTTGCCGCATTTCATCATTTCTCAAGTTTTTTAATTCATATTTTACAGAATAATAATTATTATTATTATTTGAACTTCATCCAATGAAGATTCCCGTACTATTTAAGATCCCTACTTTATGTTTATGCTGGTTTATGAGAGTGAAATACACACAATATTATTCTTTTGCACTAAAAGTTAAAATTGCAACATACTATAATGCTGATGTAAATGGAACTTCATTTATGTTCTAATGCAAAAGTAACTTGTGTAATATCGATGTAATATTGATAGATTCCACAAAAATCACTTGAGAATGTTTTAAACTTGTATTTATAAAATAATATAATATCCTCAACTCGTATCCAGTCGAGATGTGATGAAGCCCTTATAGGGGCCTATCTGTGAATGTCACGGGTGCCGGCCGACCAGGCCTGACGTACCATCACAGGGGCAGAAGAACAGAATGAAACGAAATGGATGAGATGAGAATGGAGATAAGTTGAAATGAAATGGTGGCAAGGAAAAACGGGAGAAACCCCCGAGAAAAACCTGCCCAAGCTCCGTTTCGTCCACCACGAAACCCACATGGAGTGACCGAGACTCGATCTCAGGAAACCAGCGATGAGAGGCGAGCATCTAACCGCTTGCGCCACAGAGCCGCCATATTTAGAAATATGTAAACAAATTATTTGCAATCGTTTAAAAAAATACCTTTACTATGTTTCAATTTTAAGTCTTAGCACATAAAAACCCGATCCCTAAATATTAACTTACTATAATTTAAGTTTTTTTTTTCAAAGACTCTAAGTTTCCTATATATAATTGTTAACCTTCATCTCCTGTACAACCAGATACATTTCTTCGTTTTAAAGCAACTGGATTATTTAATGTAAATATAATATTCCCAATCGTACACGTTCTTACCATTGTCAGATTTATCCTGCTATCTGTCTTCGTATTTTAATATATAAACTATATCGTATTAATATGCATAATTTCCTAGCTTAATTCTATAGTAAAATCAAATATGTTTCATTCAAATCCTTTCTTACTATACAGAGTGTAAAAAAATTCCATATACAAACTTTGAGAGTTTGTACTATAATAACAGAATTCTTTATTATTTGTTATCATGTCTGAAGAAGGTACAAAGTACTGAAACAGCTGTAACTAATTTATATTTCAATAAATATGAAAATCACATAAAACTTTCAGATTTATTTTCATTTAATTAAGTAGGATTTTTTTGTTTTGTGAACAAAATTTGACAGGTTCTCCCTTTCCGCGCTAGGATTCCTTGAACGGTTTGACGCTGGATAATTTGACTGTTCAATCTTATAATATTATAATAATATTGTGAAAAGAAAAATTAATGCCTGAACCAGGAATCGAACAGTGGACCTCTAGTTCTCCAGACTAGTGTGCAGACCTGGTACAACCATTAACAATTCTTTCCACATATACAAATCTATAATTCTCGTTTCGTCCGCTGTCAGCTAGGTGTCACAACCATCGCCAGCGACCGGCTTAGTTTAGAAGTATCTATATTTGAGAATTTTACACCACCACCTTATAAGCAGTAAACGATGTTATTTAACATTTTCTAATACAGTTATTTTAACACAGTTCCAATAATGTATCATATTATATAATAATAATAATAATAATAATAATAATAATAATAATAATAATAATAATGTTTTATTTATTCTGGCAGAGTTAAGGCCATAAGGCCTTCTCTTCCACTCAACCAGCACAATTACAAGCAAATATTTGACAAATATAGGTATACACTATACTAATTATAAACAGTTAAATATGCATTACATGTAACAATGTAAATTTCATGTACAAACATTTTATACGATAATAATAATAATAATACTTACGATAATAATAATAATAATAATAATAATAATAATAATAATAATAATATAATAATAATGATGATAATAATAATAATAATAATAATAATAATAATAATAATAATAATAATAATAATAATAATACTATAAATATGATAAATTATACGAGAAACACCAATTAATATTTGCACTCTTTTAACTTTACTATCTAACCTCTCTTGGTTAGCTCTTGTTTTTTTCGACTCCGACGCTATTAGGGCATCCGAGGGCTAGGGAGTCTTTCCTTTCTTCCATTTCTTCTTTCCTTTATTTTCTTTTTTCTTCTCCAGAAAAGCCTGACCAGAGGCTATAAGATGGCAGCCCCATCACTGGTCTTGCCTTCCTTTGACCAGCAACCAATCGAAGGGACTATTATTATGCTTTCAAGTCTTATACGAGAATTTCCCGGAAGGATCAAAACGCTGGAGGGAAAATTTTCTATAGGATCGTAACAGGCCTTGGCCTAATACTTGGAAGGAAGAAGAAGAATATATATATATATATATATATATATATATATATATATACCTTACACTGGGTAATAATGAAGTCGAGGTTAGAGCAAATATAAATTTAGATTTGTTTTAAAAGATGCCAATGTCCGGCAGCCCCTTATTTCTTGTGGTAGGGAATTCCAGTTGCGAGAAGTGAAGATAGTATATGACATGGAGTGATGTGATGTCCTATGTTGCGGTATATTAAACAAGAGACTATGTTGTGATCTTGTGTTTAAGTTATGGTTTGAGGATAGATACTGGAAACGAGATGATAAATAATTGGGGATCGAGGTATGTAGGATCTTAAATAAGAGAATTAGACAATACGATTTTCTTTTCTCTTTTAGATGTAGCCATGACAATTCGTGGAATAATGATATTATGAAAAGAAAAATTAACGTCTGAACCAAGAATGGAACCGTGGACCTCTAGTTCTCCAGACTAGTGTGCAGCCCACTACACCATTCCAGACCTGGTACAACCATTAACAATTCTTTCCACGTATACAAATCTATAATTCTCGTTTTGTCCGCTGTCAGGTAGGTGTCACAAACATCGCCAACGGCCAGCTTCGTTCAGAAGTATCAAATCAACCAGGTGTCTCACAAATAATTGCTGCAGCTTCAGCCAAACCGGTAACCAACTCTTCTGGAGTGTCTATCGGTGTCTCGTATACCAAACGCTTCAATACCCCCACAAAATATAAATCCATAGGATTGAGATCGGGATAATATGGTTGCCACTGTATTGGTTCACTCCTCCCAATCCAACGAATGGGGAAAACATTGTTTAGATATTGTCTGACATCAAGGGCAAAGTGTAGTGGAGCCCCGTCATGGTAGAACCATAATCGTTATCTGACTGGTAGCGGGACATTCTCCAACAGTTCCGGTAACAATGTCACGAAGAAAGATAAGGTAATTTCCTCCACCAAGTCGGTTAGGCAGAAGATACGACCCAAACATACGGTCGTGAATACCCTCCTGTATTGTGTAATCTGCCATCAAGAACCTGTAGACATCACTACCGTACCGGAAGTTTGTAATGTAAACCCAACATAATATCATCATTATCATCCAAGGATTAAGCCTGTTGGCTCGTTCCGTTCCATGAAAGCTAGAATTGTTAAAATTGTTCAGACCATCTTCTATGTGGGCGTCCAACATCCCAACATATTATGTAAACAGTAATTACTATAAGCGTTTATCCAGGGATGTTGATACTACTGTCAGTAATAAAAACTCACCCTTTCAGTGTCAACCAATGTCAACGTGTTTCATAGGTCAAAACAACACTGAAAAATCACCGTGTTGCATACGAAGCAGTTGACTACAGTGAACAGTGGGCTAAGTGAAGTTCAGCGTCCAACCCTTCAAGGACCCATATCGGGGAAACGGAGAACCTGTCAATTTTTTTTTTCATAGCAAAAGAGTTTTGTTTTACCTCTTCTACAAGACCTCAAAGTTTGTATACGGATTTTTTTACACTCCATATAATAATCAATACGGAATAGCTTATTTTTCTGTAAGTTAAAGTTATAATCTCGGGAACTATAGCACTTAAAAACATCTGACTTTTATTGGTCTGAAGGTAAAAATGAGTTCCGTTTCAAGAACATAACCCCGATAATCAGTATTGACTTTCCGGGCGGAAGGAAAAATAAATTGATATGTCTGAACTAGACCACGCCGCGGGACAGAGAAAAATAAATTATTGGTAACGGCATCTTCACTAGTCCCGCTCCTTGTTTGTCGTAAAATAATCAACGAACTTTAATTAATTTACATGTAGTATAAATATTTCTAACTCTTCAATAAACAAACACTAAATGTTATTAGCTGTTAACAATTACAGTATTATTATTTCTTTGCACATCATGTTGTAGTAGCATGACTGTGTTTATTTCAGCAGTTGGACAGCTCAATTTGCTATCGAGTGATTACAACAGGTTCATTATGAACTAATTAGTATGCTCTGCTCATCTAATGAACTATTCATTTTCTCTCTCAACGTTGACACAACTGGTTTTGCAATATTCATTATTTTATATTCGGAACAAGATGGCTCAGACGGTAACACTGATTCAAAACGTGGAAACGATCAGCACGACTGACAGGAGGTTTTTCATTATTCTCCTTAAGTTTTCAAGACAAATTGTGAAATTTAATTTCGTTTCAATTTTATCTGACTATGTGATTCTTAGATGGATATGGTAACTTTTATTATGGGATCCGTAGCTATAATGCATTTTTAATAAATAATGTATTAATAGTGTTTTTTTCTTCGACACCAACTATACAATACCGTATGCAAACTATATTGTATATATATATATGTGTGTGTGTGTGTGTGTGTGTGTGTGCGTGCGTGCGTGCGTGCGTGCGTGCGTGCGTGCGTGCGTGCGTGCGTGCGTGCGTGCGTGCGTGCGTGCGTGCGTGCGTGCGTGCGTGCGTGCGTGCGTGTGTGTGTGTGTAGATAGATGTCCGTTCAACAGATTCTGTTGCCCATGTTACATAACACAAATGCAATGGTTTATTATAATAATATTAATTGAGGATCCATTAATTTGCTTTTAAGTCTAGAGGAATCCGTTAAAAATTTATACTAAATGAATGTAATTGTGTCACTGATGCCCGACTCGTTTTATTTAATTGCTATTTCCTTAAATTAACTTCACAGATGTTTACATAAAATTTCCTAATTCACTTTATTTATTTCACAACATTTTACTAATTTTTACAAATAATTTGCTGGTAATAAAGTATCTTCCTTCACAATTTATTTTATCGCTCAGTTCTTTACACTAGTTGAAGGTTTCACTTAACGCATGTACTTGCTTCAAACTTAAAAGATCACGTTTACTCGTCTACACTTTGGACACGGCTGACCGGTCAGATTCTCGAATCACCTTATAATGTGAGGGTAGGAACACTCTGGACGCCAGTCTAGACTTTTCTGGAGTGGAAGCCCCTATAGTGAGATTGTCGGATTCTTCTAGAATCGACGAATATGCAAAATAATTTCTCCAAAAGCAAGTCTGGAGAGGTCGTTTGCTGTCTGCACACGACCCGAACCCAACTTCTAACTGCATAACAACTATGTAGAGCATTCCATTAATAGTCATCTAGGAAGCTACTTACTTTATTTTACATAATTTAAATGTTATTATATTCTATGTTTTTGTTAGTATTAGCTAGTATTAGATCACATCATCATTGTATTTTGTTTAGTCTGTATTTTAATATCTTAAAATTGTAATATGTATGTAATTTTTGTATAATTTTACTATTCGCTGGTTGAGTGGAAGAGAAGGCCTTATGGCCTTAACTCTCCCAGCTAAAATAAAGCATTATTATTATTATTATTATTATTATTATTATTACTATTATTATTATTAGTTCTGCTGCCGCCCGCTAAATTCAAAAATGATAATTTGAGCAACGGATATACGATGCGTCACAATAGAAATAAATTTGAATCTTAAACGAAATAAGTTATTTAAATATAACAGTAAATTGTTTCAAGCTAAACGGTAGTTAATTGTCGTTTAGTACGGTACGTTTGTTCACGATATAGTGCTTATTATTATATCGTTGCATTATATAATTGTAGTCATTCTTCTTTCTTTTCCCGAGGTCTTTAAACCAAGTGGATGAGATTGTGTTATATCACTTTCTTTGGGTCAGAATATAATTATTTGGTCTGGAATGAGCTGGTTCTGTGTTACAATTTGTACACATTGGGATCATCTGAGTTGCTATTATCTCCATATGCCTGTGTGTCTGCTTTTTCTTCTTCTTCTTCTTCGGCTTTTCCCCACTTATAGGTTTGCCGTCTTCAGTTTTCATTTATCTCTATCATTCCAATCTCCCTCTTCCAAATTCCTATCATCAATTATAGTTCTAACGTAGGTTTTCCATTTCCATCTTGGTCTGCCACGTTTATTTCTTCCAGGGGGTGACCATTGGTATATATTTGTTGGCCATCTTTCATTTTCCATTCTTTGTGCATGGTCATACCATTTAAGCGTTTGATTTTCAATCCTCTTAACAACAGATGTGGTGACATTCATTTCTCTCCAAAGGAATTAATTTCTTATTTTATCCTGTCTTGTTTTTTGGAGGTTTCTTCTAAAATAATCAAATTCAACTGTTCTAATTTTGTTTTTTTATACTTTCGTCAAAGACCAAGTTTCACTTCCATATGACAAAATATTCTGTATTATGCTCTTATAACTTTTCATTTTAGTTTCCTTTGTGATATTTTTGTTCCAAATTATTCCATGTAATGTTTTAGTTGCATTTTTTGCCATTGCAATTTTAGTCTGTTCATCTCTTTCACGGGTACCTAAACTTGTAATTATTGACCCAAGATATTTTAAAAAATTCACATTTTTTTATTTTGCCTGTTTCAAGTATGAGGTCATCCACATCCTTTCCCAAACACATATATTCTGTTTTCTGTAAATTTATGTTCAGTCCCCATTTTTTATATTCTTCCATTAGTTTATTTATCATATATTTATCTTCATCCCCTGAAAAAATTATTTGATCATTTGCAAACAACAATGAATGCAGTACTTTTCCTCCTGTAGGAATACCCATTTCAGATTTTTTTATGCCATAAGTATGTCCGATTTTTAATATTGCTATTGTAGTATTTAATTCTCGGCTGCATTGGGCAGTCTATGACTGCTCCAGGTGGTTGTTGTTGTTTATATCATTCATATTGTGATAGCTATTGCTAGATTTCATTTACTTGGTTTTTACATTTGGAGAAAACCTCATTAAACATGAGAGTATCCCTAGTTTTTTCCTTAGTTCACAGCCTTCTCTAGCTATGGTAACTGCCCTTTCATTTCCTGCTATACAAACTTACAATGGAATCCACTATTTGAATATTTCTGTTGTTCATATCTTGTGTTTAACTAAATTTACAGATAGCTGATCATTTTAATTCTGGAGATGTTGAATTGCGCTTCTCCTACCAGTCTTTATAATAATCTGTAACAAATTATAATGTGCATTTAGGAAAGATAACCAAAATAAAAAAAACAGTACTTTCATTTTAAAATTGTTCTTTTTCTGTTCATAACAATTAATATAACTCTACCCAATAACTAACTAACTCACTGGATCTATCGAACCCGTAGGTTCATGGCCGCGCGGACATAAGCTCTCCATATATCCCTATCCAGCCAATGTTTTCCAGTCAACCCCTGTATAATCTACTTCCCTCAAATCATAGTTAATGTTATTCTCCCACCTCATTCCTGGTCTACCAACTGGGTATTTTCCCTCTAGTCTTCCTACAAGAAGTTTCCATGCAGGTCTTTCATTTCCCATTCGTGCCACATGTCCTGCCCATCGCAATCTACGAGACTTAACTGTTTTCATTATATCTGGCTTCCTATAAAGACCATGTAATTCACTGTTATGCAGTCTTCTCCATTCACCTATCTGTTCATCTCTCTTTGGTCCAAAAATTGTCTTACTTAACTTAATACTTAATAAGGCTTTCCACTTTACATCAGTTTGCCATTGATTCCTGCTTTCCAGAGATTCCTATCTTCCCATGGTCCTTCTTCCATACCCCTCTTCATCATGGCATCATATATTCCCTCATACCATGTTCTTCTACTTCTCCCCCTCTTCCTTCTGCCTGGTACCATCCAATCTAACACATGTTTAGGCCACTGGTCCTCCGACATCCGTTGTACATGTCCATACCACTGTATAGCTCTCTTTGTTATCCTTTCGATAACAGTTTCTTGTGTATCCATTTCTTGTCTGATATATGTATTTCGAATATGTTGTAGCCTGGATATTCTCATACTTCTCCGTAATCCATCCATTTCTGTCGCCAAGATTATTTTCTGCATCCTTTCATTTATTGTCCAGCTTTCTGATCCATATGTAAGTATACTTTCTATTATTGTCTGTATAATCTCTTTTTTTTCTGGTCAAATTTCTATTCCATAAAAGACCATTCAGTGATCTAATTGCCTTCCTTGCACAATTTACTCTGTTAATAATATCTTTTTTACAAGTACCAGATTTATCTATTATAGATCCAAGATATTTAAATTCTTCAACACGTTTAATTATCATATTATTTATTTGTAGGTCTTCTGAATTTCCTCCGATTACCACCTACCTCAAATGCATCTACCAACTTTCTAGTCATATATTTTATACTTACTTACTTACTCACTGGCACTATCGAACCCGTAGGTTCATGGCCGCACGGACATAAGCTCTCCATACATCCCTATCCTGAGCTAATGCTTTCCAATCATTCCCTGTATAATCTACTTCCCTCAAATCATAGTTAATGTTGTTCTCCCACCTCATTCTTGGTCTACCAACTGGGCGTTTTCCTTCTGGCTTTCCTACAAGAAGTTTCCATGCACGTCTTTCATTCCCCATAGTCATATATTTTATACCTTCTTTATCTTGTCCTATTATAATCTGGTCATCAGAGAATAATAAATTGTGCAGTAAACGGTCATTAATGTTGATCCCCATTTCCCTACATTACTTATTCCATTTCATTAATACATCTTCTATTTTATAAAATGTGTAAGAGACCAAGGTACTTTTTTCGTCTGGCTTATCACCTTCGACCAGTCCGGCATGGGTAACCCTATCGGTAGCAATGCAAACAACAATGAATGCAGTACTTTTCCTCCTGTAGGAATACCCATTTCAGAATTGTTTTTATGCCATAAGCATGTCCGATTTTTAATATTGCTATTGTAGTCTGTAATTCTCGGCAGCATTGGCAGTCTATGACTGCTCCAGGTGGTTGTTGTTGTTTATATCATTCATATTGTGATGGCTATTGCTAGATTTCATTTACTTGGTTTTTACATTTGGAGAAAACCTCATTAAACATGAGAGTATCCCTAGTTTTTTCCTTAGTTCACAGCCTTCTCTAGCTATGGTATCTGCCCTTTCATTTCCTGCTATACAAACTTACAATGGAATCCACTATTTGAATATTTCTGTTGTTCATATCTTGTGTTTAACTAAATTTACAGATAGCTGATCATTTTAATTTAAGGTGATAAGCCAGACGAAAAAAGTACCTTGGTCGAAAGAGTGACGATCGTTCACCGTAAAAATACAACTGTCAAGAAATGCGGACATGGGTTCAACTGGGGTAAAATTTTCCGGAGGTAAAATAGTCCCCCATTCGGTTCTCCGGGCGGGGACTACTTCAGGGAACCCATGCCAAAGGCTCAAACACAGGGACATGTTCCTAGGAACATGGAATGTTAGGACTTTATACAATAGCGGGGCATTAGAGATATTAACGCGGGAATTAGATAAATCGCCCTTGGATATAGTCGCTTTACAGGAAGTTAGGTGGCCAGGAGAAGGTAGTCAGGAATCAGGAAGCTTTGCATTATACTACGGGGGTGCAGAAAGACCTGCATTTGGAACGGGTTTTTTAGTCAGAAGGAGGATCCTATCCGCTATCCGAGATATTAAGTTTGTTAGTGACAGGATATCATACATAATTCTAAAGGGTAAACAACATGATTTTATAATTGTAAATGTACATGCCCCCACAGAAGATAAAGATGACATGATCAAGGATGAGTTCTATGAAGAATTAGAATGCTTATTTGATAGCCTTTCACGATATCATATGAAAATTGTCTTAGGAGATTTTAATGCAAAAGTGGGGCGGGAAGATATATTCAAACCAACAATAGGCAAATTCAGTCTTCATGAAGATAGTAACGACAACGGGGTTACATTAGTCACATTTGCCACATCGAAGAATCTCATTGTTAAGAGCACAACATTTCAGCATAAGGATATTCATAAATACACCTGGACGTCCCCAGATGGAGAAACTCGGAACCAGATAGATCATGTATTAGTGGATAAACGCTGGCACAGTAGCATCATCGATGTTAGATCAGTTAGAGGGACAGACTGCAATTCGGATCATCATCTGGTCAGAGTGAAAATCAGACAACGGCTATCGCTTATGAGAGGAACAAACGCTAAAGATGATTCTGTAAAATTTGAATTTAAAAACTTGAAAAATGATGAAATGCGGCAAGAATACCAAATTAAAATTGCTAATAGATTTGAAATACTGGAATCTTCAGATGACAATGCGGCAAATGAAGAAGAAACTGATATAAATAAAGAATGGGAGGCTATAAGATATACTATTAAATTGTCAGCATCAGAAAGCATTGGTTGTTTAAAAAAGAGGCAAAACAAGAAGTGGTTTGATGAGGAATGTGCCGACATAGTAAAGAAAAGAAAGCTAGCAAAAATGAAATGGTTACACGAGCCAAATGAGGTAAATTTAGAGCAATTGGGTAGTATTAGACGGGAAACCACCAAGTTACTAAAGAGTAAAAAGAGGGAATATTTGAGAGAGAAGATTAATGATCTTGAAATGAACGCAAAAATAGGAACATTAGAGAATTATATCAGGGAATTAGTATAGAGAAGAAAGGGTTTCAGGCTAGAACAAACATAATTCGGAATAAAAATGGGGATATGATTGCAGATTCCAGGAGTATATTAAATAGATGGAAAAGTTACTTTAATCAACTATTAAATGTACACACAGAACAGAACATTGAGGAGGATAATTTACAGACAGCAGAAATGCTAGTTGCAGAACCAAATGCATTAGAGGTTGAAATGGCGATTGAAAAATTGAAGATGTATAAAGCATCAGGTTCAGATGAGATCCCAGCAGAACTGATAAAATCAGGGGCATCTCATTACTTTCAACTTCGTAAAAAATTATTACAAATATATTAGTAAGCAGACTTACTCCTTATATTTATGACATTCTAGGAGATCATCAATGTGCATTTAGAAGAAACAGGTCTACAACAGATCAGATTTTTTGTATAAGACAGGTTTTAGAAAAGAAATGGGAATATAATGGTACTGTACATCAACTATATGTAGACTTCAAAAAAGCATCTGATTCAATTAAGAGGGAGAAGTTATATAGTATCCTGCTGGAGTTCGGAATTCCTAAAAAGTTAGTTAGACTTATACGAATGTGTCTAGATGGCACAAAGAGTAGGGTGCGTGTAGGCAAACAGTTTTCGGACACTTTTGAAATCCAGAATGGGTTGAAGCAAGGAGATGCACTATCTCCTCTACTATTTAATTTTGCACTAGAGCATGCCATTAAATCTTTAGAGAATGAGGAAGGCTTACAACTCAATGGTATTAATAAGTTGTTAGTTTATCCTGATGATGTAGTATTATTGGCCGATAGCGAGGAGATACTAAAGGACAACACGCACACACTATTGAGTAACACTAAGAAATTAGGACTGGAAGTAAATATCAATAAAACTAAATATATGGTCACACGTAGAAATTCATTATATAATGGAAATGGACAGCTAATGACAAATGAGGGAAATTTTGAGGAAGTGGCCGAATTCAAATATCTAGGAACAATAATCACAAATAGGAATGAGATGCACAAAGAAATTAAGCATAGGCTCAATTCTGGAAATGCGTGCTATTATGCATTGCAGAGACTCTTGATGTCCCAACTCCTTTCAAAAAACATTAAACTGAAAATATATAAAACTATTATTCTACCAGTGATATTATATGGGTGCGAAACATGGACTCTTACTTTAAGGGAGGAAAGGAGTTGACAAGTATTTGAGAATAAAGTACTTAGGAAATTTTTTGGACCAAAGAGAGATGAACAGACAGGTGAATGGAGAAGACGATTCAACAATGAACTGAATGGTCTTTATAGGAAGCCAGATATAATAAGAACAGTTAAGTCTCGTAGACTGCGATGGGCAGGACATGTTGCACGTATGGGGAATGAAAGACTTGCATGGAAGTTTCTTGTAGGGAAGCCAGAGGGAAAACGCCCAGTTGGTAGACCAAGAATGAGGTGGGAGAATAACATTACCTATGATTTGAGGGAAGTAGATTATTCAGGGAATGATTGGAAAGCATTAGCTCAGGATAGGGATGTATGGAGAGCTTATGTCCGCACGGCCATGAACCTACGGGTTCGATAGTGCCAGCGAGTAAGTAAGTAAGTAAGTAAGAGATTTAGGTATTCCAAACTTCTCCATTGCCACCCAACGCTTGTTCATGGGTATAGAGATATATGCCTTTTCTAGATCTACTCGTATAAATGCCATATGAACTTCTTTCCTTTAGCCAACATCTTTTCTGTAATCTGCCTAATCACAAATATATTATCAAGGCACGATTTACCTGCTGTAAAGCCTGTTTGTTCTTCTGATATTTTATTTTGTATTGGTTCCTACAATCTAATTTTAATAATTGTACCAACATTCTACTAATTGCAGCCATACCACTGATCGCTCTATAGTTTGCTGGATCTCTTTTATTCCCTTTATTTTTGTATATTACACTAATATACGATAACTTCCACTCATCCGGAATAGGATCTCCTTCTATCACTTGGTTAAAAAGTGTAGTTAAAATTCTTATAATTCCTGAACCACTATATTTAATTAGTTCCATGGTTATTCCTCCTGGACCTGCCGCTTTTCCATTTTTTGCTGTTCTCAATACGTTTCTTACTTCCTCTTCAGTTATAGGTTACATTAAATAGCCCTTTCCATTATCCAGTGTAGCATAGTCTATAAATTCTCTCCTAGGTTCTGTTAAAAGCATTTTAAAATATTCCTGAAAAGCATTCATTGGTACTAAATTAAAACTCTTTGTCACATTATCATTTCGCATGTTTTTAATTGTTCTCCATGCTTGGGCTGACTTTGTATTGCCTACTGTATGCTCGATTTCTCCACATACCCTATTCCACATTTCTTTTTTATGTTTCTTGACTTCTGCTTTAACCTTTCTTTTAAGTATGTTATAACTTTGATAATCTTCATCTTTATTGGAACTTAAATAGTTTTGATATGCATTTTTCTTTTCTGATATGATATCAAGTATTTCCTTACTCATCCAATGGTTTTTATGGTGTTTATCATTTTCCAGACCAAGTATTTCTCTTGCTGCTTCATATATATTTTTTTTTCAAATGTTCATAAATAACGACAGAGTTCCAATCTTCATCAAATTTTAATTTTTCGGTGAGGCGTTAGGCATATAGATTTTTAATACTCTCATCTTGTAGTAAATGTAGATTATATCTACATTTTTCTAATTCATTTTCTGTTTCAATATTTTGATCTTTATTTACGTTTTGCCTGTTTATAGGGCATACTATCCTAGTTGACAGCATATAATGATCTGTTCCACATTCGGGTCCTCGATTCACTCTGACATCTTGAACTATAATATTTCTCCGTTTCCTCACTATTACATAATCAATTATCGATCGTAGACATTTAGTGCGTTGTTCCCACGTATATCTATGGATGTTCCGATGTTTAAACATCGAATTCATAATAATTAGGTCATTCACTTTGCATTCTTCTTTTAAACGTTGTCCATTTTCATTCTCAATATCTTCTCCATATGGACCAACTATGTCACATGTCCCCTTTCCAACTCTGTTATTCAAATCTCCCATAATTATTAATTCCTTCTTTTGAGAAATCTTTTCTACCAATCCAGTAAATTTTTCAAAGTATTGTTCCTTTATTACTTGTGATGCATCGTTTGTTGGGGCGTATGTACCTATTATTACTAATTCTTTCCCATATATTCTTATTTCCATAACTATAAATCTTTCATCTATGTCTTCTATTGTTTTATTGAGAATTTCCATTTCTTCTTAATTAAAATTGATACTCCTCCTTTAGCTCTCCGATTTTTCCACCCCACTCCATACATGCATGTATTCACCAATCATTTCTTGACCTTTCCTTTTCCTTTTCGTTTCTGTCAGAACTGCTATATCCACCCCCTTCTTTGTAATCTCGTTAAGTACTTCGATATTCTTAGTATTCCAACCTTGTATGTTCCAAGTTGCGAAAATCATTGTCCTTTTTCTTAGCCAAAGTCTATGCCTGTTGATCTGCCCGGCTTTATCTCTCTTTGCAGGAAACGTAACAATTATTTTTTATGGAACGGGTTGTCAGCCCTTCGCCAACCCCCATATTTGGGGACCTAACCAGAGCCTCATTTGTCGGTTTTCGAGATTCTTATTGGGCCTTCTCGGCTACCGTAGCGGTCACGGGGAAACTAGTCCCCACCGTACATCACCCCAGGCTATTTCGTACTTCCCGTTGCCCATCCCCTCGGGACGTGGACCACTGAGGTTGGATTTTGAGGGGCCCAAATTTTTTCTAAGAACTTTATTCTCAAATACTCATAATCTCCTTCTTCCCTTAAAGTAAGAGCCCATGTTTCGCATACACATAATATAACTGGTAAAATAATAGTTTTATATATTTTCAGTTTAACGTTTTTTGAAAGGAGTTGAGAAGTCAAGAGTCTCGGTAATGCATAACAACAAGCATTTCCAGAATTGAGCCTATGTTTAATTTCCTTGTGTATCTCATTCCTGTTTGTCATTATTGTTCCTAGGTATTTGAATTCAGCCATTTCCTCAAAATTTCCCTCATTTGTCATTAGCTGTCTATTTCCATTATATAATGTATTTCTATGTGTGGCCATATATTTAGTCTTATTGATATTTACTTCCAGTCCCAATTTCTTAGTGTTACTCAGTAGTGTACACGTGTTGGCCTTTAGTATCTCCTCGCTATCGCCCAATAATACTACATCATCAGCATAAACCAACAGCTAATTAATACCATTGAGTTGTAGGCCTTCTTCATCCTCTAAAGATTTGATGGCGTGCTATAGTTTCGGGTAAGCTATTTTGGTAATCTTTTTACATCTATAATTACTATTTTATTACTATCATTGGTTTGTACTTTCAGAAGAATAAGATTTCTTACTTTTTATTTATTTTTTGAAAGAAGTTTAATTCCTACCTTATTTTTAATTTACAAAATTAAATAGTAGAGGAGATAGTGCATCTCCTTGCTTCAACCCGCTGTGGATTTCAAAAGTGTCTGAAAACTGTCTGCCTGTACGCACCCTACTCTTTGTGCCACTTAGACACATTCGTATAAGTCTAACTAACTGTTTAGGAATTCCGTACTCTAGCAGGATACTATATAACTTCTCCCTCTTAATTGAGTGCCTTTTGGAAGTCTACGTATAGTTGATGTACAGTACCATTATATTCCCATTTCTTTTCTAAAATCTGTCTTAAGCTAAAAATCTGATCTGTTGTAGATCTGTTTCTTCTAAATGCACATTGATGATCTCCTAGAATGTGATCAATATAGGGAGTAAGTCTGCTTATTATTATATTTGTTAGAATTTTGTACGAAGTTGAAAGTAATTAAATGCCCCTATAGTTGTTGCAATCAGTTTTATCTCCTTTCTTATAAATTGGTACGGTATTGATTCCTTCCATTCACCTGGAAGAGCTTCTTTTTCCCAAATCATACTAAGCAACCAGCGTATCTTGTCCATCAATTTTTCTCCCCCTGATTTTATCAGTGGATCTCATCTGAACATGATGCTTTGTACATCTTCAATTTTTCAATCGTCATTTCAACCTCTAATGCATTGGGTCCTGCGACTAGCATTTCTGCTGTCTGTAAATGATCCTCCTCAATGTTTTGTTCTGTATGTACATTTAATAGCTGATTAAAGAAACTTTTCCATCTATTTAATATACTCCTGGAATCTGCAATCATATCCCCAGTTTCATTCCGAATTATGTTTGTTCTTGCCTGAAACCCTTTCTTCTTTATACTAATTCATTCCCTGATATAATTCTCTAATTTTCCTATATTTTGCGTTCATTTCAAGATCATTAATCTTCTCTCTCAAATATTCCCTCTTTTTACTCTTTAGTAATTTGGTGGTTTCCCGTCTAATACTACCCAATTGCTTTAAATTTACCTCATTTGGCTCTTGTAACCATTTCATATTTGCTAGCGTTCTTTTCTTTACAATGTCGGCACATTCCTCATCAAACCATTTCTTGTTTTGCCTCTTTTTTAAACAACAAATGCTTTCTGATGCTGACAATTTAATAGTATCTCTTATAGCCTCCCATTCTTTATTAAATCAGTTTCCTCTTCGTTTGTCACATTGTCATCTGAAGAACTCTACCCAATAATGTAATTTTTAAAGTAATTTCTGATACTATATTTAAAGCCAAGAATCGCGTCCGACGAATTTTGTCAATTAATGTTATTTTAAATGTGCATAAAATGTTGGAATTTAGTCAGTTTGTCATAGACGCCTGTAGATTGTACGTAGGAGGAAATGTGACCGAAGTAATAAAATTTGGGAATCAGTTCTACACTTTTATTGTTAATGATCTCTCGAGATTTTTTTTATTCTGAAAGTGATAATTTATAGGAATTTATAAATTCCTCCTATGTACAATCTACAGGCGTGTATGCCAAACTGACTAAATTCCAACATTTTATGCACATTTAAAATAACATTAATTGACAAAATTCGTCGGACGCGATTCTAAAGTTTTAAAAGATAATACCATTCCCACTCTACCGTATGACTCTGAAGTCTGGACACTAACATCAAGCCAACACAATGCCATTCCCACTCTACCGTATGACTCTGAAGTCTGGACACTAACATCAAGCCAACACAATGCCATTCCCACTCTACCGTATGACTCTGAAGTCTGGACACTAACATCAAGCCAACGAAACAAATAGAAGCTGCGAAAATGAGATTACTGCATCAGCGGATTATATTCTTTACAATCACAGATATTTTTATTATAAAAATGCATGCCAGCAATCACTGGCACTATCAATATTTACTGGAACAACCGGTACAACCATACAATACGAGTGGCCAACAATAATTAATTTGCCCCACAATCTACTCAGTTACAAACCTCTTGTAAAGAAACACCTTGGACGTCCAAAGAAGAATTGGAGAGACCAACTCTCAGTCTGAAGCGATACTGGCTAGAATCATTAATCCACAATGTTATCGATGATACTGATGATTCATTTAAATATATAAGCCTAAAGACTCTGAACAATATTATTCTTTTTTCTTATTTTTACTCTTTCTCTTTTTTACCACTTACCGCACAAGACCCTTACAGAAAAACAAAAGACACACAAACCGAGATTCAAAGTGGGTATTTAAATACATTATCTTGCCGAAAAGCAAACCCCGGTCTCCAGAGTAAAAGACACAAATGACCCCCAGCGCGATGGAACTATATAATAAAAATTCATTAAGAGTAACATTGATGGTATCCACCTTGTCGTCTGGCGATAACGTCATTGCCTGGATGAAGAGGGCTCTACGCTCGATTCCCGGTTGGGGCAAGTATTCAGAGGGATGTTTTTCTGGCTTTTTTCTTACCCGTAATACATAGACACTATGTCAGGAAAAGTAAGTTTCACGAATCATAACAATTGATATTCATTCGTCTAGTTTAAAAATACGTAACAAAATCAATCCGTTGAGGTAAATAATCGCAAAGCAAAATACTCGTAGTAAAATAGATACTTGGGAGGTGCCATCGTCCTCAACTAGGTCAATAAAAAAACTTTTAAGAACTGTAGGCCTTTTGGAAACCACCTTCCATCTTCAGAAGAAGGATGTTCGCTAAAACTGTTGCTATTCTTCTGCTGAAGATGTAAGCCTGTTTCTAAAAGGTCTACAGTTCTTAAAAGTTTTTTTTTTAATTCAACACGTATGTATTTTAATATTTTACTTTCGTACATAACAAATACTCAATAGAAATTCACAGACTAATGGTTACAGGTAAATATCCTTAGACCCGATATGAACTTTATTTTAAAGCGCCTATGAATAATTTAATTTTTTTGGAATATAAAATTGTAAAAATAATATCTATTAAGGTACCATTTTCTTTAAATGTCTGTTAAATATTTTAAACCTGTAAGTCTTTATCGTGTAAAAATAATCTAATAAAATCGATATTAGAGTCAAACCCATAATTTTTCGGGACGCGAAGCAGATTAGCGACAAGAAGATCTGAATTAATACCCGAGCAACGCCGGGTAATCAGCTAGTGTTTAAATAATGATGTTTGCGTTTCAAAGTTGTACAATGTACTGTGATATGCTGGTTGTTTACTGTCACTTGAAAGAAAACCTGCAAACAGCGCTGAATTTGCCACAAACCGAGATCTCAGCTGTAATTGGACATTACAAGATCCGCAACTGCAATTGAACACAAGTTACAATTAGTGGAGTTCTATACTCTTCATCTGGTTCATTATCTCCTGTTAACTCAATCAGTCCTAACAATTCAGCGCACATCCTACACCATTCTGTACTCAGTGCATACATGCAGGTAATAAAAAAAATACGCTAGAATCTGTAAGTTGCGTTCTCAGATAGCTAATATCTGGCTTATTAGTCCATCCCTGACTCTTCTACTGCTACAAGTTACATTACGTAACTAACTCACTGACACTATCGCCCTCCTAGGGTCAAGGCTGCTCCATACATCCCCATTATGGTCTAATGTTTTCCAACCATATCCTGTATAATTTAATTCCCTCATTCTTGACAATATACTGAGCGCTTTCCTTTGGTTTTGTTACGAGTTTCCATGCCCCTCTTTTGTTCCAGCACGTGTCACATGACCTGTACATCGCAGCCTACGAGACATAACTAATCTTATTACATCCGTTTTCCAATAAAGATCATGTAGTTCACTGTTACGTAGTCGTCTCCATTCGCCTGACTGTTCGTCTCTCTTTGGTCCACAAATTTCCCTAAGAACTTTATTCTCAAATATTTGTCATTTTTTTTCTTCTCCTTTGCACCGAACGGTACCCGTGGAACATTACACTACTCTCAATTTCAAAACCTTTCATCGTTATCTCTCTCTTACGAAAAACTAATTTTTAATTTCAATCTAACTTGTCTCACACAAGCTTCTAAGCCGAGTCTCTAACCGGGCCCAAAATACAGACAAATTTCATCTTCTTGGAAATTAACCACTTGTGCATTATTCAACATAAACACTTTAAGTCATAACTAATCTCTTTAACTTCACTTTTGATATAAATGAATAATCATGAAATGAATGGGAACATGCTCTAAAGCACACAAATCTCAGGTTCAAGTACGGTATTCGTGAACACAGCTAAGCAAGTCGTAAGAAAAAGATGATACAACACTGTTAATGATACAACACTTCGGTCTAGGCGCATCACAACTCACGCTGATGACGTGAAGGAGGAGAAAGGGGAAGGGATAAAAAAGGAGAGGAAAGAGCACTGAAAACAGTCTTCACCATCACAGAGGATACGTCACGGTAGTAAGTTTTACGTCACCACGGCACACCTTTAAAGTAAAAGTCCCTCCTATTATATAACTGGCAGAATAAAAGTTTTATATATTTCAGTTTATTTTTATTGTATTCGTTTATTTATTTATTTTTAAATTTGAGAGAGAGAGAGAGAGAGAGAGAGAGAGAGAGAGAAAGAGAAGTTGGGATGACAAGAGTCCCTATAATGCATAATAGCACGCGTTTCCAGAAGTGAGCCTCCTTTGTGCATCTCATTCCCGTTTGTACTTATCGTTCCTAGATATTTGAATTCAGCCATGTCTTAAAACTAAAATTATGGCTTTTCAGGGCAAAGTGCCACTCAGAGCAAAAATAGTAATCAATAATGAAATAATAGAACAGATAGCACACTTTAACTATCTTGGTTCAGATATAACATGTAACTACGATTGGGATATACATAATAAATTAAAGTGATATCAAATGATGTTTGGCACCATAAGAAGAACCGTCCGAAATACCCGAAGAGAAACTCAGCTCAGGTTTTATAAAATTATGGCTATTCCTGTTCTTTTATATGGATCTGAATTTTGGGTACTTACAAAAAAAAGATATCTCACACATTCAAGTCATTCAAATGAAATTTTTAAGAGCCGTGAAAGGATGGATAGATTACACAATGAATCAATAACAAATGAACTGAAGATATGTTCAATAGTCGAAAAACTAGAAGAGCACAAATGCCAATGGAAAGAACATTTACACAGAATGGACGATACAAGATTACCCAAAAAGATCAACACCCAAAAAGATCTTTGGGACGGCCAAGGAAACGACGGACTTGAGACCGGAACAGGTCGCATTGACCTAATCCTGGAAAGGAAGAAGAAGAAGCCATGTCCTCAAAATCATTTGTCGCTAAGTATCTATTAGCTTTATATAATGAATTTGTATTTGTATCCAGAGGTTTAATAATTCTAGCAGAGACTCAATTTTCCGATTAAATTATTTCGGATTTTTTAAATAATTATTAATTTGTTATTCAGAGATTACGTCGTGAACATGGTAATATAGTTTTCTGGTAGTGCTTTCTATTATTATGTCAGTGGACTTTACACGACATTTGAGAAGTATAGCATGACTCCATCGTGAATCAAGCAACCCTTGGCCTCAGCATTAATTATTAGTTTCTATCCAAAGCAAAATATTTTATATCAAATTTGAATATCCTCATAAAATGACTTACTCTATTTCAAAACATTAATAATTTAGTTTTTTACTTCTTTGGTAACTTGATCTTTCAACGTTCCCTTAAAATAATAATATTGAATTTCCTCTTTGAAGACTGGAGTGCATAAACATTAACCATATCATCAACGTTAATGTAAGATAGGCACCAACTAAAGTGGCTTAACTACCCCTTTCCACTAGATTACGGAACTACACTCTACATCCTAGACAGCACATTACAGCACGGGGGAGGACGTATGACGTAACCCATCCCTTTATGCCATTCAAGTCTACAACGATGAAAGGGGTTGGGAAGCGAAGTTTATTTTTCTACGTATCGCTATTCATTTTACTCTAAGGAGGGAGGATGGCGGCCCACGGGGTTATAACATAACGGGAAGTCTGGCTTGATATTACCGAATAAAAACTCTTAAGTTCTGTCGGCTTCTAAATGTAATGGAATCTCTCAAAGTACAGTTTTAAAAATGTTACATTATACATTTAAAACTATATTTTATGGATATTAAAACTTAAATTATGGGATTTATAAAAAAAATTAACAATTAAAATGTAAAAGAAGATTCCCATGAAAAATACCACAAATGGGTGCCTGGTAGAAGAAGAAGAAGAAGAAGATGGCCACAAATAACGTGGATTAAAGGTGTCTGAGGTAATAAGAATGTAAAAAGATTAGGAAGACGGAGATTAGAATGAGAGAGAAATGTGGAGGAGAGTATATTAATTGATCGCAGGAAGTTGTGAAACTTTGTGAACCTGTTAAGTATATATATATATATATATATATATATATATATATATATGTGTGTGTGTGTGTGTGTGTATACTTTACCCAGAGCAAATACACTGTAATTTTAATTAGTTAAATTTTTCTTTTTCTTTCTTTTCATCTTCTTCTCCGTCGTATTTTTACATCTCACCTTACAGATACTCTTATGTGTCCTTCACCACCTGGACCTTTCAGTGGTACGACTATTGGAAGAGGAATTTTGTACCTTGGATCACACAACTTCTTTTTACCACACAAGGACATGGACACCCTCCCCAGATGAAATGTCAGCTCAATCCAGGACCTTGTCCAAGACAAAACAACATTAAGACATACAATTTACGCACGCATTCATACTACACATGACGATTATGATATTGATGTTTATGATGTCCAAATGATGTTTGGAAACCGTTTGAGCCGTAAGGTTTCCTGACATTTGCCTTACACGTTAAGAAAAATCCCGAATAAAAACATTCAAAAAACTTGTCTCGATCGGTGATCGAACTCGGGCCCACGACGTTAATCCCGAAAACAAAGATTAGGACTGTTTTTTGATTGTTACAACTTTTTGGAAGTTAGTTGTGAAGAGTCAAACATATAGCTCGTGATCAAATAATTTTATCTCTGGCTATGTTTAATTAACATTATTAAAATATGTTTGTTAATACCGATACACGTAGGCCTATATGTTTAGATATCTTAAAATCAACCTGCAAGTACAACAAGACCAGGACGTCCACTCAATAGACTTCTGGATGGTGTTTCTCTTGAGGCCGAAAAAGGTCAACAAATGGCCTAAATTTGTGAATGTACTATGATGATGATGAGATATCTTAAACAATTCAATTTATGTGTGTCTGTCTATCTCCACTCCTTGAGGGAGTTACTTAACCTAGGCAATTCAATTAAACCTATTCCCACAGAATGTCCCCTCAAAGAGACGCCTAGTAGGCCACTAAGGTATCACTTGATTCTCCTCAATTCATGTTTGACTGAGGGCCGGGCAGAGTGGTGTGATGCGATGAAGCCCCTGACATTCAATGTCTGTGAATAACAAGGATAGCGGCCGACCACTCCTCACGCACCATCACCAGGCCAGATGAATTAAATTAAACGAAATGAATCGGATAAGTGTGGAGAAATTGTGGAATGAAAATTTTGGCAGGTGAAAACGAGAGAAACTACTAAAAAAACTGTCCAGACTCCGTTTCGCTCACCACGAACCCACATGGTGTTACCGAGACCCAAGGCTAAGTGGCGAGGATCTAAATGCTTGCGCCATTGGATTCCCCTAACACTTTTGACAGATGCTCTAATTTAGTCTAGAAGTTCTTTATCGATCCCAAACACTTTCGGATTCGGGTCTTAGGACTGAGTTAAAGTCCCTCCCGGAGAAGTTGATTAATCTGAATATATTTTTTTATTAATTTAAATTTGCTTTTTACATTGTGATATTGCTTTACCATATTCTGCAATAAATAAGAGAGTGAAGTTTTAACTACAAGTAGTCATCATTTTCTAGTAGTTTTATTGTTGTACCTGTGTGTTTTTGGATGTAGACCGTGATTGAATTTCAACTTCGAAAACGGTATATACATTTTATTATCAAACACTTATGAAAATATGATGATTTTTTTAGTTTTATTTTTCTGAATCTGCTACAGGAGCTTCATCATAGTGAATAACGTCCTTTTAATGAACCAGCGGTTTGAAAAATATGATTTTACAAATTACAATAGTTTATAATTTTATTAAAACTGACTAATTATATATATATATATATATATATATATATATATATATATAGTATGATAAGAAAAATAAATGTCTGGACGGGATTCGAACCCGGAACTCTGAGTCTATACCTCAGCGTGTTATCCATTACACCACCAGGCGAATCTAATTCAAACACTTATTTTTCTTATATATATATATATATATTATATATATATATATATATATATATATTATATTCTCCATTATTACTAGATATCGCGAGAACTCGGTCTTGACTGCCATCTGGTAGCTGACTATAACAAGTAAGCAAATTAAAGAGAATATTTTTTTTATTTTATAGCAGTGACGCTTTATCGATGTTATAATTAAATGTTAAACATTGAGCAATGCAAGCTTAATATGGTACGATAAGAAAAATAAATGCCTGGACGGGATTCGAACCCGGATCTCTGAGTCTATACCTCAGCGTGATATCCATTACATTTATTTTTCTTATCATACCATATAAGCTTGCATTGCTCAATGTTAAACATTTAATTATAACACACACATATATATATATATATATATATATATATATATATATATATATATAAAATATTATATTCTCCATTATTACTAGATGTCGCGAGAACTCGGTCTTCACTGCCATCTTGTAGCTGACTATAACAAGTAAGCAAATTAAAGAGACATTTTTTTACTTTATAGCAGTGACGCTTTATCGATGTTATAATTAAATGTTTAACATTGAGCAATGCAATATATAATCCACCGATGTGGCCTCGGGTAGCGTAGATGAAAAGTACTCAGCGAGCCCTGTTTCGATCCCCGGTTGGGACGAGTTTCTTGAGTGATGTTTTTTTTTTCGGGGTTTTCCCCCACCTGTAAAACAAATGTCAGCAGGAAACTTTAAGACCCGAAGTGTCCTCGAATATCATCTGGTTAGCATGAATGATGTGTTTAGTCATAATGTTGTGGTGTCTCGGAGGAGGCCTTGACATTGAACTGATTACTCATTCGGGGAGGCCTTATATGTCCTTGTGTGGTCAAAAAGTATGTGTGTGTGATGCACAGTTTAATATCCCTCTCCCGACAGGTCGTGTCACTCTAAAGCCCGAGTGGCGCGTGGCATAAACAGGAGCTGCTCGACTTCCTTGACTTCACGCGTCAGATTTGCCTGGCACATCTGCAGAAATATTTTCAAAGATCTTCCTTTGGAAGAGCCTTTGGATTGATTGATTTGAATCATTTAATTGTAAGTAATTCAAAGCAACCCTGGTGTGGACAGTGCAAGAAAAATGCAAGATTAAAATGCAGCAAGTGTGAAATTGCATTGCATAATCAGTGCCTTGCCTTTTTTTCACAAAAATAGTTAACCATTCGTTTGTAACGTGATACATATCCTTATAATGAACTTAAATTATCTGTTATTTATGATGATTACGGTGTACTATTACAGTTCACCTAAAATGCTGTGCAAGTTACACGTAATTAATTTGACTTAAATCATTAAATCATTGACGTTTTACTTATCGGTTTATCCTAGAAATTACACCTACCTTTTTGGTCCAACTGTTCCCAAATGAGAGCCCTAACACATATTTATGCATTAAAAGTACTTTGAATGTGGTATTTAGTTATCTAAGGACTATAGTAAATGAAAATTATGTTTATTTTAAACAAAATAATTTGGGGAATAATTTGGTTAAAAACATTTTATTTTAGGGGATTCCGAAGGAAGGGGGTTATTTTCATGGGGTTGTTCTCATGAATACATTTTTGAAAATGTTTTTAATGAAAAGTGTTAAATCGTTCTAGCGGTCGCAGTTTTCAGTGTTTCGCAACAAAACTTAGTATATACTATTAAAATAAAAGGAGGAAGGTATTCTCAAAAAACGAGGGAATTCAGACTATTATAAATGGAGGTTATCTAAACTGGAAATTAAAAGTTGACTCTAACAGCGATCTCCATGATCTTCGCAATGTATACCATATAATTGAATTAACCATTAAATTTATCTTTCAAGGTTAATTAGCTTAATTTCTTTAATAAATTTATTGAAATGATGGAAAAACTTATTCGGTCGATAAATTTATATCAAATTTTTACGGTGTTATGGATAATTTGTTTTCTCTTGCAGTCTGACCCTTAAGCTAGCACCATAAATTGATTTTTCCAAATTAACAAAATTAATTTATTTTCCGTAAATTGTTAAAATTGGGGCATAAATTCAACTTACTGAGGAAATCGATTAGATTATGCAGTTCCTGCATGATGGAATTTTTAAAATTAGATCCATGTACGTAATTTGATGTTTTTAAAAAACTGTTTTACTTTTTTCTACTTATGCAGGCTGCCTCGTTATTATTTCTGTAAATTGTAGGCTTCTTTACTGTTTTACATAGCAAATTGATACTAGTAAATGCTTGTCGTAAAATGTATGTGAAATAACTACCACCAACATATTTTTTTTAGGGATAGGAAAATAAACCCTTAATACACTTTGTTCTCATGGATTCTCAATTTCTTTTACGACAACAAACAGGAAATGTATAATCCGAAGTCGTAAAAAAGAAGAAAAATGTCCGGCGAATATATTTTATGTCTTAGTTATTCCTTAGAAAAATGCTTTAACTTTTTCTTTGCTATGCTGCCAAATGTTTTGTAAGTTGATGTTTAAAATTCAATTGAATAATTCATTGTATCTATAATTTTTATGGTTCACATTTTTTTATCCCCCTTTCCCGTTTTCATTATGGTAATGGGGGGATTTAATGCCATTGTGGCAGAGTGTAACATATTGATTTTCTTTTTCAGAAAAAAAAACTTTTTATGGGACAAGATTGAAGAATTACGGTTTAGAATTCGGGTTACATTTCCCATAGCTCTTGGAGATCTTCGTATATTTTTTTTTTCACTTTTCTAAGACACGTAGTGTATGAAAAGGCATAATGCAAGAATCACCTAAAATATATTTTTCAAATGGTGGCAGACCTTCATAAGTACGGTCATGGTCATGGAATCAGATCTTGTTTCTCATGTAGCTATCGGTTACTCGATTCCTTTTATATTTACCTAGAGTATTTAACTTTTTCCTGGGTTCAGGACGAAAAGTATTAAAACTGGTTTACTTTTCACCTCAAAATCTCTCCGATCTTCTCATGGTGGAGTGGTTTGCTACTTTAAATAGCTTCGAGAGATTTTGCTGCTGAAACGGTCACCATTGCTGGGCACGTGAAAGGCGATAAGTCAGCCGAGAAAGAGTGCATTGGTCGAAACAGTGACGATCTTTCACCGTAAAAAATATAAGCATCAAGAAACGCTGACTAGGGTTCCACCGGAAAAAAATTTCAGGATATAAAATATTCCATCATTCGAATCTGTAACTTATGTTGCCTGGAGCATGGAGTGTTATGACATTATACAGCAGTGCGGCACTGGTAATATTTACCAGGATTTGAGAGACGAGAATTACACAATGACTGGAAAATATCTCAGGATAGGTGTGTATGGAGAGTTTTCGTGCGCCCATGAATCAACAGTGTGAGTGAGTTAGTTAGATAATTACCTGAGAGTTATTTCATGATCGCAATCAATTACCGCTTTCTTATTACCTACTAACTTACTATAGTTGGCATTGTGTTTGACCTTAGACATAGTTCCTGGACATCGTCAAGTAAAATATTAGCTGGGACCAGATTTTCATGACCTAAACATGTTTTAAAAATTGCTTATAAAATGATGGGTTAGAATACCGTAAATTGATTTGAAAATTTTTTAAATGTCCGTCACGCAGGTCCTCCGAAAATTAAGCCAATTACTCAGCAAGTTGAATTTATGGTCCGATTCTTCTGGTTTATCGAATTAATAATTATTTTGATACATCGTTTGTACCAAGTTGAAATTAAAAACACAGTTTGTCACCGCTAGAGCTATGAAAATGATTCCACTAGAATTTCCATTTTTCAGATTAACTCCCTTTCCTAACGGTCTGATTTTTATTATTAACAAACTCGATCTTTCGTTTCTTATTAAAATGTTACATGCCCAGTTTCGTTGTAAAATAACACAAATGTAGGCCACTAGGGCGATTTTTTATTTTGAGCTTCCAGTCAAACCCTCACTCCTAGTGGACCGATTTCGGTAATTTACTGAGAATACTTATTACATTTAATTGGAATATATCGAGCTTCGTTAAAAAGAAACGAAAACTGCGGGCGGTAGAGTTTGTATATATATATATATATATATATATATATATATATATATATATATTCTTTGGCTTTACTGCCCCCTGAGTCTAACCTTAGCTGCCCCTTTGGGGTTTGTTGGCCAACCTGATTCAGTTATGCTTATTTCTCAACTGATGTCGTGAGTATCATGTAATTAGCATGTCTCTTCAGTGAGACAACTAAGGTATTTATTGGATTGAGAAAGTCAGTTAAATTTTGCACAGAGGCCTCTTCTTCAGGCTTGGTGATCTATTAGGAATCCAAAAATCTTCATATTGAGAGGTCATGGCTTAAAGTCGCTTCCGGTATTTTTCTATCCTACAAATTCATCGACTTCTACCGGGTTTGTACCCACGACCCTCCGGATATAACGTCATTTTTTATGTCTAGTAAGTAGGGAAAAAATATATTTTCGTGTGTTCAGTTTCAATAACTGCAGTGTTTAGGAGTTTGTTGAAATGACAAAATAATCTGAAATGTGTTTATTTATTGTAGTTGAATTTACTTTTTCCAAGTGATTTCTAATAACAATGTTAAAAAAATATATTTTTAATTCAGACAAACAAAGTAAATGAATATCTAAGGTCACCCCTTCCATCTACAAAAAAAAACTTTATCAGTGGCAGTACATACCCTTCCGGCCCTTCCTAAAGAAAACAGTTTTCCAAGAAGTGAGGCATACATTAACTATAACATGGCAACGAACAAAATGCAGTGATAATACATTTTCTTATCTTCACTTGCATCTCTCACTCCCAGACTAGTGTTCTCCAGTTCTCCTCTTTTATAACCAATCAGCGCCAATATCCAAATCACTTGAATTGCACCTTCATCAGAACCGAGTAGTAACTAATTAAAACGATGATGTCGTAATCCAACACCTCCCAAACTTACAACTAAATTACGTGATCACGGCCTGCACTACGTGACTGGAAAGGGAGCATTACGTCATAGAATCCTAGCGCATACGTAGCACAACTGCATTTTGTTCGCTACCAAGATATATTACTGGACTCAGTATTTTAATTTACAGGCGCTTTGCTTTGTGGTCTCATGTAGATCTGTTTTGCATGGATAAGTATTTAGCATGTCAAGCGGCGTTGTCACGTTTTATTCACTGGCACTAACATACTATATATAATAATACTGCAAAATACAATAGTACCAACGCTGTTAAGATAATCATATCCACGTGGAGTTGACATGGACACGTCATTTTATACGTCAATTATAATGCGAAGACATTATTGGCAGAGAACTGTTTTCAGTTTTTGGTGTTGGTGCGGCGTCTTAGAAGCCTCTAACAACAACTACCCGGCTCTGCCTGGCAGTAACAATGTATTTTTAAACAGAGCGAAACAGTTGCCTATGATTCCTCCTGGAAACTAAAATACCGAGTCCACTATACAGGTCGATAATCAAATGAAACTTCAGGTCTAATTTATAGCTCGGACTATATGAAATATGTCAACAAATTGTATAAAAATAATGAGAAAGGTCAAATAATGAGGCAAAATTCAAGATAATGACAAAAATATAGCACAAAAGTAACACAAACACAGAAAAAAAATTGACATAATAATTTGCATTTCTAAGGGTTAATATTCAGGATTTAGATCTATATGCAAGTTAGCAGTGTTTAAGGTTACCTCAATTAAAATATATGTCATCAAAATCTGAGCCCTGAATATCAGACATAAACAAAGCTTTGGATTTTGTTAACAGATCCTAATTAAAGTCCATTTATAGTCAAACCACTCAAATGTTAACAACCGGCTGACCAAAGGAATTCGAAGGGTCCTCTGGCATCAGTATTATTGATGACAGATTTGTAATAATGGAATTAAACACATTATTTCGTTGCAATGAGATCAAGTCATGTGTTCAAACGCGAATTACATATTATTAACTTATTCTTATTTACCTTCTACTAGCTGATTACCCAGTGTTGCCCGGATATTTATTTTTACGAATCTTCTTAAAGTATATAAATTTATAAGAAGCCCTAATTCTGAAGTAAAAGACAAAACAAATCTGCTAAATATACAAGATATAGAATTAGAAACAAACGAACAATATGCAGAAGTAGATGAATTAGAGATGCAAGAAATGATAGAAATATTAAAGAAATGTAAAAATAATAAAACATGCGGGATAGACAATATAAGCATAGAATTGATAAGAAATGCCCCAAAGAATTTTAAAGAAAGATTATTAAAATTCTATAACAAGTGCTGGAAACAAAATATAATACCAGAAGAATGGAAAATTGGAAAAACAATCTCAGTATTAAAAAATAGGTGATAAAACAAAGCCAGAAAACTATAGAGGCATAAGCTTAACATGTACAGCATTCAAAATGTATGAAAAAATGATCAACCAAACATTAACAACTACAGTAGTTGCAATAATACCAGAAGAGCAGACAGGTTTAAGGCAAGGAAGAAGCTGCACAGACAACGCATTCACTTTAAAACAAATAATAGAGAAGCGAAGAGAATTCAACTTAGATACACACATCCTCTTTATAGATTATAAGAAGGCATTTGATAAAGTGTCTAGACCAAAATTATGGAACATATTAAGTGAAAAAGGAATTCAACTACACTTGATAGCAGTAATTAAGAAAATGTATGAGAAAACAAAAATAAAAATAAATCAAAGGAAACCAATACATATAACAGGAGGAGTTAGACAAGGTTGTCCACTATCAACCACTCTTTTTAACATTTATTTCGACGACATGATAAGATCATGGGAGCAAATGACGACTGGGGGAATTAACTTAGGAAATATAGTAATAAAAACAGTAGCCTCCAGATTTTAATAGCAAAAACAGAGGACGAACTACAAAGAATGCTATATAAACTAAATGAAATATCAAAAAAATACAATATGGAAATATCATCAGAAAAATAAAAAAACAATGGCCTTCAAGGACGCTCATCCAGTTCGGACAAAGATAATATTAGAAAATAAACCAATAGAACAAGTGGTAAGATATAACTTCCTAGGTTTCGAAATATCATACACAGCGGAAAACAGATATAAATAACAAACTAAATAAGTTTAATTATATAACAGGAACACTAAAAAGAACTTTGAAAAATAAAGCCAGGAAAGACTCTATAATGAAATTATACAAGACAATGGCAGTGCTTATTATTACTTATGGATCCGAAACATGGACAGTGACAACACAACAATCTGCCAGAATACAAGCTGCTGAAATGAAATTCCTCAGACCAATAGCAGGATATCAAAGAACAGACAAAAAACACAACACAGAAATAAGACAACAACTAAAAGAGGAATTAAACACAACAATAGTGAATTACAGAACAAACTGGAAAGAACACTTGGCAAGGATGACAGAATAGAATACCAAAAGCAGCATACAGCTATTCACAACGAGGAAGAAGAAGATTGGGAAGACCAAAGAAAATATAGAAACAGCAGCAATTTGGAGCCGGAACAGGCTATAAACCGTGAAGAAGAAGAAGAAGACGAATCAACATCAAGGCCACTAAATATGCGAAGAGTAAATTATTAAACTTCTTAAGGAGAGTCAAAATTAAGTAGCTACAAGAGAGCTTCAACTGGTTCCGGATACAGTACAATGGACGAGGTTAGATGGAGGTTGAGTGTTTATTAATTATGATTCAATAGATCCCTATTACTTTTTTTTCTATTCTTAAAATGGTGCTATCTGAACTTTAGAGTTATAAATAAAATTAAAATATGAGCATGAAACAACTATGTAACATCACAGCGATCTTCAGTTGCTTACAGTGAAAGAAACAAATTAAAGCTGTCATGTATGAGATGCACTGATTTATAAAATTAATTTTGATATACCGTTCAGGTTACTGTGTGATGAGTTAAGAGATATAAAATTATACTTAAGGTCTTAGTCATCTTCAACTGAAACTTCGTTATAGGCCTTTTGGAACATGTTCCATCTTCAGCTCCTGATAAGGTACTATTTGTTTTCGATGACTATTTAACTCATGCCCTAAATGGGAGTCAATGACCAATCACGTTTCAATGAATTTTGTTTTATAACCAATCACAGTCTAGTTTCACCTCGAATTTATCAATTATGGTTTATCATATTAATGAAAGCTCCTCCTTTTTAACATTCTGAATAGGTCAGAGAATTGTTTTGCAGTGACTGACTCTCTAAGAAATACGTTAAATATAGCAATTTATACAATATTAAAAATTGGAAGACAAGTGGCTCCCAGATAGTATATATAGTACACGAATGGAAGCAAGTACCGCTTGCGAGATATAATAGAAAAATATTTGTAACAATTGATTATACAACAGTAAAAATAAACCACTGTTTGCATTTTCTTAAACGTATTATTTTCCAGATATTAACGTTCCATAAAAATATAATTGACATATTTGCATCATAGGACATCCGAAATTAATTAATAACGTACAATGTTGGTTATAAACAGTTCGTTGTTTTTCATTTTTTCTCCACTAGGGTGCATTCTTACAATTTTGCGATTCTATTTGGCAATAAATACGTAATATGATCTCGTTGCAGTGATGAACAAATGAAACATGATAAACGTTTCTCATTTGATTTCAAACATCGCCGCTTACATTAAATATATAAATATTTTTAAATAGCCATATTTAAATAGTCCACCGCTGTGGTCTCGAGGTAGCGTGCTGCCTTGTTACGCAGCGGGCCCGGTTCGGTCCCCGGTCGGGACAGTATTTCTGGGTGAGGTTTTTATCGGGGTTTTCTCTCACCTGTAAGACAAATGTCAGGAAAATGTTAAGGCCCAAACGTCCCATAAAATTATTTAAGCTTTCTTACTCAATAATTAAATTCAATTTTATCGTCCCCGAAAGATTATGGCCATCATCATCATTATCATCATCATCATCATCATCATCCTTCACCGGTGTGGAAAGCAACGGGAAGCTACCACGCCTACAATCCCCTAGTAAAGCTGCAAGCATAGCAGTGAAGGACCCGCCTTCGGGCAGAATTACTATGGGTGTATATTTAAATAATGATTTGTGAGTAAACAGCTTAGTTTTATTCGTTAAATAGTACTAACAAATCCACTCTTGATTTCCAAATTCTCTAGATAAATTCACTCCTAACTTCGTGATAATTCTGTACTGAGGGTTAAGGTCACTGGGTCTCGTTCAGTAGGCCTATGTTTCCTTTCTTGGCTTCTATTATAATTATAATCACTTAAATAAATAGTATGTTATCAGCAGCTGAAGATGGAACATATTCTGATGGCAAACAAGTATTTTAACCATACTGTTAATTGAGTATGACTAAGATCTCACCTACAACTTTTTGATTTTAATCTTTAAGATGAAAAGAGGGTGAAGAGGTTATGGTACGAAGTCATCACTTATTAAGCCTACATACCAATCCGAAATACTATTTAATTATATTCTTTTTTAATACACAAGTGATCTTCTTGGTGATATAATATTAAAATATATATGTAGTCAATATGCCCATTTCACCAATTGACTGAATATCTGGTCTTGAGAATGACAGCTTGGCTGTAGAAACTTGTTGACCATTTTAAAACATTAATTGGTGAAATGGGCATATTGACTACATATATATTTTAATAATTATATTCTTACTGGATTGTGGGTATTAAACGTAAACACATTTAACAACTTTATATATATATATATGATTAATAAAGTTTTATTGGGTTTTCTGCGTCATGGATTCAAAATCGGCCTCTGGCCACTGATCCCACAAGGAGCTTCGAATCACTGGTTTAGGTCTTATATAATTAAGCACATTGCGTTTTCACTGTGGTCCGTTTCGGAAGCCTAAACCTTGGATGGATGTACGGTTTCCGTTTCTCTACATACATCTTTTTGCACTAGTTCGTATATATAGGCTATATATCAGCGGGCCAGGGTTCAATCCCCGGTCGGGGCAGTTTTTCTGGGTGAGGTTTTTCCTCGCCTGTAAGACAAATGTCAGGAAAACTTTATGGCCCAAACGGTCCCCGAAATCCTATGGCCATCATCATCATCCTTATCATTATCATCATCATCTTTCACCGGTGTGGAAACAACCACACCTATTCCCTAGTAAAGCTGCAAGCATAGCATAAAAATGCAGTGAAGGACCTGCCTTCGGGCAGAATTACTATGGATGGATATATATATATATATATTCTTAATACAGGATTTCCACTTTACAGCAGTTTGCCTTTGATTCCTGCTTTCCAGATATTCCTATCTTCCCATTGTCCATCTTCCATACCACGCTCTTCTACTTCTCCCCGTCCTCCTTCTGCCTGGTACCATCCAATCCAACACCTGTTTAGACCACTGGTCTTCCGACATCCGTTGTACATGTCCATACCACTGTAGAGCTCTCTTTGTTATCCTATCGATAACAGTTTCTTGTGCATCCATTTCTTGTCTGATATATGTATTTCGAATATGTTGTAGCCTGGATATTCTCATACTTCTCCGTAATCCATCCATTTCTGATGCCAAGATTCTTTTCTGCATCCTTTCATTTATTGTCCAGCTTTCTGATCCATATGTAAGTATACTTTCTATTATTGTCTGTATAATCCCTTTTTTTGTTTTTCTGGTCAGATTTCTATTCCATAAAAGACCATTCAGGGATCTAATCGCTTCCCTTGCACAATTTACTCTGTTAATAATATATTTTTCACAAGTACCAGATTCATCTATTATAGATCCAAGATATTTAAATTCTTCAACACGTTTAATTATCATATTATTTATCTGTAGGTCTTCTGAATATATATATATATATATATATATATATATGATATGAAAAGAAAAATGAATGCATGAGTCGGGATTCGAACTCGAGTCTCTAAAGTCTGTACCTTTAGCGCTCTAACCAACTGAGCTACTCAAGAATTCCAATACAAGCATACAATTATATATATATACATACATACATACATAAATCTATACAATTATACGTACACTAAATCAAAATCAAAATTTCAAATCATCCGGGCAAATGGACATCGTCTTGGAACCCGGACACCACATACAGTGGGTCGAAGAAATTGCTCACCACCCGTCATTTTAATAACGGGTCGTAAAGGCTTTTTCACATTAGTCTTTAGTCTTAGGTTTCCGTAACGGATTACAGTGAAAACTCAGTATGTTTAATTATATAAAGCCTAAACCAGTGACTCGAAGCTAATATTCCTTGACAACGGCATGTAGGATCATGCCAAAATGTTGAATCAGTGACCAGAGGCCGATCTTGAATCCATGACGCGGAAAACCAAAAGAAAAAACTGTATCAACCATATTCGCGAAAATCTATATAATAACATATATATGACAAGATAAGAAAAATAAATGCCTGGACGGTATTTGAACCCGGATCTCTGAGTTGGTATCTCAGTGCGCTACCACTTACGCTACCAGGCGAATCCAGAACAAACATTTATTTTTCTTATACATATTCTCTATTATTACCAGATGTAGCGGGAACTCGGTCTCCACTGCCACCTAGTAGCAACTGTAACAAGTAAGTAAATTAAAGAGAACATTATTACTCGACTTTTTAAAGAAAATACTCCATGTCATACTGCCAACTGTAACCCATATATTTAATGCCTCAATTATGACCTCAGCTTACCCCGAACTCTGGAAAAAAGCTATAGTCAGACCAATCCCTAAAATTAAATTACCTGTAACACCAAACGACTTTAGACCAATCAGCATCCTCCCAGTCCTATCTAAGGCCTTGGAGCGCATTGTTCATGGACAATTAACTGATTACCTTAACACTCATAACATACTCGACCCATACCAATCAGGTTTTAGGACAGGCCATAGTACGGCAACCGCACTTCTTAAAGTTACCGAAGATGCGCGTGAAGCAATGGACAGTGGCCACATGACAATATTTACACTCTTGGACTTCAGCAAAGCTTTCGACACTGTTGACACTGACATATTAATAGCAAAATTACGCGCTCTGAATCTTTCGGACAAATGCTGTTAACTGGCTTGGATCCTATCTTCATGGTCGCCAGCAATGTGTATCCAATGCAGAACTTTCCTCATCCTGGCTATCACTGAAGGGTGGCGTCCAACAAGGTTCAGTGTTAGGACCACTTCTGTTCTCTATCTATGTTAACGATATATCCACTAGACTTACCTATTGTCGATATCACCTATACGCTGACGATTTGCAAATTTACATTCACTCCCATCCTGACGATGTACATGACACACTAGACAAATTAAATAGTGACCTAGACTCAATTTCCCAATGGTCGAAGAAACATGGACTTAATCTAAATACTAACAAGACACAGTGCATAATTATAGGACATCGGCGAATCCAAAGCATTATAAATTACGAAAATATCCCTACCACTCTCCTAAATGACAAAAATATCCCCTACAGCTCAGTAGTAAAAAATCTGGGTATCTATATGGACCAACACCTAGACTGGAAAATCCAGGTGAATAATACCTGCAGAAAGTGTTCTCAATTCTTCACTCCCTAAATAGTTTTATAAACTTCCTTCCTACAAAATTAAAACAAATACTTGTACAGACTCTTATAATGCCAACTTCGACTACTGCGACATATTACTGACTAATCTTACAACTGATCTATCTGACAGACTACAGCGTGCTCATAATGCGTGCATTCGATTTATATTCAATCTCCGTCGTTATGACCACGTGTCTCCTTCATTTCAGGCCTTATCATGGCTACGCCTAAATGACAGAAGAACTTTACATTCACATACCTTACTATTCCAAATTCTGCACACATATTTACCAACTTATTTAACAACACGTTTTCAACATTTATCGGCTCATCACAATTTAGGAACAAGATCACAAGACTCTTCTTTACTTTTGATACCACAACACAGGACCTGTCTGTACTCTGAATCTTACACAATATCTATGGCTAGAGCATGGAACTCACTTCCCAGTCATGTCAGGGACTGTCAATCGCTATCATTATTTAAATCCAAATTAACTGATATCTTAATTTCGACACAATGAAAACATTAACTACATAACAACTATATAGAGCATTCTATTAATAATCATGTAGGAAGCTACTTACTTTATTTTATATCATTTTAATTTTATGATATTCTATGTTTTTGTTAGCATTAGCTAGTATTAGATCCATCATCATTGTATTTTGTTTAGTCTGTATTTTAATATGTTAAAATTTTAATATGTACGTAATTTTTGTATAATTTTACTATTCGCTGGTTGAGTGGAAGAGAAGGCCTTATGGCCTTAACTCTGCCAGCTAAAATAAATCATTATTATTATTATTATTATTATTATTACTTTATATCAGTGACGCTTTATCGATGTTATAATTAAACCTTTTTGACATTGAGCAATGCAAGCTTAATATGACAAGATAAGAAAAATAATATATATATATATATATATATATATATATATATATATATATATTGTCTGAGAATCTGGGTGTTCTATCTCAAATTGTGTAATACTTTTTATAACTAGTAACTTTAAGATAAAAAATTAAAACATGTACCTTGTGGCAGGTGCCGTCGTCCTCAACTGTGTTAAAATATTAAATTTAAAATGTTATCTGGAGGCCTATAGGAAGTTAACTTCTATCATCAGCAGATTGACAGTTTGTTACTAGTTGTTCTTGCTGTTTACGACGTCGTATAGACGCGGCGTCTTTAGTAGCAACGCTTCGAGTATACAACATCATAAACAACAACTAGTAGCAGATACTCAACCTCTGCCTGCTAATGACTTCAGTGTTAGATGCAGCACATTAGGCAACAACAACTCAACCTCTGATGATGGAATTTAACTTCCGAAAGGTCTCCAGATAACATTTTAAATTTAATATTTTAACACAGTTGAGGACGACGGCACCTGCCACAAGGTACATATTTTAAGTGTTTATCTTATAACTTTTCACATCAACGGAAATTGATATGAATTTAATTAATATTTTATCTCGGTATTCGTAGGTCAATGCACTCTATATTTTAACATATTCTATAGGTTGTAGTAGTAAACATTATTAGATATATGAAAGCAAATATATTTTTGGTAACTTAGTTGTTGGTTCTCATTGTTAATTCTATTTTGGATACTTTAATTTGTTTGTACAGTATTTCTGTGAATTTATTATGAACCTCAGCACATGAATTGTGGATTGATTTTCTCGACACTATGGATACACGCATTATGTAGATTTGAGATGGTCGCGGTCCCAGGCTTTACTGCTGAACAAACAAAGAGCAGAAAAGCCTGCCATTGTGAATCGATAATCAGATTATGGCGGAACCGTGAAATTCGGAAAAACAAGTGCGGCCCGGCGTACACTACAGTAGAGAGAGAGAGAGAGGAAGATAACGCATATAACACCCATATTTCACAGCTTTCTCTTTCCGTTTCCTTTCTTTTTTATGTTACATTTTCTTTATTCCATGTTTCCCCTTTTTCAATGTATCATCTTCCTTCTTTTTTTCACGTTTTCTCTTATTTCATGCTTGTCTATTTCACTGCTTTTACTCTCTTTTTTTACTAACGGGAATATCGTTTCATTATTATATTTGCCACTTGTTATGTATTTTTGCATTTATTAATTGTATTATTTCATTAACCTATATTTGGGATACACGATGTAATATGAGTAGTCTCATAGACTGTGATGGGCATAACGTGTGACACGAATGAGGAATGGAGGACGGCCATGGTAAGTTCTTGTAGGAAAACCAGATGGGAAGCTCCCAGTAGGTAGACCAAGAATGAGGTGGGAGAATAACATTAATAATGATTTGATGGACACCAAACAAGAAAGTAAAGTCCAAGCAGCCGAGATTAAATTTTTAAGAAGAGTAAAATGGTGCACTAGAATGGACCAGATAAGAAATGAGGATCCGTAAAGAACTGCAGATCTACTCCATAAAAGAAAATATATTTAACAAGAAGAATCAGTGGAAAGAACATGTAGAAAGAATGGAAGAAAGCAGATTATCAATAAAATCTTACATTATTTTCCAAGAGAAGAACAGATGTCGGATGTCCTCGGAAGAGATGGTCTTAAATCTATTAGTGAAGACGGAACAGGCAATTAATGCCTAAACCAGGAAGTGAAGAAGAAGAAGAAGAAGAAGAAGAAGATGATGATGATTATGATTTGATGGAGATGATTTACACGAGGAATGATTGGAAAATAAAAGGTTACTTAATATTATAGTTCGTAAAGTTACATTATACCATTTTAATATAAGTACACCTTTCAGTAAGAAATACAAGAATATGGAGGGAAATTTCTTTCAGGCACATAGCGTTTATTTATTCAATGTCTCTGGTTGTCAATTGGACATTTCAGGTATTCTCTCCTGGCATTGGCGTAATTGTAACACTCTTCTGAAGTTGGGGCGCGCCCATAAAGCGGAGTTACTTTACCCCGATGACATGATGGGTTATAAGTGATAATGAAGCGTCAGAAGAGTTCTTAATCTAAACTTAACCTAAGTTCCAGACCATGGGCAACCACAGAAATAATTCCGTTTGAGGAAACATTGGTTTCGAACCCGGAATCTCATGAACAGTAGTCAGAACTGCTGACCATTAGTCCATGAGGCTGATTGGTACATTATCATAATGCAAGTGATTATGTTCTGTATATTAACATATCGGACTACACTCTGCTATATTGTTTTCCGTATTGTTTCGTAATATTTTGAAATGTATCTATATATATTTTGCTTATTATTATTGTTATATTATTTAATAATAATAATTGTTATATTATTTATAGGAATAAAAAGGAACTAGGGCCAGGCAACATACCCAATGAGTTAATTAAATATGGTACAAAAAATGTAATAGGTAGATTGAGGGACTTGTTTAATAAGTACATAGCAATACTGAAGATTCCTGATGAATGGAAAATAAGCTACATTGTACCAATATACAAGAAAAGTGATAGAAGAGATGCAAAACATTATAGAGGACTAAGTATAAATAACACAGTATATAGAATATTTACGAAGTTATTAAAAACAAAGTTACAAAAAGATATTAAAGACAAAATAGGACAAGATCAAAATGGATTCACACCGGGATGGTCATGTGTTGACAATATATTTGTAATCCAGTAGAATTGAAAACAGACTGCAGTTGGAGAAGAACCCCATTTTACAATGACAGATTTAGAGAAAGCTTATGACTCAGCTCCGGGGAACAAATTATGGGAAGTATTAGAGAAATACAATATTGATACAAAACCTATTAGAAATTACACACAACAACAAATTTGAACTTTTTGTCACTCGCAGAAATGGCAATAGGTGATTTTAGTCAATTGGCATGCGCTGATTTCGAATTTGAAGTCCGTTTTTCTCTATCACCTAACAGGTTTTTGCGAGGACGTGTTGAACGGTTTTCGATATATTTCGCATATTATTGTTTCTCTGCACTTAGTTTATATTTTTTTGCTAGAAGCAATTGAACTATGTAAAACCAAATCATATAAGATCCAAAAACTTAAAATATTTTTTTTCTAAGAACGATAAATAAGTATTTACATTACAACACATGCTTAAATTGTAGCAAAAATATCACCTTTCAAAACTTCTTCCTGGATGACTTACGCCCATAAGATGGCTCCGAAACGTCTGTGATAAGTTGCCAGCAGTAATCAGCAAGCATGTTGGTCACTGATTTCCCTTTATAACGCCTTTCCATTTCTAAAATGTCTTCATGGAACATTTCGCCATGTTCATCACTGACGTCACCCAAGTTCGGTGAAGAATCACTATGTTTAACAGGTCGCATGGCTGACTGCAAATTTAGATACTGAAGAGAATGCTTATTTTTTAAAGTGAAACCATATATATTGACCATACAGAAATAAGTCAGTGATGTGGTCCATAGGTTCCCTCCATAACATTAGAATCGCAAATGACATGTACGAATGCGAACCTTTTAACCACCCTATTAAAATCCTTTGGCAGTTTGTACAGCAAAAATTGGGGGCCCAATATTTATCAGTATCTCCAAATTTACTATAGTTCCCGAAATATAAATTGCACGCCTTTATAACTAGTTCTGCGCTGAGATTTTGTACAATACTTTCCACATACGTAACAGAATAAATTAAAATTCTTACAGCGGCGAGACATTGCAAAATTATAAAAACACTAAAACTTACGTATAAAATATATTATAGTAGATTGTTTTAATTCAATTTCTTTATAATGATACACAATAATGCATATATCGACACTTCACAATCACAATGATATAATGTAAGACGAACTGCACAGAACGAGATATTACAAGCCATTACTTCACGTATTTGACAGAGGCAATCAGAACATTTTGTATATCTGTGTATTCCTGAGCATTTAACAATACCTAAGAGTAATAAAACCGGGCAAAAGAAAAAGAAGGATAACCAGTTTGAGAGACAATAGCACCTGCGACTCTCAATGGAAACGATCACTTCTGTTAAAGGTTGTCGTCGAAATATCTGACTCCAGTTAGGTGATTGGAAAAAAATAGTATCATTTTCGTCTTCTGCGAGTCCGAAAACATAGTTATTGATACATTTCGAGCCTGCGAATAATTCTATGTTGTTGCGTGTTATTAAACAAATTTATAAAGATAACTCGGCTTATGTTACAATTGAAAATATAATATCTAATCCTATACAAACCTCAATGGGATTGAAACAAGGATGCAGTCTATCACCAATTTTATTTACTATTTATGTAGAAAATATATTAATGAAATGGAAACAAAGCTGCAAAGACTTGGGTATCCCAATAGGCAACAGATTTTTTCTGACATTACAATTTGCTGATGATCGACTGGTTTTAGCACAAGACAAATTTGATATGGAATTCATGATAAAAAGCTTGAAAAACACATATGAATCATGGGGTCTCACAGTAAATTTACAAAAAAACAGAATCTTTGACAATAAATAGCAACGAAAGAGATAATTTAATGTATAACTGTAGGCTTTCACGGCCGGCGTCTTGATCCCTATTAGGTTCGTCTTCCGGGCATATAGGCCGTGGTCCAATCGTTCTTCTACTCGACGTTTCGTCTACTGCTGCGGTAGACATCTTCAGGAGATACTGCGTGCTCTCTGTGAACTCCTCAACAGTCGGCTGCAGACTGGCTGGTCGTTGGAAACTATCAAGACAATAACGGAGAGAATTGGTCGAATATTAAATAAATATAACATATCTACACACAAGGTATACAGGAAAAAGACTCACACAGACAGATACCTACATAAGCGGTCCAACCATCATCCCAGACAAAAACGCGGAATAATCAAAACCCTGGTGGAACGAGCCAAAAGGATTTCGGAACCACAGTATCTACAAGAAGAAATGATTCATCTCCAAGCAGCGTTTCAATCCAATGGATACAGCAAAACAGATTTTCGCCTAGCCATAAATCCCAATAAATACAAATCCGAAAACGGGAACAAGGAGGAGGCAAAGGGTAAGGTGTACCTACCATATATCAAGACAATAACGGAGAGAATTGGTCGAATATTAAATAAATATAACATATCTACAACCTACAAACCAACACAAAAAATCAGCAATATACTGCGCCCAGCCAAAGATACAAGAGATCCGTTAAGTACTGCCGGTATATATCGCATCCCTTGCAGTTGTGGACAGGTTTATATCGGCACAACAAAAAGAATGGTTACCACAAGATTGCAAGAACACAAGAGGCATTGCAGACTAAAACAAAAGGAAAAAATCAGCCGTAGCGGAACACTGGATGAACAACCAAGAACATACAATAAGATTCGAAGAAACACAGGTATTGTCGCAAACATCACATTATTACACCAGACTGTACAGAGAAGCCATTGAAATATATAAACACAAAAATTCCTTTAACAAAAAAGAAGAAACCATGAAGATAAACAAAATCTGGATCCCGGCACTGCACAATACGACAACGAAGCCTATGACTTCTGCTAGCCACAGCCTGGACAAAACAGCACGCAACACGGACCGCGCAGAAAACCGCCTCTCCACCAGGGGCGTGCCTATAAATAGGGAGGGAGTTTCCAACGACCAGCCAGTCTGCAGCCGACTGTTGAGGAGTTCACAGAGAGCACGCAGTATCTCCTGAAGATGTCTACCGCAGCAGTAGACGAAACGTCGAGTAGAAGAACGATTAGACCACGGCCTATATGCCCGGAAGACGAACCTAATAGGGATCAGATAATTTAATATTGGAAGAAGGAATCCAAATAAAGCAAGTGAAACAAACTATATATTTGGGAATAATTATGGATAACATTGAAGGTATAGGCAAAGAGATATAAAACAAAGAATTGAATTGAGTATCAAAATAATATCATCGTTAAATTCCATATGGTGGGATAAGCATATTTGGAAAGACACAAAAAAATATATTGGTAAAACATTGGTGAAATCTGTTGCAATGTATGGAAGTGAGGTATGGACAATCAATAAGTACTACAATAATAGACTAATAGCTCTAGAAATGGATTATTTACGCACAAGAGCCAGAAAGTAAAAAATTAGAACATGTCACAAATAAGGAAATTAGAAACATAATGGAAGCAGAAAAAGCATCGATACTAGTAAAATTCATGGTGATTTTCCGTTGAGGTATTAGTTCACAGTAATACAATGTACGGTTGATGATGGGACTAGTCCCGAAAGGCCTACAGAGTTTTAAAAGAACTTAAGTTGAGGAGACGGACCTACAAGGTAACTATATTATAGTTTTTAACCGTACATTATATTACTGAGAAGAAAAAATAATTGAAAGAATTGAGGAGATAGAATTAAAGTGGTTAGGACATATTTTAAGAATGGAAGATGAACGATGGCCGAAGCAACTATATCAATGTAGATTTTTTAGAATATAAATTTATTTAGCCTGGTGGAGTTAAGGCCATGTGGCCTTCTCTTCCACTCACCAGAACAAGCATATGTTACATATGAATACAAAAAAAATACAATAATAGTCATATAAAACAGGACAAACATATGTTACACATGAATACAAAAAAATTACAATAATAGTCATATTAAACAGGACAAACATGTTACATATGAATACAAAAAAAGTTACAATAATAGTCATTGAACAATTAATTATCTGTCATATAGAATAATAATGAAATTAATGTCTAATAATAGAATGAAACTAAATACAATTAAAATTAAATTAATGATACAATCAATAAAAACAGGAATAACAGCTCGAATCTACTATGCATAAAAAGAAGAGAAAAAAATACAAAGAAGGTAATAAACTACAATGAATTAATCTACGCTTTTTATACAAGGCATTAGGTAAATATATTAACAAATCCTAAGTCTATTTTTATTAAATAATGCAAAAACGCATTATTAATTCATAAAAAGTAGTATTAGTGAGTTGTTTCTGTTAGTGATTTTATTTTCAATTTATTTCTGAAAGATGGTAAAGTTTGGCAGTCTCTGATATAGGGTGGAAGTGAATTCCATGTTCTAGCAAGAGAAACTGTAAAAGATTTCGAATAATAGGTAGTATGATGAGGAGGGATATAAAGGACACTGTGCTCAAGGGATCGGGTATCTAAGTTATGTGTATCAGAGAGTTTAGTGAAGCGTGTGATAAATAATAAGGTAAAGATGTGTGTAATATGTTATAGAGTAGGCATAGGGAATGGATGGTTCTACGATCTTGAAGACGAAGCCATGACAATTGTTCCAGGGATGGTGTAACGTGATCAAATCTACGTATACCACAAATAAAACGTATGCAAGAATTGTGAACACGTTGAAGTCTTTGGGTAAGAACAGTATTTAGGTCAGTAAAAAGAGTATCACAATAATCAAAATGGGGCATTGCGAGTGTTTCTACTAGCATTTTTCTTAGAGAAAACGGTAAACAATTTCTTATACGATTTAATGAGTGTATTATTGAGAAGATAGTTTTGCAAATGTTATTTATTTGTTTATTCCAAATTAAATGTTTATCCATAAACACTCCTAGATTTTTTACTGTCTCACTATAAGGGATCTGAACCCCATTAAGTGACACATGTAATACTGCATTTGTGTTAATTGAGGGTAATAGTCTCTGATGGCCCATAATGATTGCTTGTGTCTTTCTAGGATTTAATTCAAGTCCATATTTCTCTGTCCACGCCGTTAGCGAGTCAAGGTCCTCGTTAATTTTGGTTACCGCGTCATTTAAAGAATATTTGTCTGAGTGAAGGTAGAGTCTGCATGTCGTCCGCAAATAAATGATGTTTGCAATGTTTTAGGGAGTCAGAAATGTCGTTTATATAGATTGAAAAAAGCAATGGGCCGAGCACCGAGCCCTGTGGAACTCCAGCTTTACGGTAGGTCCAAGAAGAGCGTAATGTAGAATTTCCTACAACATATTGCTGGCGCTCACGAAGGTAGGAGTTGAACCATTGCGTGACACTGTCAGAAAGTAGGAGGTTTTTTTAGTTTAAGCAACAAATAAGTCCAAGTCTACCGTGTCAAATGCTTTACTAAAGTCAAGTAGTGTAAGAATAGTAAGTTTTCGATTATCAGATGCTTCGCGTATGTCTTCACATATATTTAGTAGAGCAGTATTTGTATTGTGTCCTGTCCTAAAGCCTGATTGGTATTGATCTAAAAGGTCGTGTTCAGTTAGGTAGTCAGTCAATTGTTTGTGGACTAATCGTTCCAAAGCTTTTGAAAGGGTAGGTAAAATACTAATGGGTCGAAAATCGTTAGGAGTTAAGGGAGTTTTTTACTTTCGGGAGTGGGCGTACAATTGCTTGCTTCCATAATGTGGGATATATAGAGGTTTGTAGTGAGGAGTTGAAAACATGAGTTATGGTAGGTAGTATAACGTCGATTATTTTGTTAAGTAGAGTGATATTTATACGGTCAGTACCTTCTGCTTTTGTTTTTATTCGTTTGAGAGCTTTCTTTATGTCATTTTCTGTAAGATATGAAAAATGGAAATGTTCTCTGTCTGGTGGATTTGTCAATAGTAGTTCACTTGTTGTATGTGTTTTGTCTTTAGGAGTAAAGAATGTGCTTGTAAAATGGTTATTAAGTGTGTTCAGAGAAACAGGTAGTTTTTCTACCTGTGTGTCTTTCCTTCCTACACCCATTTTATTCAGATTTTTCCAAATATCTGGGTTATTGTTATTAGGTTCAGTAAGGCTGTATAGATGTCTAAGTTTGGCGTTTCTGATAGTTTGTGTAGTCTTGTTTCGTAACCGTTTATAGTGATTAAGATTTATATCAGTTTTGTCGACTCTATATTTCCGATATGCTGCGTCTCTTTCAGTCATCAAGTCACGAATGTTAGCAGACATCCAGGGAGCAGGGTGTCGTTTCACTAGTTTAGTTTTCAGTGGAGCGTGTCTGTCATATAGTTGTAATATAAGGTTATTTAATGTCTCAACTTTTTCGTCAACAGAATGCAACGTCCATATAGTATGCCAGGGTAATTTTATAGCGTCTTCAAGTAGAGCTGCATTGTTTATATGTTTTAGGTCTCTATATGTGATAGTCTTACGAGCTAGTTTAGGGCACTGCAGTGAATATGCTAAGAATATAATATCATGTGCTGATATTCCGGGAGCTGACAGTTGCCCGTGGGTTAGTACTCTGTCTGGATTATTAGTAGCAATTAAGTCAAGTAAAGTCGCAGAATGATTGGTGTGATGTGTAGGCTGTAAGGGAAGGATAGTCATATCACAAACTTGGAACGCGGACATAAGCTGTTGTGTATGTCTGTTGTCAGTGTCTAGTATATTTATATTAAAGTCACCCATGACAATAACGTGGTTCATATTGTATACGTGCGTTTTGTAGAGCGGATTCTATTTCTGCTATTTTTTTCATTTTAGGGGGTTGGTACACTACACAAAGAAGGCATTTTTTGAAGCTTGCGTATATTTCTATAAACATAATTTCAGGAGATGTCTCGTTATTAGAAAAGTATACAAACTTAGGGCAAAGGTCTGTCCTAACGAAGACACCAACACCGCCCCCTCGACTATGTACACGATCATGTCTAAGAAAAGTATAACCATCCATGTCAATTAAACTAGAATTAATGGAGGGAGTGAGCCATGTTTCTGATACGAGAATAGGCATCCAACCAGAGAAAAGAAAAGAGGGAGACCAAAATTAACATGGGAGGAAAACATGAAGATAGTAATGCAAGCAAGAGGGCTAAGCATTAAAGATGCCCAAGATCGTGGGCTTTGGAGGTTTGGCACGGGAAGACGGCAGTAGCTATAAAAACCCGAAGATAGAAAAATATTATTTATATTAATATTATCGTTATTATTATTCATGAATACAAGAGATAAAAACAGGAATGATCGAAAAATGACTAGAGGATATGGGATAGATAGATGAGGACGAATGGAGAAGAAATTTTAAATTATAGGCACAGAATGATATGTAAATATTTGAAATGTGTAATTATATCTATTATTATTATTATTATTATTATTATTATTATTATTATTATTATTATTATTATTATTATTATTATTATTATTGTCATTATCGTGATTAATTTAGTGTTGAACAGGATAAAAGGTTAAAATTACAAGTGACAGAATAATGCAAGGTGTGTGGAAAAAATCAATTTGACTGCAATCTTATACAAGATGTTCGTTTATAAATAAAAAAAATTGGTGTATAATGTAAACACGAGCAATTTTCAAAAACTTATTTATTCTACGGCACACTTAGTAACTGCCTTTTGCATGTTAATGTATAGGCCCCTATGTGATAATGTAACTACAAGTCTGTACGCGAGAGTAAAATAATAATAATAATAATAATAATTTTAAATTTATATACAGATTTTCAATGTGTACACATCTTTCTGTGCTTAATGTTTTATTTTTCTTCTCTACACGTCCCTATCCATCCACCCCATAATAATAATAATATACTATAATAAATTCTTTGTTTGTTTATCATTTATCTGACAAAATTGATTGTAAAAACCGAAAGCACCTGTATTAAGAACTTATTGTTATTATTACTAGCATTCTTCTTCTTATTGTTATTATTTTGATTATTATATTATTATTATTATTATTAATTAAATAAAAATAAAACTTAGTTTTATTTGATTTTCATATTTATTAAGATATAATTCAGTGACAGCTGTTTCGGTACACTGCACCTTCTTCAGACATGTTAACAAATTGTGAATTGTCTTATTATAGTACATATCAACTGATCTAAGCAACAATACAACAACAATTTATTTAAATTTTTAATTTTAACAAAGGCGATTCATTCAAATCAAGTTGATAATTTAACAGTTTATTACTACTTTTCAATTTATTTATCTCTACAGCCTCCAAAAGGTCCAACTTCTTACCCTTATCACAAACATGTAACATTTCAAAATTTGGATCAACTTTGATTTGAATGAATCGCCTTTGTTAAATATAAAAATCTAAATAAATTATTGTTGTATTGTTGCTTAGATCAGTTGATATGTACTATTAATAACACAATTCATAATTTGTTAACATGTCTGAAGAAGGTACAGTGCATCGAAACAGCTGTCACTGAATTATTCTAAATAAATATGAAAATCAAATAAAACTACGTTTTATTTTTATTTAATTAATAAATATGGATTTTCATCAAGTAAACACCAACACAATTGATCATCATCATTATTATTATTATTATTATTATTATTATTATTATTATTATTATTATTTTGTCCACCGCTGTGGTCTAGTATAAGTCGTTGCCTCAGACTCAGCTGGCTCGCGTTCCATCCGCGGTCGAGGTAAGTTTCTTTGGGGGTTTCTCACCTCTGAATCACATGTCAGGAAACTTATGGCCCAAATAGTCCCCTAACACCATCGGGCCATCATAAGCATCCACATTATATTTGCCTAGTTTAGCATCAATGTATGAGTCAATGATGTCTTTTCTTAAATGTCCGTATTGTTTCGTAGGAGGCCTTGGAATTGAGCTGATCACTCATCCAGGGAAGCTCTCCATGTTCTTATGTGGTCAAAAAAGTGTGTATACGATCAAGATTTTAAGATCCTCTCCCGAAAGGCTGTGATCCTGTAAAGACAGGTGGTATGTGAAAGGGAGGGAATAAACTAATTTAATGAATGAAAAATTATTTTAAATGATTGTACTTTTAAAACGAAATCTGGTAATTGTTATGTTGATCTGCAGATCACAAGACAGAAATATAGAAGTTGACGAATTGTGAACGTACCGGTGATGAAAAACATTTTCCAAAGAAATAGGTGACATTGCTCATGAGCGTAAGTACGTTTTACTAAATCTCAGTTATTTTCTAAAGTCGTTATCAATTTATACTCACGTTGAATATGAAGTGAAGTCTCACAGCAAGTTATATCTGAATTTCTTTTCAAAATGGAGAATACATCCTATTTGTAATTTGATATTATATATATTAACATCCACCTCCCATACTTCACTAATTGAGTGCTCTTATTTGAATGAATGCAGAGGCTACTTAATACGTAATTAAAAACACACAGAGCTCCCATACTCTATTCATAGCAACCCTTTTCATTAAGAGGTTTAAAAAATATTGATTGATTTAGGTAGGGCCATTTTATACAGTTTAAATGCTTTGAAGTTATCAATAAAATTTCGATGAATAGTAATCAACCACTTTACTTTGTGCTGCGCTCGTCAAACGCCCTTCCAGCGTTCAATAAATTATACTACTATGTTTAAGTATAGGTTGGTTCTATTGATGTTGTTACTTATTGCCTCATTATTAATAATTTTCAACTGTGCGAGAATATACACTAACATTTTATCTAATAGGCTTGAGGTTACTCATATCTGAACTTCAAGACCTCAACACTTTTTTTAGAGGCCTCTTATTTCAGGCTTGATTTTCTCCTACGCTCCGCAAATATACAACACGTGACCTACAGTTTCTTTTTCCTTCCTGAATAAAACAATTCTCACGATTTTTATGCCCTTAAAAACACATTTATCCCCGCTAACCTCCGCTAGTTATCCACTACCGGTACCAGTAGTTCTAAAATCCATTGCAAATCACAATTTTTTTTTAGATATTAAAATAAGTAGCAGATATATCAGTCTTCAGCTAAAATTGATTTCTGTTTAAAAACTTCGTCAATTAGTTAAAACCGTGTAGGCCTTTCAGAACAATATTCAATCTTCAGCATGCTATTTAGCACCATAATGGTTTTAAACAGAAATCCATTTTAATTGAAGACGAATGATATATCAGGTACTTATTTTAATATTTTAAAACGTTAGCCACTAGAAAACCATGACTGACTATTTTATTCTAATAATATTAAAGTGAAGACAATGATACCATCTCTATACGTTAGCATATCTAACTATATTTTACAGCGAACATAATGCAGTGGTAATAAATTCTTGCCTTGACTGTTTAGACTACCTCTCATTTACGCAAACCGGCATTCTCCTTTTCAACCAGTCAGTGTCAATACCTGTATCGCTTCAACTTGAACTGGTATAACCGGGAAAATATGCCAAATACCAATAACAACCATAAATGCATTTGAACCCATTCCAAGGCTACAACTAAATTACTTCATCACGACAAATCCCAGTACAGAGTAACTGTAAGAGGAGTATTACATCATATAAATCTAGCTCATGCGCAGCACGGCTGCATTTTGTTCGCTGCTAGGCAACAGCTTTACTGGGGTACCGGATTCGATTCCCGAGTATACCAGAGATATATATTCTTTGGTTTGGATCTGGAATGTTGTTGATTCAGTCTCGCAAAGATAATTCAATAGCTACTTGAAAATACCATTAAGAACAAAATTAAGGTTAAACGACTGCATCACTGTTACCTCTTCATTCCTTGTAGTCATATTCTAACCAACCACTGGGTCTTCATAACTATGATAATTAATTGAGAGTTGATTATATCGTCTAGGGTCCAGATGGGATTTCTTTAAATTAACTTCACAGATGTTTACAAAAAAATTGCAAATTCACTTTACTTATTTTACAAGAATTAAGTGATTTTTACAAATAATTTGCTGTTAATAAAACCTCTTCATTCTCAATTCATTTGATCGTCCTGTTCTTTCAACTGGATGAAGGTGACTGTTTCACTCAGAACATATTCCTGTCTTCGCTCGAGTTCACTTCACTAATCCATTATTCGGGCACAACTACAACTGGCTGGTCCGACCTTCATACCTCCCTATATACTCGAGGGCAAGAATAATCTGGAATTTTAGAGAAATTTCTGGAATCTGAGATATTTCTCAGGTCGAAAACTCAAGAATCGGCTTTTACAAATGGAGGAATAGACGCATGTGCAAATTTCTCTGCGTGCCACTGATTCGCGAGTAGACAGCTCAAGAATGTCTCCCTACCAAACAATGTGCCACAGGTTTTTTTTTTTCGGCAATGTGTCATTCTAAGTCTGATGGAGGGAGTAGGTACGATTTCTATACAAGAATGGAGGATAAAACAGTGAACAAGAAATTAAGTTTTGTTATCACGCATTTCCTCTTGAATCAATAAATAAACAAGAAACATTGAGATAGGTAAAGTAAACAGGGAACGTGTAGTAAGGACAAGGATGTATGTCAGCTTTTGTCCGCGCGGCCATAAACCTAAGAAATGTATAGTGTCAAACGCTTAGTTATTGTTGAGGAAAGGAATTTATACATAATAATATTATTATTAAAAACTTATGCGGCTAAAATTGGACTGTTTTTTATACCAAGGGTAGTTTTATATATGTCTTACTTAGATTTAGGCCTTACTGTGCCAGACCTTCCAGTGTTAATTAAATAATTTAAAGTAATAATGGTGTAAGTCTTCGTCAGCAGCAAAAGTGTATCCATTACAATCCATTGAACAAGTTCAACTCAGTTCATAATATTACGTATAATGATATTGTGAAAAGAAAAATCAATGTCTGAACCAGGAATCGAACCGTTGACCCCTAGTTCTCCGTACTAGTGTGCAGCCCTCTACACCATTATAGACATGGCACAAACATTAACAATTCTTTCCACATATACAAATCTATCATTCTCGTTACGTCCGCAATTATTGTTTCGTCCGCTGTCAGGTAGGTGTCACAACCATCGCCAACGGCCGGCTTCGTTTAGAAGTATCTATATTTGAGAATTTTACACCACCACTTTTATAAGCAGTAAACGATGTTATGTAACATTTTCCAATACTGTTATTTTAACACAGTTCCAATAATGGATCATATTATATTATAATGATATTGTGAAAAAAAAGTCAATGTCTGAACCATTAATCAAACCGTGAACCTCTAGTTCTCCGTACTAGTGTGCAGCCCACTACACCATTCTAGACATGACACATTCATTAACAGTTCTTTCTACGTATACAAATATATCATTCTCGTTACGTCCGCTGTCAGGTAGGTGACATCATCATCGCCAACGGCCGGCTTCGTTTAGAGAATTTGAGAATTTTACTCCACCACTTTTATACGCAGTAAACGATGTTATTTAACATTTTCCAATACTGTTATTTTATCACAGTTCCAATAATGGATCATATTATAATATTATAATGATATTGTGAAAAGAAAAATCAATGTCTGAACCAGGAATCAAACCGTGGACCTCTAGTTCTCCTTACTAGTGTGCAGCCCACTACACCATTCTAGACATGACACAATCGTTAACAATTCTTTCCACATATAAGTAAAGTAATCCCACTATAGGCCTCGGGAGGCCCTTGGGGTTGTAGGAGGTTAAGGCTCCCACTTTATCTAGAAAATCAGCACTTGATGTCAGCCGGTTGTCAGCCCAGAACAAACGTCTGGTACTCATTTCCGTTACAGGGTGAGTTGACCCCAGGGCCATAGTGCCACCAGAAGGTTTTGGTCAGTTTAAAAATCCTGACCCCACCGGGACTTGAACCCTCGACCCTCCGACTTGTAGCGCAGTGCCTTAACCACTACGCTACGGCGTGCCCCACCTTTCCACATATACAAATCTAAAATTATCGATTCGTCCGCTGTCAGGTAGGTGACACCACCATCGCCAACGGCCGGCTTCGTTTAGAAGTAGCTATCTATATTTGAGAATTTTTCACCGCCACTTTTATAAGCAGTAAACGATGTTATTTAACATTTCCCAGTACTGTTATTTTTACACAGTTCCAATAATGGATCATATTATAATATTATAATGATATTGTGAAAAGAAAAATCAATGTCTGAACCATGAATCAAACCGTGAACCTCTAGTTCTCCGTGCTAGTGTGTACGCCACTACACCATTCTAGACATCTAGGCCCTGCCGTCCACCCCTTGGGATACCTCGGTCGTCATGACCATACTCCCAAGTCCTAGTTCTAGTCCTCCCTATCCTAACTTCGCGTCCACGTCCAAGTTCTCGGTCCTTACACCAACACTCCAGGGAGAGAGTGTTTGGAGTTTGCACTTCTGGGCAATTGATGAGCTACATAGTACATCAGGTCACTCAATCCTGATGACCCCACAGTTGGTTCACGGGCTCCATGAGCCTAGCCGGGAGGACTGCTGTCGCAGATCCACCGACCATTCCCCTCTTCTGCCTCCAGGGACGTGTCCTGCAGCCGTTGTGAGACCGGCTAGGGCTACAAGCCCAACAGTGTGAGACTTTTAGTAACATCCAGGTGCTCATCTCCTGGCGACCCCCACAGTTTGTCGACGGGCCCGTAGGCCAAGCCAGGAACCAGTACAGTAGCTCCCCGCTGGACTGGTCCGAGCCGAGCCCTGGTGTGCCCCCAGGGACGCCTTCTGCAGCTGTTGTGGGCCAGCACGGAGCTCGCAAGCTCCAACAGATGAGCAACTATTACGACAAGGCGCTCAACTCTTGCCGACCCCACTAATGGTTCACGAGTCCCTTGGACTTAACCGGGAGGACTGTCTAGCAGATCCACCGATCTTTCTCCCAGTGCACCAGCTGGGGACGTGTTTGGTTGCTGAAGTGGGTCCAGCCTGAGCTATAGTACGTCAGGTCGCTCAACTCCTGACGACCTCACAGATTGTCCTTGGGTCACTCGGTTCCAGAGTCGGCGCCTAAGTCCCAAAAAGCCATAGAAAAGACCGCGCTTCCTCCTTTTCCCGAGCTTATCGACCTGGTGGTTAATTCCCAGCATTACGCCCGGTATTGTCCCAACCAGCCCGTTCGCAAGACTAAGCCTAGTCGTGCCGCTGCTGTGAGACAGCCCACTGAGCAATGTAGGCATCCAGGGAGCTCATCGCCCATGGTGCCCCCACAAAGGTCCTCGGGATAAACCAAGAGAAGGGAGCTGCTGATCTCCACAATCTCCCACCGCCTCGCCACGACGGCCGCTGATCCCGTTGTGGGCCGGGGAATTTGAGCTTTAGTACAACAGGGCGCTCGTCTCCTGTTGACCCCACTTATGGTCCGCGAGTCCATCGGACTTGGAAGGGAGGACTGACTAGCAGATCCACCGACCTTTTCCCCACTACGCCCACCGAGGGGACGCGATTTGCTGCTGAAGTGGGCGCAGCACGAGCTATGTAGTGCATCAGGTCGCTCGAGTCCTGACGACCTCACAAATGGCCCGCGGGTCCGGTCTGGACCTAGCCGGGAGGAGTGCAAGCAAACCACCGACCGTTCCCCTATCCGCCGCCCGGGGACGCGCCCTGTTGCTGTTGTGAGCACAAACTGGGGCCCGATAAACGGACCCCCAGGGTCCATTCTAGACATGACACAATCAATAACAATTCTTTCCACGTATACAAATCTATAATTCTCGTTATGTTCCGTTGTCAGGTAGGTGACACCACCATCGCCAACGGCCGGCTTCGTTTAGAAGTATCTATATTTGGGAATTTTACACCACCACTTTTATAAGCAGTAAACGATGTTATTTAACATTTCCCAATACTGTTATTTTTACACAGTTCCAATAATGGATCATATTATAATGGTCAGGTCTCTTGTATTAAATTTTGATCCACGTGACGCCATTAAAATGGCATTACATTTCTTCCCGAATTTAATACAGTATTTTAGTTAAATACAAAGGAAAGGAGAAAAGAGGAAGACCAAGGTTAACATGGAAGGAAAACATGAATACAGTAATGCAAGCTAGAGGGCTAAGCATGGAAGATGCCCAAGACCGTAGGCTTTGGAGGTTTGGCACGGGAAGACGGCAGCAGCTGTAAAAACCCGAAGATAGATAGATAGAGAAAGGAAAGATGCTACTGAGGTTGTTCTCTTGAAACGATTTGTTTAATGTTTACGGATCTTCACGAATCCTATCTATACGGTTTTCATATCTAGAATGTTGATTTGCTCTTATGGGAACGCTGTTGCCACTTGACGCCGCTGACTGAGTGACAGAGATAGTAATGTATCTCCCTCTTCTGCTTGTACCATAAGTACATCATTAACACAAGTTTTCGAAACAATATATTCTTTACTGATAGTAAAATCTAAATCGTGATCATACCAATGTGGTTACTAAAGAATAATTATTGTGACTATTTAACTCATGCTCCAAATGGGAGTCAATGACCAATCACGTTTCAATGATTTCTGTTTTACAACCAATCAGAGTCGTGTTTCACGAAATATTTATCAATATTAAATTTATCATATTAAAAAAGCTCCTCCTTTTTAATATTCTGAACAGGTCTGACCATTATTTTGCAGTGACTGATTCTGTAAGAAATACGGCTACCTGATTGTATATATAGTGCATGGATGTCAACACATAGCGCTTGAAGGATTTAATATAAAAACATTTGTAGCAATTGATTATACCACCAAAAAAAGAAACCACTGTTTACACTTTATGAAATGTATTTTTTTCCCAGGTAACAATCCAGAAAAATATAATTGTCATATTTACATCATACAACATCAGAAATGAATTAATATACAGTTTGATGTGTTTCATTTTTTCTCCACTAGAGAGCATTCTACAATATTGCGTTCCTTGGCAATAAATAGTCTGATCTGGTTGCAGTGATAAACAAAAGAGCAGATGAAGCGTACCTATCGTTTCTCATTTGTTTTCAAACATCGCCGTTTACATTAAATACATAAATATTTTAAAATAACTATGGTTAAATAATGATTTGTGAGTAACAGCTTTATTTTATTCGTTAAATAGTCCTAACAAATGCCACTCTTGATTTCCAAATTTTCTAGACAAATTCACTCCTCACTTCGTGAGTCGTGAATTTATCGATAATTTGGAAATCACTCGTGGCATTACTTATGACAATGAGATGGAAAAAAAAATCATGATTTTACTTAATGTTACTTAATAGTTTTAAGTTATTGTCCACCGTTGTGGTCTCGAGGTAGCGTGCTGCCTTGTCACGCAGTGGGCCCGGGTTCGATCCCCGGTCGGGGCAGTTTTTCTGGGTGAGGTTTTTATCGGGGTTTTTCCTCACCTGTAAGACAAATGTCAGGAAAACTTTAAGGCCCAAACGGTCCCCGAAATCATATGGCCATCATTATCAACATCACCCTTACCATTATCATCTTCATCATTATCATCCTTCACCGGTGTGGAAATCAACGGGAAGCTACCACACCTACAGTTTCCTAGTAAATCTGCAAGCATAACATGAAAATGCTATGATTGCAGTGAAGGACCTGCCTTCGGACAGAATTACTATGGATGGATAACCAAAATGTTAGGAAGTAAAATTTGAGGTATCATGTAAAGTAATAATTATAGATATTGTGATACATTCTTGTCCGTTTCTCAAATGACATACTTTGAATTTCGCGGGCAACGGCAAGACTCAAATTTCGCCATATAAGATATAAAGGATTCTGAGTACGGATTTTAAGTTACCTGTAGAACTTAGCGATATCTCCAGACGTGTTTTCTCGAAGGTTAGCTTTCATGACAGTTCGAGTGGCGACTGGTGGTAAACTGGTAGTCCGTCTTGGAAACTTCTAGACTTCTTCGCCGGTTCATATGTGACCGGAAAAAGACCTCAGTAGATCAACGGTGATTTGAAAGGCGATATGTGCGCTATAATCTGCAGAGGAAGATTTTTTTCAAGTAGAACTTCTGAGAATGTGAATGGATGAACTATAAAATAAATTGTGTTTGTGAGAGACTGAAAGCAGGAAAATAACTGTGCTCATACTGTGAATAATTGTGTAAGAAATACAGAAGATTACGAAATATTTGTGTAAAGTGATGGAAATTAAATTTGTAAAAAACAAATCTACCTGACTCAATGTTTTCATTACGCGCTACAATATTTGTTATAGTAGAACTAGCTAATACTCGGCACGGCGTGCGCTGCAACGCTTAAATAAATGAAATAACGTGCTTTTATGTTAGTTGAATAAGTAAAATGAAAAATAATTATAAATTTATATTTTTAAGATACCACGTGCAGTTTACCCGGCGTTCCCGGGAATCTACTTATCCAGATATTCTTGACATAAATCAGCTGAAATACGAAATTTTGTTTTATGTTTAGTTACATAAGTAAAAGGAAAATTTATATCTTAGTTATTTTTAGATACCCCGTGCTGTTTACCCGGCGTTGTCCGGATATCTACTCATCCCGATCTTCTTGGCATAAATGAGCTGAAAGACAAGAATTAATGTACTACTTATGATTAGTTGAATAAGTAAAATGAAAAATAATTATAAATGTATATCGTAATTATTTTACGATTCCCCGTGCTGATTACCTGGTTTTGCCGGGAATCTACTTATATCGATCTTCTTGGCATAAATGAGCTAAAAGACAAAATTCGTTATTGTGAGTTATCCGTAAAAGAATAACCGCCATGTGCTACTATATTTGCACAGGAATCTACGTACTTGTCTGGATCTTCTTGGCATCAATGAAAGACAAAAATGGTTATTGCGTGTTATCCGTGAGAGATAAACATATGCTGTCGCGGACTTTTTTGTAGAATTTTTTGATATATTAAATTCTGTGTACATTATTTTCGTGTATTTGTTATGGCTTAGGCAGCGTAAGCCATTTAAGCGTCACGTTTTCCTCTACAAAGTGCGATTTTTAAGGATGTGGGAGTTGAGTATCACAACTCTCTTATAACCTATGTTCATCCCGGGAATCTCCTGAACATTTTGCAAAAGGCCCCATCACAATCGTATCAACGGTATGACCGCGCATAAAGTACGAACAAACAAACAAGCAAACATTCATTTTTATATATTAGATTATGGCTCATTAAGAATGATTTTTAACTGTTCTTCTAATTGAAGATATGATTTTGTTACTAATTCGTCTTCTTTCCTTTCCTCAGTTTGTTTTTAATTTGCACTAAATAGGCTATGAAATTTCCTTCTAACAAGAATTATTTTACTTGCAAATTTAGGCAACTTGAGATTACTATGAAATTGACAACATAAATAAATATGGCGTGTGGTTAGGGAAGTTGTGGATGGGTCCATGGTTATGTGCTGATGTTTTACAGCACCGCACATTGTTAATAGTGCATTACTGATCAAATCAGCACACGAGGGTTGTTTCCTGTATGCAGGGGGTGTAGAGGGAAAAAAATCCTCTCTACAGCAAATTGCACTTTTGAACGTTTTGTTAAGTTGGCAACGGAAATGAAGGGTTAATCCAGTAATCAGCCTGCCTCGCATATATGCATGTCAAAACTGAATGGTATCAGAGCCCATTGTGCAACCTCTCATGCCATCCCTTTATTTTTAACGTTCCTAAAATCTATTTTATATAATCTGACTTAATTACTATATGGTTCTAGCTTGCAGTCGTTGTCATGGCGATAGTGTTTTTTAGAACTTTCATGGAGCTAATACCCAACATGTGTGGGAATATGTAGTTTTTATCAATATATCCAGATTTTTTGGCGTTGGAGTATACTCGAGAACTGTGCTCGAAGCTAAATATCGTAAAATAAAATTGTTTTTGTTTATTTATCCATTCATTAAGTTATTTGTTTTGCGTTACATAGAAATTCTCTGAAACCAGCCAATTTTTGTTACTCTATCTCCTTCCTTTGAATAATCCCTCTTCACATTTCCTCATTAGGACTCAATCTTTGACCTTTCTCTTCCTTTCTTCATGATTTACCTGTTCTTTTTTTCAAAGAATAATACTTAGATCAATTTATATTTGTGGTATTGCATCCTTATTCTTTTCTTTTTCTGAAATATATTGTTTAATTTATGTGTTGGATTAGCCTACTTAATTATCAAATAGTATTATTTTCCTCTGATTGTTCTGTTCACGAACATATGATTTGCATCTTTAGAATTTTGCAGAAATGATTATTGATTATTACACACTACTAGATCACAAAAAATGAAGACATCTTAGAAGAATTACACATGGAATCTTTAGAGAACAAAATTTCTGATTATAAGTCAAGATGGATACAACATGTTCATCGAATGGAAGATCACAGAATACCCAAACAAATGTTAAGATAGCAACCTGCAGGAAGAAGAAGACCAGGACGTCCACTCAAAAGACTTTTGGATGGTGTTTCTCTTGAGGCCGAAACAGGTCAACAAATGGCCTAAATTCGTGAATGTACTATGATGATGATGATTAATTATTGATTATCGAAAAAATAATTAAATATCTCCAATTTTATTTTGTGAATCCATTCTCTATTCTTTTGAAGTCGTAAAAGTATTTAAAGCATATATCCTTATGTTTCAACATACACATGAATATATTATATACAGCGTTCTGCATTATGTTATTTATTCACACTCATTAACTAAGGTTAAAGAGGCGTCTATAGATTTGATTCAATAATATAAGGTCCAAACGGTCCTCGAAATCATATGGCCATCATTATCATCATCACCCTATCATTATCATCTTCATCATCATCATCCTTCACCGGTGTGGAAAGCAACGGGAAGCTATCACACCTATAATTCCCCAGTAAAGCTGCAAGCATAGCATGAAGGACCTGCCTTCGGGCAGAATTACTATGGATGGATGGATATTTTTTATTACTATTGTTATGTAAATATTTATAATATGTATTATATAAACATTAGCGGTTCCATGGCTTAAGCTGTTAGACGCTCGCCTCTCACCCGCTGGGGTCCCGAGATCGAATCTTGATTACTCGATGCGGGTTTCGTGGTGGACGGAACGGAGCTGGGGCAGGTTTTTCTCGTGGTTTCTCCCGTTTTCCCCTGCCAAAAATTCCATTCCACCATTTCTCCATACCATTCTCATTAATTTAGTTTCATTTCGTTCATCCGCCCTGTGACGGTACGTCAGGGATGGTTGACCGGCACCCTAGTAGTTCACAGACCTCTAAATATAGGGGCTTCATCTCATCTCATTCCTCGACCCGACCCTGAGTTGGACATGAGTTGAGGATATTTTTGTTGCGTTACGTAAACACTAATACTATAAAATTATTATTATTATTATTATTATTATTATTATTATTATTATTATTATTATTAACAAATTAATTAAGTTCATTAATACGCATTACTCAAAGTGGATGGTTAAAAATATTTTATTATTTATTTTGATGTATATTGGCTGTGATATCTTTCATCTGAAGAAGCAATTTTGAAGGAGATGGCATGAGACGTACTGCATATTGCCTTGTGCTACGCTCAGATGGTTTACAACCAAACATATATGTGGAGATGCCATACATCCTGACATTGACACTCGGATGTATCGGAGGGTCCGGATGCAAGCGGATGGAACCTGCCATAAACACTCCCCACATGTCACCATATCTATGCATTTTTTTGCTCACAGAAATATTTTTTTTTTCAGATTTATGTAAATTCAAACTCAGCAACCACACTCATTTATATCCAACATATATTGGATTTTTCTGCATTATGAGTAACGCCATGTACAGAGGGTTGTTTTGCTAGGCGTCATGTTTACAAATGTACCGCATTTCATATAAAAAGATGTTATATCCGTGCTTATAAACCGTAATATAGCAGGCTATTAAACAAAGTAGGTTAAACTTAAAGCACAATCTTACAGAGTCCTGGTAAGTTATGTTTAACTAGATGAGTGGGGAAACACAGTAGCGTAGTTGGTTACGGCAACGCACTACAAAAAAGAAATATCGGGTTTTCGAGTCTCGGTGGAGTCAGTAATTTTAAACTGGCCTAAACCTTCTGGCGATACCTTGGCCGTAGGATTAACTCAGCCTCTCACAGAAATTAGTACCAGACACTTATTCTGGGGGCAAAGGAGACCGTCACGCAGGCTAATATCCCGTGACAATTGTATATATTGTACTAAACTCCTACAACTCTAAGGGTCTCTTAAGGCTTGGAATGGGATCACTTTACTTTTCCTTGGAAAGGTCTACCTCTATGATCTAGAGGTAACGTCTTTGCCTCTTACGCAACGGACTCGGGTTCAAATCCTCGGTTGGGAAAAGTTTCCTGGGTGGGGGGTATTTTCGTTTTTTTTTACCCTTATATATACTCCAAGCGCGACAGATCTAGAAGGCCCTTGCCTACCAGCCGGATGCTGGACTCACATCCACATGAGTTAATCATAGAGATAGACGATCATCGAGCCAGTGTAGGAGTAACATGTGGTCAGCATGTCGGGTCCCCAGCCGTTATAGCTGGTCTTCTTAACCTGGATTAGCTACTTATTGTAGCTACCCAAATGCGGATCCGAACCAGTGCAAGTCCCGTAACTCTGCGCCAAGGCTTCTTGCATTATCCACTCGGCTACGGCGCGGGGCTTTCTTCCCTTGTACTGTAAGACAAATGTCAGGAAATTTAGGGACCAAATAGTTCCCAAACATCATCAAGTCATCACAATCATCCATGCCTTAAATATTCGTGTTGTCTCGGATGTGGTCCTGACATTGAAGTGATCAGTCATCCTGGAGGAACTCCATGTCCTTGCGTGGTAAAAAAAAGTAAAAAAAAAGTATGTGTTACAGAGTTACAGAGAGAGAAAGAGAGAGAGAGAGAGAGAGAGAGAGAGAGAGAGAGTTCTTACAAAACATGTTATAGACGCAGTTTATTGGAAACCTAGATTGCTAAAAAGACAGGAAACATCTTTCATGTGTTATAGGGTTATTATTGACAGACAGTAACGATGGACTAACGCATAACTTATACATAAGTTACATACTATCACCATCATTATTAACAGAATGTTTAGGCTAATGTGAGCCCATTTATATATCTTGATTCGTCTGCTTTAGTTATCCTAATTATGTTGTAATATTATCGTTCACTATCCAGTCCAGAAGGGTTAAGGGCGACACCTCACAACTGGAAGTACATTGGAGTGCACCAGTAATCTGCCCAAGGGAAACTCAAATTACATGCACATATTTAAAGATACTAATATTCGTAAATGTAACCATATTTATTCATACTTCTGTGAATAAGGTCGTAGAAAATGTATTTTCTATTTAAAATGATACATACCTATAAACCAAGCTACTTATCCTATCGGTTCCATCTCCTATCTCCAATCACAATTTGGGTACGGTTCAGGATCGCATCGGACTTGCTACTTGATATCCACAGAACCTCTCACGGTTCTAATTTATTCCGATGTGCCCACTGTTAGACTCTAGAACTTCCACTTTACAAGAGATTAGGATAATTATTGGAGTCACGCGTAACTTCGCGGAAATTCATTGTATACAAAATAAAACAATGCACCTTAGTAGTAATTCCGCTGAACGAATCAGCAATCAATCTGGGATTCAGTTTTATCCAATTAAAAGCACAGATAAAGTACAATTGATAAAAACAAGATAAAAACATAGGCTACGAAATTCGAGCTACCGTTAAAGGAAATATACGTAATATCTTCCTTTTATAAAATATCTCTCTCTTTGTTCATTATCTTCCTTTCTTCTTTCATCTTTTTCTTTCTTTTTTCTTTCTTTTCTTTCTTTTTTTATTTCTTTCTTCTTCTTTTCAATTAATTATTTCTGATCTTTCGTTTGCTTATTTTTTTTTAATTTCCTTTAATTTGTATAATTTTTACTTATAAATTATTTATTCTAAGTTCTGATCTTAGTTAAAATTTTCTGTATCTAATATGGCCTATATTGTGAAAATATATTACATACAGAATACTTCATGACATTAACCCTGCAAGTTTAGATAAATTATTTATATTGCTATTAAGCAACGGGAAGCTACCGCACCTACAATTCCCTAGTAAAGCTGCAAGCATAGCATGAAAATGCTATGATTGCAGTGAAGGACCTGCCTTCGGGCAGAATTACTATGGATGGATGGATATTACTATTATTGCTATTATCATTACTATTAGTAGTTGTAGTAACAGTTTAGAAAGCCAGATATAATAATAACAGTTAAGTCTCGTAGACTGTTATGGGCATGACATGTGGCACGAATGGGGAATGCAAAACGTGTATGGAAGCTTCTTGTAGGAAAACCAGAAGGAAAACGCCCAGTTGGTATATCAAGAATGAGGTGGGAGAATAACATTAACTATATTTGAGGGAAGTAGATTATATAGGGAATGATTGGAAAGCATTAGCTCAGGATATGGATGCATGAAGAGCTTATGTCCTTGCGGCCATGAACCTATGAGTTCGATAGTGCCAGTGAGTGAGTAAGTAAGTAAGTGAGTAAATAGCAGTTTGGAAGTAATGTATTGTAGTTAGTTTATTTTCTTAGAAATAAGAATGGATTTTTTTTTCCGTGCAGTTAGCGTGAGGTTTTTTAATGGAGAAATTCTATAATCTCTCAAATTCTTTGTATTTCTTACAAAGTTTTGAATAATGTAAAACAAGTACAAGCGCGGGCATAAGCTCTCCATGCACCCCTATGCAGAATTAAAGTTTTGCAAACATTCCCTGTATAATTCACCTCCACCAAATCATTGTTAATGTTATTTTCCCACCTCATTCTTGGCCTACCTGCTGTGTGCTTTCACTATGGTTTTCCTACAAATTTTAATGTCCCCTTTTTCATTCCCCATTAGTGCCACATGTCCTGTCCATCACAGTCTACGAGACTTATTGTAATTGTTCATATTATGTCTTCTTTTCCTAAACAGCATGTAGCTCACTGTTATTAATGTATGTCATTTTGTCTCTCTTTGATCCAAAAAATCCACTCATTTATATTAATTTTTTTATTCAGTTGCTTATATGTTATCATTTCTAATGATTTGTCTAGTCCACCGCTGTGATCTCGAGGTAGCGTGCTGCCTTGTCACGCAGCGGGCCCGGGTTCGATGCCCGGTTGGGAAAGTTTCCTGGTGATGGTTTTTTCGGGATTTTTCCTCACCTGTAAGACAAATGTCAGGAAACGTTAAGACTAAACTGTCCTCGAACATCGCTTTTTTTTATTTCGCTTATTATTTAGTGAACATATTTAAGTAGTCAATAAGTTAAAAGAGGAATTTAATCTGGCCATCATTATCATTCCCTACCACAAGAAATAAGGGGCTGCCGGACATTGGCATCTTTTAAAAGAAATCTAAATTTATATTTGCTCTAAAATCGACTTCATTATTATCCAGTGTAAGATATATATATATATATATATAATTGGTGTTTCCCGTATAATGTATCATATTTATATTATTATTATTATTGTTATTATTATTATTATTATTATTATTATTATTATTATTATTATTATCGTATCATTATTGTTATTACCCTATAAAATGTTGTTTGTACATGACATTTACATTGTTACATTTATTGTATCTTTAAGTGTTTATAATTAGTATAGTGTATATCTATATTTGTCGAATATTTGTTTGTATTTGTACTGGTTGAGTGGAAGAGAGGGCCTTATGGCCTTAACTCTGCCAGAATAAATAAAGTATTATTATTATTATTATTATTATTATTATTATTATTATTATCATCATCATTAACACATTCATTAAGTTTAGGATTAAGGCCTCTCATGGCGCATCATTACCATCATCATCACCCATCATATAAAATCGGAGCAGTGTAACTCTGCCTCAGAAGTGGGTTACAATAACCCCATGCCAGGAGTGAATATCAGAATGTCGAAATTACAAACGTAGTGGCATTGAATAAAAAACTAATGATGTTACTCTTTCTTTCTTTACAGGTGAGTACTTAAACAGCTTTCTTTGAGAGGAGCAAGAATTCGGTGAGTTACTTGTGACATTTCAATTAACGTATTGTATTAACATAAGACTAATCTTATTTAAAAATGATGGTATTGTTAATCAACTCCATCACACGGCGCACCTAGAAGTTCCTTTGCCTCACATCCACGAGTATCACTCACAGAGGTGGACGATCATCCAGCCAATATAGGACTGGCAGATGCTCAGCATGCCTAGATGTCCATTCCATGTTTTGTTTTGATGCTGGCACTGGATACAGTTCGTACTCTTGTATACTGAGTTCTCATAATCAAACCCGATGGGGAGATGGTACAAATGCAGGGAAGATATCGTATACATCAATCCAAAAACGTTGACCTTCAAGCCACCACATCCAGTCTTACTGTTTTGAATAACGTAAGTAGTATGTTTTGAAAATATATACTACTTCTGAATGAACACGCTAACCCCGACCCCTGTCGTCACTGGAACATCATTACCCCTACAGCGGGTTGTTCATCTCAGCTCATTGTAAAAAGTGACGTAATGAAACATAATTCACCAACTTGCTACACCATCACTTGGATACATAGTAATTCTTAAGTTACCCTATAAGTAAGTCATTGTACAAATATTATTTATTAAAAAATAATGTTACGACTTTATTAGATTACAGAAATTTAGTCTCATAATTTTGAGATAATTATTGTGGCATTTTAAGTCAGAACACACCAAGTTTCTACTGAGCGATTATTTTGTTTCAGACTACCGTTTAATAATAAATAATGAGATTTAATTATACTGACAGAGTTAATGCCATGAAATCTTATCTTCCTCCGAACCTGTAACAATTAAACATATACAGTCCATACTAATATGTATACAGTAAAAGCTCCTTATTCGTGGGGGATGTGTTCCGTAAATATGCAGCGAATACAGAAACAGCGAATATGGAATGGTAATTTGTATGGGTACATAGGGGATACGTTCCACGGTTCCAGAATAAAATAAAAATCATCAAAGTGAAATAAATTTAATGAAAGATTTTGAACAATTTATATTAATTATTAATCTCAGGCTTAGGCAAGGGATTAAAGAAGTTGGTTTAATGTTTTCCTGTTTTTTGCCACTTTTTAAAGGTATTTTAATTCAGATTGATATTCATACATCTCTGAATTCAGCGATATAATTCCTTATTTTGTATTCGGATTCCTTGATGAACCGTATAGTTGATTCATTAACATTGAAAAAGCGTGACATAGACGCAAATGACTCGCCAACGCGTAAACGGTCAATCATTTCTGTTTTTACTTTAAGCGACAACACTACTGTCTTCCGTTTCATAACTAATTTTCTTTCCTTTTACTCGACATTAAAATTTAGCAACAAAGTAGAAGAGACACGTGCTATTCATTCAAAATTATTACAACGAATGACAAGTTGAATCAATAAAGCACCGACCGTGGCGAGGGCGGCATTTATAACGGATATAGCGGCCCGTGAAATACGACGGCGGTGGCTTTTAGCAACGAACTTCAGGCTTAGTGACAATAAGGTTTGTTTTATTTTTATATTAATTTGTCTATTTGGTTTAAATCGCTCTTTGTAAAAAAGTCGCCTTGACACGTGCCTGCAGTAAAAAAAAAAACTTGCCGATTTGTTAATAAAGGATACTAATCGTTTTAATATACCGACTGGATCCGCGAATAAATAGATTTTTAGCCGCGAATACAGGAACTGTGTCGCAAATTTTTAACCCACGAATAATGAAAACGCGAATAAGGGAACCGCAAATAAGGAGCGTTTACCGTATATAATTATATGTTTACAAATTATTTTAATATACCTTGATGATAATACAACTAAAGAGAAAAGAATTGTGCCTGAACCGGGATTTGAAGCCAAGATGTCTAGGTTTACGCCCTAGCGCTCTAACTAATTGTGCTACTCAGTCAATCCAATTGCACACACAATTTAATCTATTTTAAATCCGCGTGTGCCCTATAGTAGTGAACTTCTATTTACATTACAACAGGACTTCTACTCGAAATTATTCCGTGCCATGTCAGCTAATTACAAACTTAATATTGAAATTAATTTAGGCTAGCCATGCTAGCTATTCGCACGCAATAGTTAATGCCTCTAAAGAGAAGAATTAATTGTATTAACTACTGCATCCAAATAGCTCGCCTGAGAAGGGCCTTCATTAATTTCAACATTATGTCCGTAAGTAGATGATATGGCACGGAAAGAATTTCATCATAATGTCTTCCTAGTTGAAGCAACCAATTGTAATATGAAAATAAGTTCACAACTCTTGGGTACACGGGAATTTCAAATAGATAATACATTGTATCTGCTCCTGCATTATCTGAGTGGGAAAACTGGTTAGAACGCCAGAGTGTAAAGCTTGGGATCTTGGGTTCAATTCTTCATTAAACCATAAATATTTATCTTCACTTGTATTAAGGCGGCTCCATGGCGCAGAGGTTAGACTCTCGCGTCTCACCGCTGGGATCTCGAGAACGAGTCTAGGTCACTTCATGTGGATATCGTGGTGGAAGAAACGGAGCTTGGGCAGGTATTTCTCGAGGTTTCTCCCGTTTTCCCCCGCCACAAATTTCATTCCATAATTTCTCTAAACTCACCTCATCCACTTCGTTTCATTCCGTTCATCCACTCCTGTGACGCTGCGTCACCAGCACCCTTGTCGCTCACAGAACTTATTCTCATCTCATATATATATAATGCTTTCTTCTTATAGAAGTTATCATATGGCACTGCCAGCAACGTCTCGTTCGCTCTTATGTTAGGGAATTGCATGTAAGGAAAAAAACAATTATTGTTGCACTGGGAGCCTGAGTGACGCGATCGGTAGCGCACTAACATATAAAGTTAGAGATCTCGGATACAAATCCTGCTTCAGGCGTTAACTTTTCTTTTCATGTATTATATATATAGATATATATCTTAAATTCAAGTTGGAGTCTTCTATTACGTATCCAATTTTGACCCAAAATATAGAAGAAACATATATTAATCTATCGACTAGAGGCTCTCAACCTCAAGACCTGCTGCGGACATGATATATATATATATATATATATATATATATATATATATATATATATATATATTTCTTCTATATTTTGGATCAAAAATAGATACGTAATAAAGGACTCCAACCTGAATATTTTAACTAAAGGAACCAATGACAGAAATCCACACTTCATGTTATATTTTAAAGAAATCGCACATTTCATAGCAAGGAACCAAATGGCCGGAGATTCACTGAGCGACTTTCATTTTCTTGAGACACAAGTTCGTGATAACGGCTAACACGACAACGTACAACTGCCTGACGCTTGTTGCGGTTCGACGGGACTCCTCCTCACTTTGATGTTGAGGTCCGTCAGCACCTTGATCATACATTCCCTAATCGTTGAATTGGAAAGGGAGATCTTGTCCCATGGACATCGCGTGCGCCATATCTCGCCCCTCTGGATTTATTTTTTCTGGAGGCACTTGAAGACATTGGTCTACGGAACCCCAGCAAAACTGACGAGGAATTACTTGGTAGGGTCCAACAGACTCTAAGATATTTTGAAAGAGTTCAATAAAATTTTCTGCGCCTGTGCCATGTCTGCATCAAGAATATTGGTCGCAATTTTGAACAATTACTTTGATCTATAAGATCTTGCTATTGTTTCCTTATGTTACGATAATGTCTTGCTGTGGAATTTACGTTGTTTTTTGCAATAAGTTATGAATTATACTAAATACATGTTTACGCATTTCCGCCCAATGTTCCATATATCGAAATGTTCATTTTAATATCCTCTATTATATATTCAATTTTCACCCAAAAGGTTAAAGGCACCTTGAGTGTGTGTGTGTGTGTGTGTGTATATATATATATATATATATATATATATAATGAAGAAACCTTTCTTGGGTTTTGCACGTCACAGATTGAATATTTCATACTTATATCCCCGAAAATTTACAATACAATATATGTACAGTTTATGTCATGGTTATTTTTTGTGTCTGTTAAGTATGATTGGTGATGATTTGTACATTTCGTTGACAACCAAAATCGGACCATTAATAGTGGGGGATAACGTGAAGCGAAATTTAGAAATATCTCTCGTGGCCGCAGTTTTGGACTTTTCGCAACGAAACACGTTATATATCATTGAATTAAAAGAGACGGGGAAAAATAATCGAAATTCGACCATTAAAAATAGGGTTTACCTGAAAGACGCAATATTTAGAAAATACAGTAGCTGCCATATTTATCTCAGACTTAACTGGATGCAATCAATTTAATTAACAAAAGAATAATACATCCCGCGAATGAGTAAAATTGGACCATAAATTCAATTTGTTGGTTATTTGGCTTAATTTACGCCGTTCTTGCGTCACGGATGTTTTGTATTTTCCTTTAAAATTATACCATTACTATTTTTATAAGATAATTATATGAATAGGTTTGTATAAGCATATATTCTTGTAAACTTATTTTTATACACGGTCTAATTTTCATACATTGGACCCCTTGTCTCATACTGGTTAATGTATACACAGTGTGTATATAATAATTGTATTAGAGGATAATATTAAATTATTATAACATGTAGTTGAAATCGATTAGTCATTTGTTGAATAATTGTCTTTTTCGAGCTTTTGTTCAATTGTGAGCAAAAGAATGAACGAAACATTTAAAGTGTCATGTTTTACATGATGGAATTACCAGTGTTACTTCCTATTATGAGATATAATTGGTTATTTATTTCCATCCCTTGATTACGTATCCTCTTTATGCATTTCATCATGCTTTTTATGACACGTGCCATTATGACGAGTCTAACAAGGCAATTATTACAATGTTCCATAATGGAACAGCACTTGTACATTATCCATCCTATCACAATCCATTAGCTAATTTTTTTGTTTACTTTTAGCATTTTTGTGTTTATTTTTATCTTCAATTAACAAATGTATGTAGTACTGCAAACGCATATTATATGTTTCTGAAATGTGCTATTGTTCAGGTATGGGTAGTGAATGTACAGTTCCTATTATCTCATTTGTGGACCGTGGTAGATTAGTGGTCATGTTCCTTGCCTCTGGTTCCGAGGGTTGCGAGTTCCAACCCGGGCATTGTTAATGGAATTTTCTGGATAAAAAAATCAAAACGACATGTCCTCCGGGAGAGACATTAAGCCGTAGGTCCTGAGACTGAAGATTTTCGGGGTCGTAAAAGAACCGCAAGTACTGAATAAAAAATACCTAAAAGCAGAATTTAACCTACCTTCATCCCTCCGAGTAATACCTTAGTTTCCTACTAGTTGTCTCCTCGATGCGATGTACTAACCACATGTCCTTCGCTGACATATGTAGAGTATTATTATTATTATTATTATTGAATCTCCAAATATTTTGAAACCGTATTTACCCAAAAAGGCATATTAGGGTTGCAGCTTACTATAACAATATGTACGGTAACAAGTGTAAATTAATTACTTTGATTTAGAAAGTTCCCATGTCCCGACGCGGGACAAATGGAAATTAACCATCACACAATATCATATTTCTGTCTCTGAGGTTTTATTTTATTTGCGAATTCAAAAATAACGTAGCTTTCAGATTGCTCTCATGGAAATATTTTTTTTTAATTTTATCAGATCTCCATTGATCCTACTTACTCGACACCGAAAATAACCATGGCACACACACACACACACACACACACACACATATATATATATATAATTTTTAGCAGGTTTCACAATGTTTTACATCTTCCTGCGCACAATTTATCTACTGGCATTGTCCTCCACATCTCTGTCATTCCAATCTCCATGCTGCTCATAACACCATCAATCGTTGTTATTTTTGGTCATCCTCTTTTTCTTCTATCAAATGGCATCCATTCTAGTATTCTTCTTGAGAATCTGTCTTCTGTAATTCTTTTGGCATAACCATTCTATATTAATGTATTTTGTATGAAATTCACAACTGAAATTTGAATATTTATCTGTCGTTGAATTACACTGTCTCTTATTTTATATCTTCTGTAAATTCCATATATGGGCCCTATGTTTGTGTCTGTATGTGTGTGTTTGTCTATTAACGTTGTAGCCACCGAAATTTATCTTTTTTTTCGGAATTAAACTAGGTTTATAGCAAATAATTAAAAAAAGTAAGGTCAATTTAGTTAACCAAGAAAATCGGACCGTTAGGAGTGGGAATTAATCTGAAGCGAAAGTTTAAAAATCGCCCTTGTGGGCGTAATTTTATATTTTTGTAACTGAAACTCGGCATATGTCATTGAAATAAAACGTGGGAGGTATTGTCCAAAAATTAGCGATATCGGACCATTAGAAGTGTGATTTACTAGAAAGCCGAAATATAGGCCTAAAAATCGCTCTGAAGGCCGTCCTATTATTTTCTCGTATTAAAACTAACTACATAGGATTTAATTAACAAAAGATGAACTTACTCTGTAAACCAACAAAATCGCACCACAAATTCAACTTGTTGTTTACATAGGCCTACGTAGTTCCTGTGTGACGGACTTTTCTGCAAACGAATATTTTACAACAGTGGTCTTTTTATGTTATTATTAGTAGCAGTAGGATTTTATTTTACGAAAAGTAAGAGATATATATAATGTTATTTACAAATATGGATCGCACGGGCAGGAAGCCGTACTTTAGAAAGAAAAGCATAGAGGAAAATAGAAAACGGAGAAAAGAATTAAAATAATTATTGAGAGAAACAAAATTAGAATGGTAAAATAAGAAATCGGAGGAAATGAAAATCGAGATTAAAAGTGTGAACATTTCTGACATGTGGAAAGCGATAAGAGGACTCAAAGTAAATACTATAAATCAGACAAGAATATGTTAATAAGTTATTTCGTATCTAACGTGCTCGTACTGTTAATGATCGTGCTGATACATCTCCAGTTCATAGGCCTATAGCCATTTTTAACAAATCTCTCTCTGCCACACTCTTATGTCGCGTTTTTACATTCATTTCTTCTGTGTTAATAGATTTGTATATTTTATAAATACCCTCAATTCATGTCCAACTCAGGGTCGGGTCGAAGGATGAGATAGTCCCTATATGTGTGTATATATATAGAAAGAGAGAGAGAGAGAGAGAGAGAGAGAGAGAGAGAGAGAGAGAGAGAGAGGTCTTTAAATGACAAGGCAGACCATGCCTGACGCACCATCACAGGGGCAAATGAACGAAATGAAATGGATGAGATAAATGTGGAGAAATAAAGGTAAAAAAGGTAAAGTGATCCCACAACAGGCCTCAGGAGGCCCTTGGGGTAGTAGGAGGTTAAGGCTCCCACTTTTTCTAGACAATCGGCACTTTATGTCAGCCGGGTTGTCAGCCCTGCGTGACGGCCGCCTTTACCCCAGAACAAGCGTCTGGTACTCATTTCAGTTAGAGGCTGAGTCGACCCCAGGGACATAGTGCCGCCAGAGGGTTTTGGTCAGTTTAAAAATCCTGACCCAACGGGACTTGAACCCTCGACCCTCCGGCTTGTAGCTCAGTGCCTTAACCACTACGCTACGGCGTGCCCCCATGTGGAGAAAAAGTGGAATGAAATTGAAAAAAGGGAGAAACCCCGAGAAAAACCTGCCCAAGCTCTTTTTCGTCCACCAGGAAACCCACATGCAGTGACCGAGACTCAATCTTGGGACCCCAGAGGTGAGAGGCGAGCGCCTAAACGCTTGCGTCCACGAAACTGCCACATTCCTATATTTTAACGTAACGAATTAACAAAAGAATAAATATCTAAACTATATATTTAAGCGCTTGTATAACGCTATCAAAATGGAATACACAACTAAATTAACTCACGAGCAATATCAAACCCGAGTGGTTCATGGCCACTTGAATATCCTGAGTCAATATTTCCCAGTCACTCTCTCAAAGCACCAGTTAATGACATTCTCCCAAATGATTTTTTTCCTACCTATTTAGCGCTCTTTCACAGGTTTTCTTGCAATAGAGTTTTCATGTCTGTCTTTCATTCTTCAGTCGTGCCACATATCCTGGTCATCCCAGTATACGTGACATAACTGTTCTTATTACATCTTGTTACCCACAAGTATCATTCAGCTGACTCTCGTGTAGTGTAGTTTTCTCCATTCACATGTCTATCCGTTTCTGTTTGGTCCAAAAAAAAATTCTGAACAGTGTTTACTTAATTACTACCCTCCTAAAATAAGAGTCCACGTTTCGCATTCATATAAGTAACTGGCAGAATCACCGATTTATATATATAGGCCTATATATGTGTGTGATCTATATCGCAGTTTTTAATATCTTCTTTATTTTCTAATTTGTTATAATATATATAATATATAATATATATATATATATATATATATACAGGGTGTCCCATTCAAACCTCCCACATTTTAATTAATCATAACTAACAAACTATGCGGAATTATGAAATGAGGCCGGTATTAAACTAAACAGAAATTCAAAGAATTTTCATTGCCACATATTGATTTTTGTGAACTTCTCTGAAACCTCGCTCTAATTTCTTCAATCTTTTCTTCTGAAACACGTGTACGAGCACCTCCTGATTATTTTTTAACGCTTCCAGTCGCCAGAAACTTCTCAAGCCATACCTTAATGGCCTTCCCATCAGGTGCACTTTCTCCATATTCTCTCCGGTAATTTCTTTGCACTGTAATTATTGACTTCGTCTCTGCATACCAGAAAAGTTTGTGCTCGTTGCTGAGGAGTCGCCATTTTGTTTTATGTCATTATTGTCTAACATGCGACAGATGAATTAACTACAACAAAGTAAGCAAACATTCTTTGAGTTTCTCTTTCTTTTAATATCAACCTCATTTCATAATTCCGCATACTTTGAGAGTTATGATTAATTAAAATGTGGGAGGTTTGAATGGGACACGGGGTGTGTGTGTGTGTGTGTGTGTGTGTGTGTATATATATATATATATATATATATATAATTTTTTTTGCTGCTGTGGTCTTGTGATTATGTTTTTTCTTGTAGTCCCGAGGGTGACGGGTTCAAACCAGAATGGGGCCGATTATTTTTTTATGATGGTTCTTTAAGCCGTGGATCCCGAGTCTGAAGATAACCAGGATCATAAAAGAGCCGCAAGGCAGAATAAAAGATCTCTGTGCAAAATTTAACCTTAGTTTCCTACTATATGTTTCGCTGAGGCGATTTACTGTCCACAGGTCACTCGTTCACATCTGTAGGTAAATAAGCGTAAATAAAGTAGCCTGGTTAAGAAACACCCGTTAGGGAGCACCTGCATCCCTATAGCGGACGTATGGGGTATATACATACATACATACATACATGCATACATCAGTTATATTTTAAATATGTAGTTGTAGGCCTAAGTTTGTGCTGGTTGAGTGGAAGAGAAGGCCTTATGGCCTTAACTCTGCCAGAATAAATAACATTATTTTTATTATTATTATTATTATTATTATTATTATTATTATTATTATTATTATCGGCCGTGGTGGACTAGTGGTTATGCTCCTTGCCTCTGGTCGCGAGGGTCGCGGGTTCAAACCCGGTCGGGTTCGATGTATTTATTAGGATGGAAAAATCCAAGGAGCAAATCCTCCGGGAGGGACTTTAAGCTGTGGGTCCCGAGTCTGAAGATTTTCAGGCTCGTAAAAGATTCTTAAGCCTGAAAGAAAAAGCCTCTAAGCAAAATTTACCAAATTTTCCCGTCCTAGTACTACCTTGGTTTCCTAGATGTCAGTATAAGGCGGAACGCTGACCACGGACCACACAAGTGACAGCTATACGAAAACAAGTGTAACTAAATTAGTAGGCTATGGTTCAAATTCTTCCCTGTAGAGGGAGAGCGCCTAAATCTCTGTTAGGGCAAACATGGGCTTACAAGAGAAGAAGATTATTATTATTATTATTATTATTATTATTATTATTATTATTATTATTATTATTATTATTATTATTATTATTATTATTATTATTATTATTATTATTATAATATTTTTGTTTAATTATTACACATTTAGTTATTTTCCAACAAACTTTTTTAAAAATATTTTATATACGCCAGGAGAGAATACCGGAAATATCTAAAACACAACATGAATGGCGTGAGACAACCAGGAGCCATCGATAGGAGAAAAAGAATTAATGCTTGTGACATACTTTTAAATACACTTACGCTCAAATTTACAAAATATATTGTATATCTTATTTGTTAGGCTAGTTTTATATAATGTTTTAATAATATACATCTGTTGTATTTTTATTCTGCTTTCATATTCATTTGCGTATAGAATTGTATTTAATTTGTTTTTTATTCGTTTGTTGATAAAGAAACAGTAACATTTTCAATAACTTCATGTGACTCGTATGAGAGATTTTACTAGCCTAAGTCCTGTTAAGTAATTATGGTAAAATCCATTTTGAATCTCCAAACAGCAAATTTGAGTTTCATCTACTTTGAGTGTGGTGATATTCAACATCGCGATTTCCGCCTGTTAAATGATTCAATGAAACTGTTCGTCAAGTTAATTTCCACAATAACCACCACATTTTTTTGGAGAAAGCTACTGTAGTTTACATCGTATTTAAAAGTAATTAAGAACATTTAGCAAAATGATACATCCATAATAGCTCTGAGTTTTTATTATGCTGAACATTTAGAATGCAAATGGATGCAATTGCAGTTGTTACAATAGGCTTTCTTGACGTAAATGAATACAGATTTAAGATAAGAACAGATTATCAAATATGTTTTATCTTAATTTTTTTTTAGGAAGATGAACTCTGCTTGGAATATTCCTATTAATACATTTGTTAAATACTATACCATGAAAGGGAATATAATGGTACTGTACATCAACTATATGTAGCATATGATTCAGTTAAGAGGGAGAAGTTATATAGTATCCTGCTGGAGTTCGGAATTCCTAAAAAGTTAGTTAGACTTACACGAATGTGTCTAAATGGCACAAAGAGTAGGGTGCGTGTAGGCAAACAGTTTTCGGACACTTTTGAAATCCAGAATGGGTTCAAACCAAGGAGATGCACTATCTCCTCTACTATTTAATTTTGTACTAGAGCATGCCATAAAATCTTTAGAGAATGAGGAAGGCTTACAACTGAATGGTATTATTTAGCTGTTAGTTTATGCTGATGATGTAGTACTATTGGCCGATAGCGAGGAGATACTAAAGGCCAACACGCACACACTATTGAGTAACACTAAGAAATTAGGACTGGAAGTAAATATCAATAAAACTAAATATATGGTCACACCCAGAAATTCATTATATAATGGAAATGGACAGCTAATGACAAATGAGGGAAATTTTGAGGAAGTGGCTGAATTCAAATACCTAGGAACAATAATCACAAATAGGAATGAGATGCACAAAGAAATTAAACATAGACTCAATTCTGGAAATGCGTGCTATTATGCATTGCAGAGACTCTTGATGTCCCAATTCCTTTCAAAAAACTCTAAACTGAAAATATATAAAACTATTATTCTACCAGTTATATTATATGGGTGCGAAAAATGGACTCTTACTTTAAGGGACGAAACTAGATTACAGTATTTGAGAATAAAGTACTTAGGAAAATTTTTGGACCAAAGAGAGACGAACAGACAGGTGAATAGAGAAGACTACATAACAATGAACTACATGGTCTTTATAGGAAGGCAGATATAATAAGAACAGTTAAGTCTCGTAGACTGCGATGGGCAGGACATGTGGCACGAATGGGGAATGAAAGACGAGCATGGAAGCTTCTTGTAGGAAAACCAGAGGGAAAACGCCCAGTTGGTAGACCAAGAATGAGGTGGGAGAATAACATTAACTATGGTTTGAGGGAAGTAGATTATACAGGGAATGATTGGAAAGGATTAGCTCAGGATAGACATGTATGGAGAGCTTATGTCCGCGCGGCCATGAACCTACGGGTTCGATAGTGTCAGTGAGTAAGTAAGTAAGTAATATACCATGAATAATTATGATGATAATAAATTATAATAATAGTAATAATGTGCAGGATTGGTAGTCCCTCATTAGGCTGCCTTCCCAGGTGGCGGATATGGAATGTCCACCAAATAAGTTGGATCCGATGGAAATTAAATATCCAAGGCAAACCAAAAGTAGTCTGTGACCCTCCAGGAGAGGGTTACAGCAATGAGCGAGTTCCTTGTTTTGTATAAAAGCAATAACATGCTATAGGTCCAATAGAAACATACAAATAAGAGTAGCTATGTGAGAAGATAGAATTATTGTTAGTGGAATACAGAAACGAGAATTAATGTAGTATGGACACACAATTAGAGTGATCAATACAAGATGGCTAAACAAGATCTTAGGAGTGGTACCACCAGGGAAGGGGCACGCCGTATCGTAGTTGGTTAAGGCAATACGTTACAGGGAGGACTCTGCGTTCGAGTCCCGATGGGGTCACGATTTTTGAGCTGATCTAAACTTTCTGGCAGTATCATATCGCTGAAGTCGAATCAGTCTCTAACCAGATGCAAATTCTGGGGGTAAATGCGGCCGTCACACAGGACTAATAAACCGGCTAACATCTCGTGCCGATTGTCTAAAAAAATGGAAGTCTTAAGCTCCTAAGGCTCTCAACGACTGTAGTGGGATCAACGTACCTTTCTTGACATCATTGATAAATGTATTGGGACGACCTACCTACACAGATGGAATAAATATATCCCGGAAGCCATTAAAGGAAGAGGATTGGAACAGAAAGACTCCTTAGACATAAGGAAATTAAATTGGGAACAGTGAAACAAGGCCAGTTTTAAAAATCTGTAGAATAATAATTTATAATATATATATTTTTACTTATTCTTGTAGAGTTACGGCCATAAAGGTTGTTTAAATCAGGTATAAACTATAGTTTTATTTAAAATAATTATAACATTCGGCAGCCCTTGATGCCCAATGATAGAGATTACCAGTTGCTAGAAGTTTGAGATAATATATGATGGGGAATCTTGAGATGTCCTATGTTGAGTTATAGTTAGTTACAGATTATGATGTGATCATATGTTTAAATTAATGATGGAGAATATATAATGGAAACGAGAGGTTAAATAATTTTGATGACAGCAATAAAAACTAAAATCATGATTGGTAAGTTTTTGATTGAAATTTGTATTATAGGTTATATGTCAATGAATCGATAAAATTAATAAAGCAAAAAGTTGTCCAGTATATTATGGAAGCCTACTGATTTAACATTTTAGGAATGTGACATGTAGTTTATTAAACATTTGGGCCTCATATTCAGAAGGTCTCGAAGTCAAATGACCGATTTAGTAAAGTTTTTTGTGTTGTTTTGTTTTATTTTCTCGGTTGTTGATATGTAAATGGTGTGTTGAATTTCATTTATGTAAACCATTTCGATGGGCATCATAATTTATTTTTTTTAAATCACCGAACTTTTACAAGACACCAGATGACATAAAATTAAAAGTAATTAAGATACGCATTCTGATTTCGTAGGCAAGTTTGATTTTATCGCAGGGCGAAACTTCTGAGATTCAGAGTTAACATAATAATAATAATTTTGTTATAATTCTGCCCAAGGGGAACTTAGTGCACGGCGGAGGAAAAGAGAGCCATCCCGGGACGAAAGAGTACTAGCGCAAAACAAAGCCTGAAACTCTCAAAGTTGTGTAATCCTTACCCAAAGATGGCAGAAATGATGCGAAAAATAAGACTATCATACATTCTGAACCAATGAACGTAAATAAATTAGGCCTATCACTATTTTATTGACTTGAAAATTAATATAAAGTTATAGAATATTCACCTGAAAGGTCCGTCTCCTCAACTTAATTATCATTTAACTGTAGCGCTTTCGGGACTTGTCCCATCATCGGCAGGATTCAAAACTGGTGTTTCACTGAAGATCTGGTAGAGGGGGTTGCATGTATTTGGTTCGTTTTCGTTTATCAGGCTGTCGTTGTGAGCTGCTTTCATGATTTCCATCTCTTCGAGTACGTTTATCAAGCTATGCAAAGCTATGCAAAACACGTTATCCATGAAGGACATCGCATGTTAAATATTGAAAACACCCTAACAGTAATGCACAGAGAAAATAATCCAGCGAAGATAAACGTACTCGAAGAGATGGAAATCATGAAAGCAGCTCACAACGACAGCCTGATAAACGAAAACGAACCAAATACATGCAACCCCCTCTACCAGATCTTCAGTGAAACACCAGTTTTGAATCCTGCCGATGATGGGACAAGTCCCGAAAGCGCTACAGTTAAATGATAATTAAGTTGAGGAGACGGACCTTTCAGGTGAATATTCTATAATTTTATATTAATTTTGAATAAACCTCAACGGAACACATCATGAACTTATAAAAGTTGTTTATTGACTTCATCAGTCTGCTTAGAAAGGCCACACTTATAGAATAGACCAAATATTGAGTAATCACAATCTTACTGAAATCGTAATTGAAAACCAACTTTATTAGAACTGCATAAAAGTTGGTAAATTCTAAGATTAAATTCAGAATTAAATTATAAAGTCTTTTTCTGTGAATTTAAGCTTACGTAAAATTGAAGAACTTTTGAAAAAAGACCTTATATCATGCTATGAAAAAATGAAACAAACAAATTAAGACAGTTTTTGTGTGTTAATGCAATTTTCTTTACTTTTGAAATGCAATCATTATTTACAGTAGGTCTACTTAATATTCTCCATTATATTTTAATGTTGAAAATTCCTATAAAAATTAACATATTGCCTAATGTAATGAATTTTATAGGCACATTTGAAGTTCTTTTACCAACAGTTACCTATGTTGGTACGAGTAAAACCAACACTCAATACCCAAATATAATTATAGTTCGATATCAGCGGTTTTCTCACCTGTTTCTCTAATCTTATGCTATTGGAGTATAATACGTGACCTTGAATGTAACAAATTGAGATAAATAATTATAGATGCATTTCAGATTTAATATAATCTTACACACTTTGATCTCTTCTAGCATTCAGTGAGGACAGAATGATGTAACCAGCTGTTTATAATCGTATCAGCTTAGCCAACATAGTATTATAAAATCCCTGCAACTTTCTCAGTTTCATGGCTACAGTAAGAGATTTTAAAGAAACATGCTACATAGTGCAGAATCATTTTAATAATAATGATAATAATAATAATGATAATAATCATAATGATAATAATAATAATAATAATAATAATAATAATAATAATAATAATAATAATATAATAATAATAATAAAATAATTGCCCCACGATTCAATATGACTCGATTTAATAAAAATTAATTTTATAAATATTTTAATTGATTAATATGTTGAATACAACTATTTTTTTTCATAAACTGACAGAGTTAAGACTATAGGACCTTGTCTTTCAAACAGTTAAGTAAGATATACACAGTAATTAAAAGTTCAACTAATATAAAACACTACTAACATAAATATGCATTTAAAATGATACAATTATTTAAATATTACGATGGTTGTAAGTATGTGTAATTAGGCTTATATATTTTTTATTTATCAGGTAATTTGTGATACCACGACAAAGTGACGCTACTATAGAACTTTCAGAAATGATAATTTTTATTTGAATGTGTTTACTCCCTATCAACTCCTAATTTATACAGTTATATGATTGACAGAGTCAACTGAGTTCCTTATTTCAAGAGCTCCTCAGTATTAATGTTCACAGTATTTCAAATATGATATCACAAATTAAATTAAAAAGAAGTACGATAGATCATTTTAAAATTCAAAACATAGATTTAGCTTCCCCTGGTGTAGGTAGATATCATGTTAATGTGTTGAGATAGAACTGTAGATTGCTTAGCTAACATTTGGAGTAGAGACTTAATTTTGTGCTAGGTGTATTGAAGTTAAGTGTTGTAAGGAAGGGTCGTGGAATTGCCAGTTAGGTGCCAATGTGTGGAATCTGAGAGACGTAACAACCCCCTTAAGTAGATTAGTGAACTGTCATCAACTTCACCCCGGAGAGGGAGAATGTGATTGGAATAAGAGCCACAATGAGTTCCAATCTTAGGGTTCCTTTTACCTCAATCCAACCTCCAATTTCCCAAATCTTTCTCTAGCCTTCCTCTCGGTAATGAAGTTCCATTAGAATCTGTATAGAAAATATCAGCAACAATATACCATTGCAGTCCAACTTTTCTATATCTAAGAAAAATCCTGAATAATATAATAGAAAGTAATTATACTCTTATTGAGATTAATTTAGTACATTACAAAATATATTAAACTAGAAAGCGTTATTTAACAGCTTTCACAACAAATTCCTCCGTGCAAATTATATGTTGCCATTCTCCTCTGCATTTCTCTGTGATTGCAATCTCCATTATCATATATTTTTTCCCTCGTGATGCTTAAAACACCAACAATCCGCTTTATTTTCGGTCGTTCTTTTCTTCTTCTTCTTCTTCTTCTTCTTCTTCTTGTTCTTATACCAGGTGACACCTATTCTGATATGTTTTTTAGGACATATGGCTTCTGTTATTCTTTTTAACTTGGGTGTATTTTTTTTTATAAAATACAGAGAAATTTAAGTTTGAACACACTTTTCTTTAATTAATTACAATATGTTTTTACCTCTTCTTCAAATCCCACCTCAACTCGTTAAAATATTCATTTCTGACGAATGTAATTTACTTTTTGTTGTTGAATATTTAATTCCCACATTTCTGCACAACGTTTCATTGTTCTCCTTCTTATTGTACTTTAAAAAAAGTTTTTGTTTGAGAAGTTATGTTCTGATTCCATAAAACGCCATTTAATTTTGATATTGCAGATTTACCCTTACTTATCTTCATTAATTTCAACATTTTGACTTCCAAGTATACATTTTCGTCACATGCTGGTATTAATATGACATCGATAAAATTATAGCTCCAACGTTACATGTGTTCAAACAAAAATTAAACCCATATATGGCGATAAGAGCAAACTTTCGCCTCGGTTTCCTTCTTCGCTAGATCCATGTTTTCAGATAGTTTAGTGGCAATATATTTATTTATTTATTGTTATGCCTTTAAAGACTCTCCGAAGGGCTTTCTTAATAATCTGGTATCATAATAATATATTCGGATAGGTAGCGGGCCGAGGAGTACATTTATATATATATATATAGGAATTCGTGAAGTCAGGACTTCTAGTAAGAATTCAGGACACTTATTCTTTAACATAAAAGAAAGCCAATTACACTGGTTAGAAACCACTTTAATATAACTATGAATAAATCTAGCAACACGAAATGCAAATGTAGCCTATATGGGAACAGGTTAACCACTAATTTAACATATTATCAGTATATATGAAAAACGCAGATAGAACTTGACAAATAATAATAGGGAAGTTGGAAGCACCATTTAACATTAAATGGCTAAAGAAAGAAAGATAAACTCAGATTTTACTCATAGACTAAGGACTGTTATCCTTTAACGTATTCATCTTTAGGGCTTAAGATTTGTTATAATTTTAATTGAACAGTCCTGAGAGAATTGAAAACTCTACTTAGGTAATTGGCCCTCTACATGACGTGTTGCCGGGACGCAGCCCGGGACCTCACTGTCCGATCGCTGCCGACGAGCTGACTCCTGCTGTTTGAATCGTGCAGTTTATATATGATTTTTCTAATTTTTTTCTTTTTTTTTTCCAAAATATTTCCCCCCAGATTAGAATTTATCTCGTCTGTATTTCGCAATAACCGGAGATGTCCCTAGAACCCTTCATTAACATTGGTATGTTTCATAGAGTTGATCGTTATCTCTACTGTTTTTAAAACCTCCCTGTCTCGCAAAATAAGCCAAACCATTCCCCTCTTCCTTATAATTTAATGTCGCTTCCGCCTACTTTTATCAATAAATTTAGTTTTATTATATTAATTAAATCTCTTCTTTTTTCATTTCTCCTGTCAGGCAGTACTCAATTTAATTTTCCGCTAATTATCGTGATGTTGTCCTGACGGTTTTTAGTCTCATTATAACATTTATTTATTTGGGGAAATATTTTTACAACAGTATATTGCGCAGTAATATTACGCATTCTATCCACATAAATTATTTTTTTCTCGTGTTTAGTATTATCGCCTCACTATGATGGTTGTCTGTTTATATAACAGCGGGTGCCGCGCGACAATGCTTAACATGCAGAATTATTATAGTGGCGGTAGTCAGCATCTTTGTATATAATTAGATATATCAGCTGCGGGGAAACAAAGCGAGCCGCTGGACAATCAACATAGTGAGACGATAATGCTTAATACATTATCATACAACTATACTATTTCTTTATGTCTATTTTCAAAAATTAATATTCTTCCATTAAAGTACTAGTTTTTACAAGATCTATTGGACGGATTTGCGTCAAATTTTCACAAGATATTTAAGAAATCCTTCTACATAATTTTAATACACATTTCTCTTAGATTTCATTAATATTGTGTTGTATGTATAATTATTCTTAATTTGCTGAGCTTTACAACTATGCAGACTATAGAAAGTGGGGCCATAAAAGAAATGAGGAAATGATGGAAGAGTTGAGTTTAGAACCATTCTCAATCATAATCAAACTACTAGAACAACTCGAAAGCCCATCCTCTACGAATGTCATTTCATAGAATTCTATAAGCTATGCTTCGTTACTGTGGAGAATGTTGCATAATTGTTTACTTTTTGCTAATTAAATTATATGTATTCAAGGGAAAACACGGCGAATAAAAAATAATTGTATTGAGAATATGAGCGGGAAAATAGGCGACATATAGATTTTTATTTTGTAAAGAGCCAAAACAACATACATTGCACTTGCTACCGGAGAGATCTCAGATCGAATCGTGGAAAATTTGAGTCTTTGGACCACATGGAGGGATCGAATGTGAATAGAAAACATGTAAATACTTGAACAGAGAAAGAAAATTATAAGAGTGCAAAGTTCGGGCTCAATGAAATAATTGATGTTATTGAAAACTAAACATTCGATTAGCTTGTTTCTAGCATTCAATTTTATTATACATTAACTTTTGATAACCTTACAGACCTACTGTAACTACTGTGGGTGTCTGTGTGCGTGTGTGTGATCTCTTAAGTTTGGATTTAGAGTAAATTTTAATTGTAAAGTGGACGAAACTGTACTGTAATGTATTAGTTGTATTGACTGTTGGATGCGAATAGCAAGCCTAAGTACATTAATTTGAATATTATGTATGTAATTAACTTATATGGCACTGAATAAATCCCTGTCATAATGTCTTCTTACTAGAAGCGACCTTGTTGTAATGTTAATAGAAGTTCGCTAATTGGGGTAGATGGGGATTTTGGATAGAGAAAGATTTGTGTCCTTTCTTTGATTGCCTAAATAGCACAATGGTTTAGTGCCAACGCGTAAAGCTGGGTATCTTTGGTTCATATCACAGTTTAGGCAGAAAATGTTCTCCTTAGTTCTTTAATGAGAAAGATATAGTGAGAATATTACACATAATTTATGTGCGTGGGTGTGCAATACTATATTTTTATTATTATTGTTATTATTATTATTATTATTATTATCATCATCATCATTACTATTATTATTATTTTGTTTTATTGACGCCGTTGGGATTTGCACAATTACACTGAATACAAAAAATAAATTACAAAATTGAAAATTTTAAAACAAAATTTACGGTACATATACTAGATGAAAAGTTAACAATATGTTGTCGATATAGATAATTCCATAAAATGTCGACTGCATATATCATGACAATACTAACAATCCACTGATTTTTCTATTTTATATATTCATTGCCATTTAACAACGCAGTTTAGGCCTATTTAAGGTACACTTCGCATGAAAGAGATGACTGGTCACAGATGTTTTTTTTTACCAATGTCACCAGGTGTCTTCATAACATTTCTGGTGTTCTCTCCTGATATGACGGGATTGTAACCCACTTCTTAAGTTGGGGCGCCTAAAAAGCGGAGTTAAATACCTCGATGATGTGAGGTGATGAGCACCAGTAGAGTCCGTAAAACTGAACTTAATCTAAATACAGACCAGATCATGAATAAGTCCATTAAAAAAATCTTATAGCCTGACTGGTAACTGAACCCGGGACCCCCATGAACTGTAGTTAGAAACTCTGACCACTAGCCCTCGAGGCTGGTCGGTCACAGAAATTTTGATGATGTGTGATTTGTATTTTGTGGACTCCGTAGATATTTATTTTTCTTGATTAATCTTCATACGTTGAATGTAGGAGAATTCAAAACGAATAGTAGGGTCAATTATTCGCCTCCCTTTTCTTCTTGTTAGTGCAGATAATATCAATACACCTATTGCTATGTGTGTTCTTCAATTGTGGAGCAGGAATAGTCTCATGCGCACTCTCATTATGCACGTCCTTGTTAGATATATGGGGACTCCCATAGCGGGAGTTTCTTGACCAAGCTAATTTAGTTACGCACTGCCAAAATACTTAATAACAGACAACCCCTCCCCAAAAGTTAAGTTCTGAAACAATAAACTGAAAATGATAAATCTATTATCAGTTTTTGACACTTTAACAAGTGTATAGCTTATTTCCCTACATATGTCAATGGTATAGGCCTATATATATATATATATATATATATATATATATATATATATGATCAGCACATCACCTTAATGAGACATCGAGTAGACAATTAAGGTATTGCTTGGACGGTGAAGTGAGGTTAAATTTTGCTCAGAGACACTAATTTAGTCTTGAGGTTCTTTTACGTGACTCAGGATTCACGACGCACTGTTATTATTATAAATGTATATAATTTTTACAAAACAAAATATCAATAAATTCCACTACTCTTTTTATATATAGGGAATATCGCTTCCCTGTAAAAAAATAATTGAATATTTCGTACCGGTGTGTATATTGTTATTGTATATAAAAAAATACAGTGTTTGTGTTAATCCACCACTGGCGTTATTAATGTTGGATTCACATTGATGTCTCATATAGGTTACATGGCCTGCTATGGAAGCGAATAAAGAGTTTCCAAACAGAAGAGCAGCGCAAAAACAAATGAAGGCTTGACACAAAGAATAAGGAACAAGTTTATTGGAAATGTCGCCTAGCAACGAAAAATCCAATTGCTGCATCCAAAAGCTACTGCTTCTTCATAATGCGTTCTAATATACAGTTTAGCCTGGGAGATATACAAGCTGCATTATTAATATCAAGGCAAAGAAAAATAATGAATGCGCGCATTTAATATAATTTAAAGAAAACAATAGTAGTGGAATTATTGTCTTTTTTGTTTTGTTTTCGAAAACAAAATAGGGCTACGTATATTTTCAGTAACAAAGCGCACAGACTTTTTCGCAGTTCGTGTCTATTTCTGTTCCATGAATATATTTTGTACATGAGCTCACCATCTAATATTTAATAGAAGAAACATGTATTAATAATCTTTTAGTTTATGCTGATATATATATTATTAAGTAATAACGAGGGGATACTAAGGACCAACACGCATACTCTATTGAATAACACTAAGAAATTGGCGCTGGAAGTAAACATCAATCATTTTGAAACTAGGCCTACACGTATGCTTACACATAAACATTATTTATAATGGAGATGGATAATCTAATATATAAAAATGAACGTTTGTTTGTTTGTATGTTTGTTTGTTTGTACTATATGCGCGGCCATACCGTTGATCCGATTGTGATGGGGCATTTTGCAAAATGTTCAGGAGATTCCCGGGATGAACATAGGCTATAAGAGAGTTGTGATACTTAACTCCTACACCCTTAAAAATCGCTCTTTGTAATGGAAAACGTGAAAAAAGTAGCTCTTTGGACGCTTAAATGGCTTACGCTGCCTAAACCATAACAAATGCCCAAAATTAATGTACACAAAATTGAATATCTCAAAAAGCTCTACAAAAAAGTCCGCGACATCATATGTTTATCTCTTACGGATAACTCGCAATAACCATTGTCTTTGATTGATGTCAAAAAGATCGAGACAAGTACGTAGATTCATGTGCAAGCATAGCAGCACTTGGCGGGTATTCTTTTACGGTTAACTCGCAATAACGAATTTTGTCTTTTAGCTCATTTATGCCTAGAAGATCGATATAAGTAGATTCGCGGGCAACACCGGGTAATCAGCACGGGGAATCTTATAATAATTGCGATATACATTTCTAATTATTGTTCAATCTACGTATTCAACTAATCATAAGAAGTACATTAATTTTCGCCTTTCAGCTCATTTATGCCAAGAAGATCGGTTGAGTAGATTCCCGGACAACGCCGGATAAACAGCACGGGGTATCTGAAAATAATTACAATATAAAAGTGTCCTAATACTTAATTAACTAAACATAAAACACATTAATTTTCATATTTCAGCTCATTTATGTCAAGAAGATCGGGATAAGTAGATTCCCGGGCAATGCCGGGTAATCAGCACGGGGTATCTAATACATATAAATTTATAATTATTTTTCCTTTTACTTATTCAACTAAACATAAAAGCACATTAATTTTCATTTATTTAGGCGTAGCAGCGCACGCCGGGTATTAGCTAGTTATTAATAAATGAGGGGAATTTTGAAGAAATGGCTGAATTCAAATATCTAGGAACAATAATTACAAATATGAATGAGTTGCAGAAAGAAATTAAACATAGGCTCAAATCTGGAAATGCATTCTATTTGGCATTATAGGGACTCATGTCGGCCCTTCTCTAAAAAACAATAAATTGAAAATATAACGTACAAATCTGTTATTATTCCAGTTATAGGCCTATTATATGGATGGGAAACATGTACTCTTACAACAAAGGAGGAGAAAAGATTACGATATTTGAGACCAATGTTGTTACGAAAATGTTTGGACTAAAGAGAGATGAACATTGATTGGAGAAGACTAAATGATAGTGAGCTATTTGATCTTTATGAAAAACCAGAAGTAAAAAGAATAGAACAGTTAAGTCCTGTAGACTGCGATGATCAGGACATGGTATGAATGAGGAATGCAAGAGAGGTGGGAAAATCAGATTGAAAGCGCCCATCAGGTTGGTCAGGAATGAGATGGGAGAATAAAATTAGTTATGATTTGAGGGAAGTAGATTATACAGGTGATGATTGGAAAACATTAGCTCAGGATAGGGGTGAATGGAAAACTTATGTCCGTGCGGCAATGATCCTGACGGTTCGATAGTACTAGTTAATTAGTTATTTGGATATAGGCACACGCCATTGTAAAGAAAGAAATAAGAACATTAAAAGAAAACACTAAAATAGAAGAAATTGATCACGAAAAATGATAAGGTCTGCTTCAAGCAGTAAACAAGGGAAGATGCGAGTACCAAGGAGAGAGGGAGGAGAAGAAGCCAGAGAGAATGAACGAAAGTCGAAGCAGAGAAAGCAGCGTACGTCTGGGATCCACCGCCGGTCAAAAATCGAGTAGAGTAGAGAGAGAATGAGAAGAGAAGAAGAAGCAGACACTTACACAAAGGGTCAGCGAGGACGATAGGGAGAGGAGAGAGAGAGCAACGTGAGAAAAGAAGGGAAAGAGAAGTAAAAAGTTAAAAAGATAGAGAGAGGGAGAGGAGAGAGAGAGCGAGGAAAAAGAGAGAAGAGAAAGCCGAAGAGAGAGGAGAGAGAGAGAGAGAAGAAAGATAGAGAGAGAGAAAGAAGAGAGAGAAAGAGAGAGCGAGAAAGGAGAGTAGGAGAGAAAGAGAGAGCTCGTCCTATATAATGCTCTCTCTCCATCTCTCTTCTCTCTCTCTCCTGCTCTCTCTCTCTCTCCCTCTCTCTCTCTCTCCCTCTCTCTTCTCTCTCCCTATCTCTCTCTCTTCTCATCCAAACACCTATATATATATATATATATATATATATGGACGAATTAAAATGTCAGTGTCACATTAGTTTTTCAGAAATTAACATAAAGAAGAAATTGCAGTATTAAGTTTTAAGGGGAAAAATGTTGTACACTATTGTTATGGATGCCTTGTTAATCCGATTTTAACGTATAGACTTGCATTGAATTGAGCTGGTAGGTGTACAATGATTACAATTTTACTACGAAAATAACTTATATTATCCTGTCCATACATCTCACTGTAGTGGGCATTTTTTGTCTTTTGTGCAATTAAAATTTAGCCCACAAAGAAACTGAAATAAAAAATAACTATCTCACACCAACAGACACAGTTAACTCAGCCTGTAAGATTATTCAGCTTATACATCTTAATATTTAATAAAATTTAATTCCGTACCGGAAACACACATAAAGAAAATTCAGATCAGCATATATATAATATTCATATATATATGTGACCATATCGATTCCCCAGACATTATACTTTGTTTTTTTTATTTCAACCTGGAGCCGGTGCTTATTGGAGCTACACAAATTCCTCTCAGAATCTTGGGTGGACACCCATTCTGTACACTGATCGAAATTTCATAATAAAATGTCTCCATGGGGACTGGAACCAGCGCGCATCCCGTAGTTCTGCACCAAGGAAGCTGATATAGAACACTTATCCACGGAGGGGAAAGATGACAGAAAGGAAGGAAAAAAACGGTAACAGGAAGAATGAGAAAGAGAAAATTGAGACTGAAATATGTTTAAGACAGAAGGCTGCGGATGATTTGGATAGGAAAATAGCAATAGATTGTTATTATTGTTATTATTATTATATTATCATGATTATTGTTTATTATTATTATTATTATTATTATTATTATTATTATTATTATTATTATTATTACTACTTATGTCGATGGAAATTAATTCCATAAGGAGAGCAGCAAGATGTTCAAAATTAGAAAAAATAAGAAATACTGTCATACGAGAAAACATTAATATTAGAGATTCAATAGTAGACTATATAAAATATAACCAATTAAATTGGTATGGGCATGTACGACGAATGCAAGAATAAAGGTTACCCAGAAAAAACATTGGAATAGTGTCCACCTGGAAGAAGAAGGAAAGGAAAACCTCGAAACTCATGGATGCAAGAAATAAGAACTGAAATGAGAACAAGAGGACTGGACGACATGGAATGGATGGATGGAGACGAGTGGAGAAAAAATAAATAAAACTTTAGGCAAATAAAGATATGTAAACATTAAAAATCTGTAGGCCTATATAAATAAAATTATTACATTGAAAATTATATATTCATTGTTGCGTCAGAATTAGGCCAGGTCTCATCGGGATATGCGGATAGTCCACATATGTTCGTTAGTCAGATCAAGGTCATTGCTCAGCTGCCACATTGAATCCAGTATTATTGTGTCGTATGATGAGTTGCTTGGGTTGAGATTATCTCAATTTGGATCATGCAACCTTTGTATTAAGTTTCATGACGTGAGAGGGAAGGTCTAATATGTTCTTGAACTAATAAAAATGCTCCAATGTTCTCTCTTACGTTGAACGGCGATGTCCTAATAATTGTATAATTCAACTCATGCATAAGATGCACTAGGCTGCATGGAGGAGGTTCTCAAACGAAGTCTAAACCTTGTCCTCGGTTTTCCAATTTTTTATTGTTTCCATAACACCTATAAGAAGAATGAAAATTCACAGAAATTGTTATGAAATCATAAGCAAAATTGAGACATTTGTTTTTTGTAATTAACAACCGCAGATTTTCAGTGTTTATGGTTGTTATGGAAACAATAAAAAATCGGAAAACTGTGGTTTAGACTTCCACCCAATATGTTATTGTGTGAACATAAATTAAACGATCATTTCAGTATATTCTTTTAAATAAATAATTTAGCACGGCCGGTGTTTTATTAGAGAGTAATTTGATGTGTCATATACATGGGTTCCTTATATGAAAACGCTCTCGTCCATGAAAAATTGGTGGAATTTGTATGAATACTGTTTATGGACTGAATTTATTATTTTTCGCATAATATATAATAGTTTTACGATGCCAGGTTTTTAATTTCCGAGATTCTGTAAAACGCTTCACAAACGTGCGTTGTACATTTTTAAAAATAATAAATAATAGTAAAATAATAACAATAATAATAAAATAGTACTGGATAACAAAATAATAGAACAAGTATCACATTTCCAATATTTAGGATGTGATATAACTTATAGAGAAAATAAAGATATAGAGAATAAAGTAAATATTTGTGGAACCATAAAAAGAACCTTAGGTCGGAAAACAAGGAAGAAGATACGAAACTTAAATTATATAAAACAATGGCTGTTCCTTTGTTGTTGTATGGAAGTGAAAATTGGATAATGAAATCAAGGGATAAAAGCAGGATACAGACTGCGGAAATGCTGTTTTTACATAATGTGAAAGGATGCACAAGAGCGGATAGAATAAGGAATGAAACTATACGAGAAGAATTAAATATATATAAAATTGAAGATAAAAATCAGCGAAAAATAATAAGAAATGGACAGAATACTTAATGAGAATGAACAACGAAAGAATACCAAAAAGAACCTCCTGTATAATCCCAGAGGAACAAGAGATGTTGGCCAACCACGCAGAAGATGGACTCCACTTTTAACTTCGCCGGAACAGGCTGCATAGCCTAAACCTTGTAGTAGAAGAAGAAGAAGAAGAAGAAAATAATAACATATTCGTTGGAAATATTTGTGTTCATTATACACAACTGACTAAAGTTAACAGTGTGGACACTGTTTATTAGTTGAAACTACAGCAGACCGTGACATCAATCAGTGGTAAAATGGCGGCAAGTAGGCCTACGTTTTTACTTTTTCAAATAAAGTTCAATTCATTAAAAATTCAGTAATTTGTTTCGTATAATGTATATTAACACTACCTTTTGGATATATTTTTGTATATACATTGTACGTAGTAAACATACATGGCAGAGGTTTTACTTCCCACACGTGGTTTGTAATAGGCTATGTAATATTACAGTATAGTTATTTAGGGTAGCAACCCCGAAATGTAGGAAGTTGATCTTTCAATCATGGTCGCCATTGCTGTAAGTACAACAAAACGCACTATTTCGCAAAAAAAAAGTAATTTACAAACGAACCCCATATTGCATTGCTATTTCTAATTTTTAACTTTTTATTTTATATTCGAGCATAAATTAAGTAACGTAAGTTGTAACATCCGAGGTTTGTTAAAACTAACATAAACTCTGTATTGGATGTTAAAATATCCTCAACGACTGTTAGAATTCCCAATAGATACATTATTGGCAATTTTTTAAAATTAAATTACAAGTAGAGGGAAACATTGGCTGGCACTCTATTATTCAGCTACTTAGACACACCTCCCAGAGCAAGCTTAGATTCCTTCCTCTCAATCGCCGAGTCCCCTGTAAGTAATTAAACTTTTAAAATTAACAAGCACAGAACAGGCAATATAATTTATATGGACATAAGTAATAAGTTCATATAGGCCTATTCAGTAACTATTTGGTTACAAAGCCAAATAAAAATAAATTATTTCACTTTAAAAATGTGAAACAATTTGAATTCCATTTTGTCAATTTGCAGAAGGCCTACGGATTGAAAAGATTAATTTGTTCCATTGTTATAATATACAGAGTGTAACATAACTCAACGGCAAAATTTCAGGAATGAGTTCCTCGTTTGGAGAGAATAAAAAAGTGTATTACACATGAGTCCGGAAATTGATAATTTCAGAGTTATTCGAACTTGTATGAATGTTAGGCTATTAAGGTTTACAATAGTTATTGACAGTCTGTTTTCTGTTGATTGTAGGCTGCTGTGATGTACACAAATGAAGAATATGCCTGTATTGAGGCACAAGGAGGTCACTTTGAACATTTCGTCTGACAGAACAGAGCGCTCCAAAAAGTCCCTTGCATTTTTGTCGCCATGTACTAACATTCATAAAAGTTCGAATAACTTTGTAATTATTAAATTCCGGATCCATGTTGTAATACACTTTTTTATTCTCTCCATATGAGGAACTCAATCCTGAAATTTTGCCGTTGAGTTATGTTACACCCTGTATAATGTAAATGCTGACTAGACATTCATAACCGTTTATGAGATGAATGTTTATTGGAATACAGACCCATATTGCATTTTGGATACATAACTTTTATTATAATTTTATCTTGAAATTGTCTTAATAACATCAATAATTATTAATTTGAGAAAATTCATGGTGAGCATAGGCCTATTTAGAGATGATGTTTTTATCACTTGTTTGTACATAATTATTTTTAAAAAATATTGAAATTATTCGTAATATTAAATAAAAATATGTAGATTACAAGAATTGAAACGTTTTACGAGTTCGTTTAGAAATTCCGATCCAACCTCATTTTCAATTCTTTAGACATAAATAACTAGCAGGCGGTTTCCTGTGACGTGTCATTGTTTTTAAAATTTTATTTGAGTTTCGAATAAGTTAATGACATTAAAGGTCCTAGAGGTCTTCTGGTTAAAATTTAGTAATTTTATGTGGTCTTAGTCCACCGCTGTGGTCTCGAGGTAGCGTGTTGCCTTGTCACGCAGCGGGCCCTGGTTCGATTCCCGGTCGGGACAGGCTCCTATGTGCATTTTTTTTTTCGGGGTTTTTCCTCAACTTTAAGGCAAATGTCAGGAAGCGTAGGACCCAAAGGTCCCCGAAAATCATCCGGCCATCATCATCATCCTTATAATTATCATTATCAACGGAAAGCAACGGGAAGCGACCACACCTATAATGTCCTAGTAAAACTGTAAAGCATAGCATGAAAACGCTATGATTGCAGTGAAAGACCTGCCTTCGGGCAGAATTCCTATTGATGGATGTGGTTTTAAAAATAATATTTCTTATGTTTTTAGATTACTAATTTCTGTAATACATTCACATTTCGGAGATTTCTATAAGTCGTCAACCAAGTTTAAATAACCAGCATATTGTATGTAAAGTTATTGGAAGGTTACTTTTTAATTTTGAAAATTCCTTAAAAGACCGGATATTTTATACCCCTGCTTTTACAGTTTTACAGTATGGTGAAAAGTTAAAAAAATTACATGAATGAACTGAACCGAAAGTGCGTTTTTCGGCTCATTACTGCAGCGCCGTTATCCTCCCTATACTGTGAGATTCATGAAACTATGCCAATATTCCTTTCTCTATGCATCTACCCCCTCTCTCCCTCTTTACCTCTCCTGGTGCGCTGTTCCTACGGCACATCTCCCCTCTACCTCGGAACCTTCAAATACGTTATGCACAGCGAGAACGTTATCATTCATCATTCATTCTTCATTTATTCATCTATCCGTTCCGGGATGGGATCGGACTTTTAAGTGGACAATGTCGTCTGGAGCCGCGAAGTGGCGGAATTTATGTTGGTCCTGAAGACCGGGGAAGAAGCCACCCTGGCTTGGACTCTAGCATGAGTGTGGTATGTGGTATGATGTGGTTTTTTGTCCTGTAGAAGTATTATCATTTATTTATTCACTTTGTATTTCTTTGAATGATCAAATGTTTATCTTGGTTATGTTTTTCTTCAGACTACTTGTTTACATTAAATATCATTTTTATAAATTAATGTTCTAATGATTTATGTGCACGTAGTTGTTTAGATTCCTATACGGAAACTCACTCAGTTAGGAGACCATTCCAGCTCCCTTTATTTTTCTGGCTAGCTTTCCTGATTGATTGATAATTATAGTGAAAACATTCTTATTTAAAGTCACTCTGTTGTTTTGAGAACTATTATTGAGTTATGTTAAAACTCCTAGGAAAGAAAGATGAATCAACTCTTGCCTCCTATGGGCCCGGGGCAAGTAGCTTTGTGATTAATAACCTTGGTGGTAATCAGATCTACGCTAATAGAAGCAACGGAAACAAAAGACGATCCCGTACAAATGGTGGCGAGTAGCGTAGTTAATGCCGCCACAAATGGTAGCAGTTAGCGGTGGTTAATCGCCGGCACAGAACAATTAGTAAACATGCTTAAAATATAAATTAAATTATAAAGTTTTTTTTTAATTATTGGATCGTATTTAAACACTTTTTTAAGTCATAATTGAATGCATATTTTGTTGTTGCGAAGTGCTAGAAATCTCTGCCTTATAAACAACTATTAAAATAAAGTATGCTACAGATCTAGTGTTAAAGTAACGTGAACTTATTTTACAATTATTTAATTTTCGTACACTGATCTCTGGATAAGATAAAAAATGTTACATTTCATTAAAAAGAAATTGGATACCTGCAGGGGGTTATATGAGTGCAAGCAACAGCGTGGCGGTAACATTTCGTCATTTTCATTTTCTCAGAGATGAAGACGACATCTACCAGATATTTCCATTTTCCGTAAGCTTCTGTATACAAAACTGCTTCCTGCAGATTCTACACTTTTTTTTTTCCTTCGTCACACAGTAGCGGATGTTAAGATTTCTGAAACCCGAGACAGTCTTCCCCACACCACTTTCCATCCATCTTGCTCTCAATCTACCCCTACACTTCTTATTCAATCTCTCAAACTCTTTGTCTATCTTTCTATTCCATATCACAAAATGTTTAAACTTTTTTTTAATAACAGCCTTCCTGTAAGCAGTATCAAATACTGAAATATACAAGAAGTTTAATAGAGAATCTGAGTTGCTAACTGTCGTTACTAAAACCAGCAACTTCATGCTAGAACACGGTGCGAAATTATAGCGCTGTTTTAAAGCAGTGCCCTACATTTTTCCCCATCACTTTTTTACCGTAGCACCTCAAACTTAATAACGAACTACCGGATAAAATTATAAAAAACACATTTCGTAATAATAATAATAATAATAATAATAATACTGCTACTACTACTGATAATAATAAATTTATTATTATTATTATTATCATTATTATTATTATTATTATTATTATTATTATTATTATTATTTACATAATAAAATGGTCTACCTGGTTATATGGAAGTGAAACATGGGCTCTTACAATAAGGGAGAAATATATTAGGCCCACAAGAATTTGAGAATGTGTTTTTTTGGGAAAATATTTGCACGAAAGAGAGATGAACAGATAGGAGAATGAAGAAGACTACTAACAGTGAGCTACATGATCTTTATAGGAAACCAAATATAATAAGAAGAAGTTAGTATCGTAGCCTGCGATGGACAGGGCATGTGGCATGAATGAGGATTGGAAAACATTAGCTCAGAATGGGGAAGTATGGAGAGCTTATATCCGCGCGGCCATGGACCTATGGCCAGTAAGTAAGTTATAATGTTTATATTTCATTTAATTCATACAGTAATAATAATATTATTATTATCATTATCATTATTATTATTATTATCATTATCATTATTATTATTATTATCATTATTATTATCATTATTATTATCATTATTATTATTATTATCATTATTATTATTATCATTATTATTATTATCATTATCATTATTATTATTATCATAATTATCATTATCATTATCACTATTATTATCATTATCATTATTATTATTATTATTATTATTATTATTATTATTATTATTATATATTTAATCTGGCAGAGTTAAAGTTATAAGACCTATTCATCCATTCAAGTAGTGAAAAAAAAAACATATATTAGATACAAAAATAGGCTATTATATACCTATCATATATGTCTATCCCGTATATCCCCAAGTAGGGCAACAAGAGGTTATCTCATCACCTAAAAGAGAATTTAGTAGGCTACTACAGTATTACTTGGATGGGAAAGGCCTATTAAATTTTGCTCTAATTTAATGATTTACAAAACAAATTAAAGAAATCCATACATATCTGCGGAAAACTAAAAGAGGAATGACACTCAAAACAAATTCTATAAAACGATGGCCACTCCATTATTAACATATGGCTGTGAAACGTGGGCACTCAATGAATATTTTAAACAAATTTAATTTATTGAGGACGACTGTCACCACAGGGTACAACTTTTATTGTTTTAAATATGTAACAATAACCTCAGTGGTGTAAAGTGTTTCTTAAAAGTAACAATAGATTTGAGAAAATAAAAATCGAGAATGCAGAAATGAATTTTTTAGATCGGACATGAAATCAATAACCCTAGATTCCGAAACCTACTCAAAGATTATAAATTAAACGAAATTCTGAGAAAAAAAAAATGGCAAGAAAACGTTCCCAGGATGGACGGCACAATAATCACCCGACAATTGATGTTCTATCAACCCACCGGAAAGGGAGATGTTAGGTGACGAAGAGGGCGAGACGATTTAGATCCTGGACGTGAAGGTGCAAACCGCGAAGAAGAAGATGATGGTGGTACTAATTAAGGCTTCAGGTTATTTGAAGGTGTCGGAAATATTTGGACTCGAGACTCATGGCTTGAATTTTCTTGTCTATTTAATTTTTTCATCGTAAAAATCTATCAATCCCGGCCGAATTTGAACCTACAGCCTTGGTGACCAGACAGAAGTAACGTAACCCCTAGACCAGCTAGCAACTCAATTTGGAACATAATTCTTCAGCACTTGAGGTAGAAGGAGCATGTGGATGAGGAGATGGGAAATATTGACGTCATATAGCCTACCAATGGCGCATCTGTTATTTCCACGCAGGCCTACAAGGGAAGCAATTTTAAGTTCGCTAAATCGCGCGTTCCGGCTACCATCCTTCCCACGTGTTTTAACTTTTGAAAAACGATACCATTATTTTTAATAGTTTTATGGACATTTATGTATTTATTTTAGTTCACATTTCAATATTGAATATTATTTCCTGGTAGATCACTTCTTATTTTTTCGTTCGACTTCACAAAACCTGCGGAAGTGAAGACAACCTGCGGAAGAGAAGTCAGTGATGATTATGTATTAAGATAATGAATGATAGTTTTTTTATGTTTTTACAGCCACTTATTCTTATTTCTTCAATGTTTAGAGTGTCGATCTTGCTATTGGTTACCATACTTGTCTCGATTCCAATGTTCTCTGGTTCTAAAACCAGACAAGGTCAATTGATTTTTTAGGGCTTACAAACTTTGTATAACTTATGAGTTTTTTTCTTTTTTTGGGAAAGAATGTGATTACATGGATTCAGTATCGTAGATATATGATATGGCAAAATAACCTCAATCATGAAAAATTACTATTTCGTGGGAAAATTAGCTTAGCTGTTAAAGACCGTCATTAAATAAATTCATACTCCTTGCCTTACCAAGTCGGCTGCTGGCCTCACATCCACAAGTATTAAACAGAAAGGTTGACGATCATACATACAGTATAAGGGTGATATGTGGTTTGATGTCATGTTTCACAGCCATTATAGCTTTTTTTTTTTCAACCTGGAGCTGCTACTTGTAGCTACCTTAATACCTCACGATTCAGAGTGGACACCAGTCCTCATATGGACTGAAATTTCCATGAGAAAATTTCTTCCCTCATGGGAACTCGAACCAGCGCAAATCCCCGTAGCTCTGCTCAAAGGCATTATATTGCTCGCCTAAGTAAAGTCTGCATGGTTGTTAGCCCTAGTGTGACAAACTACTAACTTAGTACTAAAAGGAAAGGAGAATCCCTAAACGCATGTGAAAGATTGCTACATTGTTGTCAAATTAGTAATTTAGTCAACGACTGCTGAAGGTCTCGGATCATTTAAAATCACAATATTTGTCGCCTCTATATTACAAACCTCACAACACAATACAGAGACAGGAATTGGCAACATGTAATGAGGAAGGCAAAGGAAGGGCAGGTCATTCTCCAGTAATAACATGATTGCCGGGTTATTCATTTAGTCTACAATTAGTGAAGATGTCGGATCTCACAGTGTTTGCAGCGCGTCACTCCCAGAGAAATGACATACCACAGCGGGCAGGAAGTGGTTACATAATACGAGAAGGAACAGAATCGACGGCATGTTCCTAGCATCATTTCTGTGCAGATTTACCTTGGGAGAGAGTGATACCTTAAAGCACTCGGTCACGGCGCGATATCGTCTTTAAATAAAATAATAACAAATGAACTCATATCTTAGCTACGGTCTTTGGAAATAGGTGCTGTGTGCAGCCATGTATTATGAATTCATTATGGAAGTTCGGGTTTTAATTTAAAATGAATTGGTTATTTAAAATATATGGTATACATTTCATAAAAATCGTTTACTTTATATAATTGAGTAGTAGGGTCTATTACTCTCGCCAATAGGCTCCAAGGTCTCAGTTATAACTCTGATCCTGCTCGGTAAATTGAAACTTACAAAATGCGGGATGCATAAAACATTTTAACGTGAAATAAGTTTCTAGAATTTGAAGTCGCGATATAATAATAACAATTGTACCGACTATAATTCTTCTTCTTCTTTTTCTTCTTCTCCTTCTTCTTCTTCTTCTTCTACTTCTTCTCCATCGTAGTTTAACTTCTCAACGTATATGTACTTTTACATGCCTCATGCTGCCCGGCCTTACAGTGGCGAATAATTGATTAGCTCAGTCCAGGCCCTCCTCCGAGACAACACAACACACCATTCACACATTCATTCATAAATAATAGGATAGCGAATTTGATAATAACGATCTGTTGATGTTCGGGGACCGTTTGGACTTTAAAGTTTCCAGACATTTGTTTTACTGGTGGTGAGAGATCAATGGCGCAAGAAAGCAATTACAACAACAACAACAATAATAATAATAATAATAATAATAATAATAATAATAATAATATCCAAAAGCATTCGAGACTAAAAGTGTATAAAACACTGGCTCTTCCAACTCTTTTGTATGGTAACGAAGTATGGACGTTGAAACAGAAGGATATACAGAGACTTAGATCTGCTGAAATGAGATACCTTCGGAGGACTGCAGGATACACACTACTAGATTACAAAAAAAATGAAGACATCTTAGAAGAATTACACATGGAACCTTTAGAAAACAAAATTTCTGATTATAAGTCAAGATGGATGCAACATGTTCATCGAATGGAAGATCACAGAATACCCAAACAAATGTTAAGATATCGACCTGCAGGAAGAAGAAGACCAGGACGTCCACTCAAAAGACTTTTGGATGGTGTTTCTCTTGAGGCCGAAACAGGTCAACAAATGGCCTAAATTCGTGAATGTAGGTCTACTATGATGATGATGATGATAATAATAATAATAATAATAATAATGATAATAATAATAATAATAATAATAATAACAATAATAATAATAACAATAATAATAATATTTATTATTATTATTATTATTATTATTATTATTATTATTATTATTATTATTATTATTATTATATTAACGGAGTAAACGGTAGATAATATTTTAATTGGTGTCACAAATGCGTAAACAAGTAATAAACATACGGTTATGCATAATTTGTTTCCTCTGTAGTTGGACATTTTAAATAATGTGGCATATGAAATTGAGTTACTCTAATTTAACAAAAGAAGCCAGCAAAATGGACCTTAAATTCGACTTGCTGAGGAATTCGCTTATATTATGCAGTTCTTGCGCGACGGATCAACATACCGTTCAGTACGTACCACGATCATATAAATGCAGTTGAATTTCTCGGTTATTTTAAGTAGTCCTAATATTCTAATCGATGTAAGAAATTAATATTATATCCCCTGGTAGCTAAATTGGTAGAACGGTGGACTGTAGTGGTATATAATTTCAGTAATTCATTAATTTTTTATCATGCCTGAAGAAGGTCTCTCCATGGTATCTTTACCTTGTCGTGGTGGAGTGGCTTGCATGCTTAAATGATCCTGAGAGCTATGCCGGTTTCTTTTATGGTTTTTACGTTTTCTTCTTAGAGACTTTATTTTTAGCAATATCTGTTAATTATCAAATATATTAATTGATATAGAGTACCCCACGCTTTTGATGGTCAAATTATTATTTTTTTGTACATAACTCTAGTTTTATTCTAGATGTGTTGGAGATGATTATTTTGTTGACCACTTTAATTTTATCCCAAGCGTGTTGGAAATTAAAACTATTTTTCATTTTTAGTTCGGTTTTCTAATAAAGTGTGTTGTTTTAGTTTTTTTGAACTATTATTTATTAGATATTATTTTAACACTTGTAATTAACAACCTCCACAGAGGTACCCACCGAGTAAATGTGGGACTTGAGCTCCATCCAAAAAAAATTTCGTGCAAAGACTACGTGGAGTGTCTTGCGTGCTTAAATGATCCTGAGAGCTATGCTGCCGATATGGTTACCCATGCCGGACTGGTCGAAGGTGATAAGCCAGACGAAAAAAGTACCTTGGTCAAAGGAGTGACGATCTTTTACCGTAAAAATACAACCGTCAATAAATGCGGACATGGGTTCAACTGGGATAAAATTTTCCGGAGGTCAAATAGTCCCCCATTCGGTTCTCCGGGCGGGGACAACTTCAGGGAACGCATGCCAAAGGCTCAAACACAGGGACATGTTCCTAGGAACATGGAATGTGAAGACTTTATGTAATAGCGGGACACTACAGATATTAACGCGGGAATTAGATAGATCACCCCTGGATATAGTTGCTTTACAGGAAGTTAGGTGGCCAGGAGAAGGTAGTCAGGAATCAGGAAGCTTTGCATTATACTACGGGGATGCAGAAAGACCTGAATTTGGAAGGCGTTTTTTAGTCAGAAGGAGGATCCTGTCCGCTATCCGAGATATTAAGTTTGTTAGTGACAGGATATCATACATAATTCTAAAGGGACATGATTTTATAATTGTAAATGTACATGCCACCACAGAAGATAAAGATGACAAGATCAAGGATGAGTTCTATGAAGAATTAGAATGCTTATTTGATAGCCTTTCACGATATCATATGAAAATTGTCTTAGGAGATTTCAATGCAAAAGTGGGGCGGGAAATATATTCAAACCAACAATAGGCAAATTCAGTCTTCATGAAGATAATAACGACAGTGGGGTTGGATTAGTCAGCTTTGCCACACCAAAGAAACTCATTGTTAAGAGCACAACATTTCAGCATAAATACTGCGGTGGACTGGACATGTGGCACGAATGGGGAATGGAAGATGTGTATGGAAGCTTCTTGTAGGAAAACCAGAAGGAAAACGCCCAGTTGGTAGACCAAAAATGAGATGGGAAAATAACATTAACTATGATTTGAGGGAAGTAGATATTATACAGGAAATGACTGAAAACATTAGCTCAGGATAAGGATGTATGTCCGCGCGGCCATGAACCTACGGGTTGGATAGTGAGTTAGTTAGTTAACTAGATCATTTAGTGCCTCTGCATCGCGAGTAGGATTATCTCTAGTTTCTTAATAAATCTATCACAATGTGTTCCAGGCATAGTCTAATCTCGATTTCATGCATACTTGAGTTTGATGTGTAGGCCTAGCTATATGTAGCGCTGTGTTTAATGGTTCTGCTATTTTTTTCTCAGGCTAAAACTTGTTTCTTCCTTTTTGCTACATAAGTTCTCACAGGCCTCTATCTAAGGTTCTGTAAAAATGTAGCCTAATTATTTATTTGTCTAAACTCGAATGAATCGTACAATGGTACATGGACGTATTAATCCGTAAATTATATTATTTATTTAGGTCCTATTTATTTAACTCAGCTGATGCTTCATTTACATTATTAATCTAAGGAAGGGGAGCATAGAAAAAAATTAATAAGTTATGCACATTAAACAAAAATGAAATAAAATTGTCATTATTATTATTATTATTATTATTATTATTGTTGTTGTTGTTGTTATTATTATTGTTGTTATTAATGTTAATAGTATTATTATTATCATAGCTGTTAAAGTTAAGGTGCTAAAGTTTTTCTTCCACTTAATCAGCACAATTCACGTAGAACATTTGTATGAACTATCCGTTAGACTTATGACCTATTAAATCAATAACTGTAATTACACAATATAGAACATCAGGCTTAAAATGAAAATATTAATTATGAAATGTAAAGTAAAAATAAAAAATAAAAGAAGATTTGATATATCGTCTGCTTAGAACCAGGTTGTTTAATCTTTTTTTTATTATTTTTCAGGAGTGCTCAATTAAATTTTGGGTAGCCCACTATTCAATTCACGGTGGTAACACTGTATTGAGGAAACGTTTTGACCATGTTAAAGTATGAAACTGATATAGAAGAAGTCATGGATAAAAAAAAAAAAGAATGTGAAGTTGAACAGCCTGTTTCTAAACAGGCGAAATAGTATATGATATTGTTCTCTGGCCGTGTGTAGTGAGCTAAATTTTTTATAATTTTTTATTAAGAACGTCCAGGATACGAGAGGGCAGGAATAACAGAAATGTGTAGGCACAAAAAAATGTGGAAATGTGGAATGTGGAAGAATACAGCCCATAGGTTTTTGGAGCCATCATTATAATTTATATTTATTACTTTCTCGGCCGCAGTCGACTAGTGGTTATGCTCCTTGCCTCTGGTCCCGAGGATCGCGGGTTCAAACCCGGCCGGGGTCGATGGATTTTTTAGGACGGAAAAATCCAAGGAGCAAGTCATCCGGGAGGGACGTTAAGCCGTGGGTCTCGAGTCTGAAGAAAAAGCCTCTAAGCAAAATTTACCGAACTTTCCCGTCCTAGTACTACCTTGGTTTCTAGATGTCAGTATGAGGCGGAACGCTGACCACGGATTACTCAAAATGACATCTATATGAAAACAAGTGTAACTAAATTAGTATGGTTCAAATTCTTCCCTGTAGGGGGAGAGCGCCTAAATCTCTGTAAAGGGAAAACATGGGCTTACAATACAATACTTTCCCTTATTCCCAGGTGTAGATAGGCCCTATATCTCCGATGTTTAATTTGAACCAACTGTAGGCCTTTAGTGCTGTTGTATGAAGAGAATAGTGCAATAATCCACGATTTGGCTTAAATCGTATAAGAAGTGAAGTTGGTGAGGAATAGATACAATGTAGCCTATTGAATAGATTGTAATGTATTTACCTATATTTCTATTTAAAAAAACAGAAGATTTTTTGTAGGCTCACAGGGAATTATGTGTTATGGGGAGGACGAAAGGTAGCCTATATCAAGATCCATCCATCCACAGTAATTCTGCTCGAAGGCAGGTCCTTCATTGCAACCATAGCATTTTCATGCTATGCTTTGCAGCTTTACTAGGGAATTGTAGGTGTAGTAGCTTCCCGTCGCTTTCCACACCGGTGAAGGATAATGATGATGATAAGGAGGATGATGATGGCCATATGATTTCGGGGACCGTTTGGGCCTTAAAGTTTTTCTGACATCTGTCTTACAGGTGAGGAAAAACCCCGATAAAAACATCACCCAAAAGAACTGCCCCGACCGGGGATCGAACCCGGGCCCGCTGCGTGACAAGGCAGCACGCTACCTCGAGACCACAGCGGTGGACTATATCAAGATAATGAATAAAATACATAAATTAATGTACTCAGGCTAGCCGTCCGCATGCAATAGAATACAACTAAAGAGAAAAATGTATGACTGAACCGTTTGAACCAGGACCTCTAGCTTTGCATGGTGACACTCTTCCTTTGAGCTACCCAGGCATCCGTGGCAGACATAATTTTTTTTTCTCTTTACTTGTATTAACTATTGCATACGGATGGCAAACCTAAGTCATTCATTTGAAAATTACATTGGTAATTTAACTGATATCTACAATAGCGTATCCCAATGTTAAGCCATAGCCTTACCTTTGTTAGGAGTTACTAGTCCAAGTTAACTTTTAGTTACCTTATTTGCCCATAGATATCATGAATGGCATGCGGTCAACACACCGACTCAATGAGACATCTAGCAATCAACTAGGGTATTACTAGGATGCTTGAAGTCGGTACATTTTTCTTAGAGGCTTTTTTATTCAGGCGTAAGGATATTTTACGAACCTGAAAATCTTCAGAGACTCGGAACCCACGGTTTAAGTCCCTCCCGAAGGACATGCTCCTTCGATTTTTTCCGTCCTACAAATATTCCATCGACCTCGGAACCAGAGGCAAGGAGCATAACCACTAGTCCACCGCGGGAACGGAAGAAAAATAATCCATCTTAATGTCTTTTTGATGAAGCAGCCCTTACTGTAACGTGAATAGTGTTCACTACATGGGGTTTTAAAGTGAGAAAAATCATGTGTGTCCTGGAAGATTACCAGCGAACAAAACTGGAGGTACTGGGTTCAAATCCCATTAGTTGTATCAACGTAATGCTAAATTAATCAAATTCTGTTGTATTTCCTCTAGAGCCGTTATGTAATAATTGTTTTCTCTACTTAGGTATATCTTGTAAATTCACTGATCTGCTTTTATGAAGATACTCTTATTACAGTGAAATATATAACTTAGGGCCTATACTTTTTTAATATTTTAAATATAGAACCTATAAAACTCTAGAGTGAGAGTATCACATCAGTCAATTTACCAAAATATAAAAAAATAATTACTTAATATTGAACGGCCCAAAGAGAGAAAAAAAGACATTAGATCTATATTTGTTAACATTACCGGACTGCATCTTTAATAATCCCCTTGAGTATAATAAGGCTACTTTTCAGGAAAGAAACTAAGAACATGAATAATTCTTATGGCACCCCAGCAAACAAACATATTTAGGCCTAAACTCGGAAAGTATTAAGGCTCTGGAATATCAACTTTTTTAAAAGTGCCAGAAGGCTTGTGAGAGGATCACAGTACACTTGGCTCATTTTTAGACTTAACATATTCCCTGTGACCACAGATATAAGAACATAGGCCCTATGCTTGTCTCTGTCGTACGATGAACACAATAGAAGTAAGTTAATATTTGTTTGCAGGTTCGTCAACTGCAAGATCATTGGCGCGATAAACTCAAGGGATAGGCTACACAAGGTTTGTGCGAGAATATTTTAAGGCGATTCATTATTTAACCATTAAATTGGCAATGTATCCTTTAATACAATCCATCGGCTATTTTATGCCAGATTTTCATCTGTGAATGTTCGAACAGAGAATAAGTGACTGCCAACATCATAATACTAATTTCCCTTAGCCTATAATATTGCGTTTTTATAGACATTTAATTTCGTTACGTGATAAAATGGGCAAGTTAGTTTACATCTGATTACTGTACAGTATATTGGATACTCTGGGGCACCATAAGGATAAATTTACTCTCCCTATTATGTTTGAACAATGTCTAATTCATGTTTTCCATTGAAAATATAGTGATTTTAGGTTAAAATTATCTCAACTTCTCATTCTGTTTTAAAGCTTTTTCGCATTTTTTGCAAAAAATCAATCTGTGTATTTTCCTCAGGTAATTATGTATATGCTCAAACTACAATTTGTGCTTCTTTACGTTTTTTATTTGAATTTATGTAGGTGAAAACATGACATAGAATCCCCCATATTGATTTTATTTATTTAATATTTTCAATAAAACAATAGAAAACGAACAAGTATAAATTGCTTATATTTGTGTCGAATTACACACTATGGGCCTACAATAGGCTAATTATTTATAGTTTTACATGATTTTGTTTTCATTGCGTTCCGACACTTTAAATTAATATTTCGCCTGTTTAAGGGTTAATGAGTAGGCCTACAACATAGGCCTATCTATAATTATACATCAAGCACACAATAAGTCAACATTCATTTCTCAGCGGGGTTTTAAATCTCAATCCTGCGTCTGAATGCATGTAACTTCCCTTTAAGATCCTGTCGTGTCTTCGAATCTCGGACAGTCCATGTGAAGTTGTGGTGGACGAATCAAAGCCAGGGCAGGTTTTGTCGGATTTTCTCTCTTTTTTCTCCCTCTAAAATGTTCAGTAGTTCAGCAGACTATCCGTTCCGTTTCATTTCATCTACTCCATCTTATATATTCCGTCTGCATTAGGGCCATCTTAACATTCTAAACTTTGGATTTTTTACGGAGCTTATTGTTAGGCCCACTTATTATTTATTTATTTAGCAGGTTTCACAATGTTTCAGATCTTCCTTGCGCCCAATTAATCTGCTTTCAGTATCGTCCATATTTCTCTGTCAGCTCTATCGCTCAATCCTTTTCGCCATTGCTGCTTTTAACACCATCATCCAAGCTCCATGTGCCTTGGGAAAAAATGTACATTGCTAAAAAAACCCAAGAATTAAATACCAGACGGATTTAATGAACTTGTGTAGGCCTATTATTATTACCACTATTATTATTTTTATTATTATTATTATTGTTATTATTATTATAATTATTATTATTATCATTATTATAATTATTATTATTATTATTATTATTATTATTATTATTATTATTATTATTATTATTATTATTATTATTATTATTATTATTATTATTATTATTATTATTATTCCCCGCGCCGTAAGCCGAGCGGTTAAGCTAGGAAGCCTTGGCGCAAAGCTACGGGACTTGCGCTGGTTCGAGTCTCCATGGGGGAAGAAATTTTCTCATGGTATTTCGGCCAGTATGGGACCGGTGCCCACCCAGCATCGTGAGGCAATTGGGTAGCTACAATAAGTAGCGGCTCCAGGTTGAGGAACCAGCTATAACGGCTGGGGGACTCGACATGCTAACCACATGTCACCCCTACACTGGCTGTTGATCATCTACCTCTGTGATTCACACATGTGGATGTGAAGGGCCAGCAGCCGGCTGGTAAAAGGGCAACCGCTGAAATGTGGAAAGACCCTCAATCGGAATCGGATTATTATTATTATTATTATTATTATTATTATTATTATTATTATTATTATTACTATTATTAAACCAGCACATCCACTCAAAAGACTTTTGGATGGTGTTACTCTTGAGGCCGAAACATGTCAACAAATGGCCTAAATTCATGAATGTACTATTATGATTATTATTTTATTATTATTAGTATTATTATTATTATTATTATTATTATTATTATTATTAAACACCTAGGAGATAGACGAAGACTGAGGTGAGAGGATTAAAATGAATTATTATTTGAGGGAGGTAAATTATTAAGTTATACAGAAAAATGACTGAAAAACATTTTTCCTCCAGATAGTGATATGTCTGCGCAGCAATGAACCTCCAAGTTCCGTACTGCCAACGGTGTAAGTCCTTGTGATAAGCTAATAAGTTGACATGTTTTATTAATGTGCGTACACATTCTCAGTGTGTTTACAGAAGAGTACTGAAGAGGGGGATATTGTATTACAGTGTTTTGGGTTTGAATGGAAGTCCAAGGTGGTAAAAAGGAAGGACTTTATGTGTGTGGGTGGGTGGGTTATGGTAAAACTAGGTCAGTGGGGGACGTAAAGGGACAAGAGAGAAACTCCTCCCATTGGCGCGTAGTATGTTCTATGTGCAGAATTACTGGGCGGAGCATACTGGCACTCGTTCGATGGCGCGGGGGTGGTCGAGGGAAAATACTTCCCGACACGGCGATCAGTGCTACGTGGGATCGCGAAGGGAGAGCATAACGTACGCGTGCAAAGTTGAATCTCCCGTCCCGCCATTCAAATAAAACTACCTCTACTGTCAACAGAAAGTTATGCATCTTGTTATTTATCAAAAATATATCTTTAAAAAGTGGTAAAATTGTTTTTTCAGTGTGAGTGAGTGGGGGTTTCATATTGTTATTATATAATAAAAAAGGGGAGGAAAAGGAAAGGATCGGTGTTTTTTGTATAAGGGAATGTCAGGATATCCTGCCTGGATCTGGCATCATACGGGGACGAATTTTCATCCCTCAACCAGGTAAGAGAAAGCGCGGCTGCACATTTGGAAGGTTTCCCATTGCAGTTCACATTAATCCGGCATCTCCCACCAAGTGACACAATCCCTGTGGCCGTAGTGGGGATCCACACCTTCACTAGAATCTGAATTATTCCTAACCGCAAATTGTTGTTCGCTTTAACTCAGCAATGTTGTTTATGTTCCACATTTTTATATAGTGGAACGTGAGGTTGTATCGGGAATTTAGACTACTGGGTTATATTACAATACTAGTGAATACTAATTTAAATTGAATGGTTTTAAATATCTAAAAAATGCGAATATATTTTCAAAGTTAATTTTATCCCCAATTTACACAAGTGATTGCTAAAATATCAGATAATTATTGATGACGAGTTACTTGTTACTGTTACTTCACACAGATTCCCTTGAGGAAGCTACAATGTTTTTTTTTAAGTTCCATATATTTTTAATAGCGCGAGATAATATCAGCGTATTTACAATACGTTTACTTGGTTGAATTATAAGAGTGGTATGCTACTTTAAAATAGATGAATGTACCCAGATGTAAAGTCAATAAACCTTTAAATTGACAATTTATGCCATGAAATGATTTATTTAATGTCTTAAATTAATCATTATAAAAACGAATGGAAATTACTTAACTTTGTGTCGAATTACTTATTATACTGTAATAAACTACAGTTAGAGGTATACGTGATTTTGTTTTCACAGAAGATCGACTCATTTAAATAACATATTAGTGCTTCAACAATATAACTTAAAGAGTTCCGTGTTTTCAGAATGTATGATTCGCAATTGGTCCAGATACAATATTAACTTTTATTTAGCTTCTTATGGGGTCTTATATAATTTGAATAGGGTAAAGATAGGTAAATTCCAAGCGAAAAATCCTTAGGGATGGTCCCGAGTCTAAAGATTTATTCTTCTAGCAAAAAGTTATGTTAATGAAGGAGAAAGAAATTAGTAACTTATTCGTGGGAAGGCTATATCAGTAGGGATCATAAAAGAACCTTAAGCTTAAATAATGCCCCTGGCAAAAATTAATCGTTTTTCAACATCCAAATATTACCTGATTTTCCCACTAAATGCCTCCTTGAGGCGATGTGCTAACCACATGCAATTTACTGACATATATAAGGAAATAAGCGTAATTAAAATTAGTCTGGTTTAGGAACTTCTCACTATTGGTGCACCCATGTCCCGAGCGGGACGAACGGGGATCGTTTCAATCAACAATAGGTAATTTTGTGACTGATTATTTTGTGATTTATTTTTAAAATAAAGAATATAAGGTCCCTAATGTTTCATTGTAGTTTTTTCAGGTAGGAAAGTATAGTTTATATTCGCACAAAAAATGAATCTTTATTACCATTATATAGGCCTAAGTTTTTTCTTTAAGGAATATGTATTTTTTTAAATCGCCAAATAAACACTATTATCAAATTTCTTAATTTTATCCTATAGGTTCTACCAGGATAAATTACATCAAACTTAATTGTGAACAAAATCGTTAAGGCCTTAATAATTTGCCAAATTTAAGTATTAGTTGTATAAATTACCGTAATTACAAATAGAGTCTATGTAGGTCAAAATAATTCATAATAGGGGTATAAAAGCACAATCGATACAAACACGTTATAAATGAAAAAGTAATAAACATGTATTTTACACATATTCCCTAGAAATGGACAATATTAATCACTATTTTCATTTTTATTTATAGATGCTTTCACTTCAAGGTGATATTCGTCTTCAGCTATTAACTTTACCGTTAGTCCGCATGTTTCTATTGTAGCTATATTTACAATGTGTTTTTTAACGAGGCTAATTCGACACAAATGATAATAATGGCCAGATGGATTTCAGATAGGCTACTAATTTGGGCTTTAACATTTCCTGACTTTTTCTTACAAATAAAAAAAATCCGAAAAAAGAACTTGTAGGGGATCGAACTCGGGCCATCTGCGTCTGTGAAGTAACGTTTTACTCCTGGATCACGGCCTTGGAGTGACCTATTTTTATATAATTTCATAAACATATACAAGAAAATAGCGTACTGATTGCTTTAGTTTCTTAATATTCATAGACCTATAATTATACTAGGTTATAGCCTATAATATGTTTGCACTGTAAAGTTATTTCTTAACACAGACCTACTCTTAGAGAAGGTAAACAAAATTAAATGGGAATTAGTATAAAAAATTATCAATATTTAGGGCCTATATTTATCTCTAGTAGATAATTTAATACTGTCAGTTTTGTCTTTGCCAGTCTAATAAAAATAATTATTAGATATGATATCCCAAATATTTTATTTGAATAAAAAACTTTCTTAAGAGCTTTAGATTTTGAGCATTAGATCCAAAAGTGTGATCCGTGAATCCACCGGCATTCGACAATAGGCTATTTATCAGGGGACCCGCTAGATTTATTTATTTGAAAATTCATGAATTTGTTTTTAAAATCAAACGGATGCGCAATAAAAAGATCTGTCACAAAGGAACTGCGTAAACTAAGCGAATTATTAAGCAAGTCGAATTTATGATTTCATTTTACTGGTTTACGAATATATATATTTATTTTGTTAAATTGGAGAAATTCAATTTCTAATACCAGCTTATTTAGAAGTGCCAGACTGCAGTGAAAACAAATCATACATAACTGCGAATTAGGCCTAATGCCTATTTGCTTATTGTTGTATAATTTTACACCAATTAAATAATATCTATCGATTTATTCGCCCACTACTTTATTAAAAAATTCTAAATAAATTAAACTAATGTAAGTTATCTTGTAATTTAAATTGTAGGCCTATTGTACACATTGCGACGAACCAAACATGGCGGTTGCTAGAGTCAATTTTTATATTTCGAGTTTCAGGTAAACCCCCACTTGTAATTGTCGGATTCCGATGATAGACCTATATATTTTTTTTGATAATTCCTTCCTCGGTTTATTTTAATATCATATAGGCCTACTATGGTGTCGTTGTGAGGCATCCAAATTTGCGATCCCTAAGACGAATTTCTAAATATTCGTTTCAAGTGAACTCCTAGACATAATGGTTAACAAACTAGACCTTACTATTATTTAAATAATTGTTAGGCCCTATATAGGGCCTACTAAGTTTCGTTTCGGTGAAACAAAAATTGCGGCCGCTAGAGCGTTAACGGGCATACAAACATCAGCGTACATATAAATTTTGGTCATGGTCATTTTAGCTGTCTATTAGGGAAAAAAGATCATAGTAAATTGAAATATAGAGGAATAGTCATACTACATCTACAAAATGTCAATATTAAGCTGCGAGAACAACCACAATAGCTTATATTATTTCGGAATTCGCTAAAAAGTATGGAAAACAATGACATAAACTACCTGTACCCTAAAAGAATTCATAAAATAATTAGGAAGCAAAAGAGTACATGTAGATTAGTCCCTATGTAGCTATAAATATAGGCCTAAACATGCCTTATTCCCTAATGAAACTGACACCTTCAATTTTAAGCATAATATTTCGTTAATTGATAATCAGGAAGAATTCCTAAATATCAGTAATGAAAACTTAACGCGAAACGTGTGCTTTAGAGGCTGTCATGATTATTATCTTTAAGAAAATATTTGGATCAAAGAGAGACGAATGGACAGGTGAGTGGAGAAAACTGCATAACAGTGAGCTACATGATCTTTATGAGAAACTGGGTGCAATACGAGCACTTAAGCCTCTTAAACTGGTCAGGAGATGTGGCATGAATTGGGAATGAAAAAAGGACTTGAAAACTTATTGTAAGAAATAAAGGGGGAAAGCGCCAAGAAGGAGGCCAAGAATGAGGTTGATAATAATATTAACCATAATATTATGGAGCTAAATTGTATAGAGAATGATTGGAAAATATTAGTTCGTGATTGGAATGTATGGAGAGCTTAATACCGCGCGGTCATGAATCTCCGGACTCGATAGTGATAGTGAGTTAGTTACTGTAACTAGGCCTAAATGAGTTTATAGTAAATAATAGGTTTATATTAATTGTCACAGGCCTTTTACAGCTATAAAACAGTTATCAACTAATCGGTCTTTGTTGTAACTATGCTCGCCTCTGGCTTCAAGGTTCGCGCAATCAAACCTGATCGGGTCAGGTGGATTTTTGAGGAAGTAGAAATCCTGAGTACGAATTTATTTGAAAGGGAACTAAAGCCATGGCTCCTGTGTAGTATATTTACTGCATGTAAAATTTCTTCATGCCTTAAATAAATATGTATCTGAGCAAAATTTGTTGACCGTTTCACGCCCATATTTGAATTACAACGTTAAAGACCTTAGCAGTTGAAGAGAGTTTATTTAATAAAATAACAACAAATGGGTACGAACTAAAACGGTATAGGCCTAGTGGAACACAAAAATCTATGGTTTCTGAACGACTGAAAGTCTATAGTCGATGGATTTTGTTTTCGTTTAGCATTTATCTTATAGGCCTGCAGTGGAATAGAATCTACTGTTAAATGCTTTTACACCAAAAATAACACATTAAAATGTCGTTGGGGGAAAACATATATAGGCCTATAGGTCTATAGGCTATTTTCATAAGTTGTGCTGCCAAGGAAGGCAATTCATTTTGGCCTAGTCCTAATGGAAAGAAAATAGCTTAATTGATAGGATTGTTAAATGCCTTTACATCAAGAATAATATAGCCCCTATATATATATATATATATATATATATATATATATATGTAGGCCCTACATATAAAGTGTCGTTGGAAAAAAAAATGCTATCAAAGAAGGGAATTCATGTAGGCCTACCTTGCTGTCAGGAAAAATATTATGCTGCCAAAGAAAGAAATTCATGTTAGACCTAGGCCCAATGGAGAGAAAATAGCATAATTGATAGAATTGTTAATTTTTTCACCAAGAATAACTTAATATAGGCTAGGCCTTATTTACCTTGGTGTTAAAAAAATATTACGCTGCCAATGAAAGAAATTCATGCAGGTCTAGACCTAGTGTGGAGAAAATAGTCTAATTGATAGAACTGTAAAATGTGTATACGCCAAGAGTAATATATTATTGTTGTTAAAAAATGCTGCCAAAGAAGGAAATTTGTGTAGATCCTAATGGAGAAAAAATATTCTAATTAATAGAACTGTTAAATGCTTTTACATCAAGAATAATATTCCTACGTACAGGGCCTAGTTCGGAAAAAAATGCTGCTAAAGAATGTGCCTAATGGAGAGAAAATAGTCCTAATTGATAGAACTGGTAAATGTTTTTACACCAAGAGTACTACATTCGTGATGTCGTTAGAAATATAAAAAAACGCTGCTAAAGAAGAAATAAAAAAATACGTATCCCATAAATATTAATGACATTCAGTCAAATAAAAAGGTTAGGGCTAGTCCTAATGGAGAGAAAATAGAGTAATTGATAGAATTATTAAATGCATTTACACCAAGACTAATATAACTTATTTACGTTGTTTTTTGAAAGAAAAAAAAGATATATGATGTCAAAGAAGGGAATTTAAGTAACTTAGATACAGTCCTAATGGAGGTAAAATAGCCCAATTGATAGAATGTTTTAATTTTTAAAAATAAAACTAGTTGTCTTTTTCAGGAAAGTTACATCCACATTGGAATACGTTAATAAAATAAATTGATTCCCTTTGGAGGCCCTTAGGGTAGTAGGAGGTTAAGCCTCCCACCTTAGTTAACAATCGGCACTAGATGTTAGCTCACCTGTTAGCCCCTATTGACACCTGCCTATACCCCCAGGAAAAACACTGTTTCTCATTTCTGTTAGAGGCTGAGTTGACCAAAGGGACATGATGCCGCTAAGGGGGTTATACTTAAAAATCCTGACCCTACTAGGATTCGATCACCCGATGTTCGGCTTGTAGCATATTGCTTAAACTACGCTACGGCGTGACCCCAGTGTTCTAATAAGCACAAGTCTTAGTAAAAACAAATTAGTTTACATAATTAAATGTTATTAAATATATCAATATAAAATGCATTACTTTATGTAGGCCTAAGCCAATAATATTTTTATTTAATTTATAAAGGAAATTTGACAGGATGTTTTTCTCTTTATATTTTCTTTTTCTGTGGTGTTTGACGAGTATATGTAGCTGTATCGAGGTAATACATTTTGAATGTGTGAATAAAATTCAGGATTTTTGTTAAATTGGTTTTCTGGGTTAAATATCCGTGGTCCACTTTTGTTGTAATTCTATGTTTCCCATTACTACTGCGATGTATAACCACAAGAGTTGACAGACAGCTCGCTGAATCTTCTGAGGATGTAGTAGTATGAAACGTCGATTTTGAACAAAACTGGACTATGGCCATTTAACTCGGAAAACCAATTTAACAAGAATGAAAACGCCGGCCGTCAAAGCCTATAATTTTACAAAATTCAGGATATTTTAATATTATTTTACCGAATCATTGTCAAAGTCGACCCTATAAAAACCCTTCATGTTAAGACAATTGATTGTTATGAATCAGTTTATTAATGATAAAGGTTCCTTATTATACCGAGAAGACACAGGAATAGGCTATGATTTAGAAACCTCGACGTGGAAAAGAAAATCAATGGAAACGTGGGATTAAAATATATAATGAGTCAGAGTAGTCGTAAATTTGGAGTAGATAGAAACAATTCTCAATTTCACTCACATCTATAAAACCCAATATGAAATAATGGAAACGATGTGTTCATTAATTTTACAAAATAACAAAATAAATGTCACTTTGGCAAGCTGATGTCAACAGAAATCAAATTACGTTTATATAACATTATTTCGAATCCTACACACTTCTATGTCAGTGAAATCTGGGTGATGAAGAAAGCAATTCGTGGAAAATAGAAGCAGCACAAATGAGGTAACTGAAACCGTTAACGTATTTAGCCTTGCAAGAAAGAAAGTCAGATATTAGGGAAAAACTGAAAGTAGATGGTATAAAACTGCATAAAAAGTAAGTTACTATACGTAGAAAGAATGGCTTTAGAAGAACCACCTATGTGACCCATAACACAACAGGTGCCATGAAGACCTAAACCGATATCTAGTTTATGATGATGATGAATGAAGACTTGCCACCGGTACATTTTTAATCTTTCAATGGAAATATTAGCTACCACGATATTAAAATTAAAAACATTGCAAATATTATTTGATAAAAACGTTCACGGCCGATAATCATAATGCTGAGTGATTCCGGGCCATGTGGCCGTGATACTTCACTGGTGTTCCTACCAGACGTTTCTCCCTCAGCTGCGGAGAGCATCTTCAGTGGCAAGTGTTTCTAGGTGTTGTTTCCTGCTGAAGAGTCGACTGTGAAATTACTCAACATTACATTGCAAATATGTTTGTAATTTACGTTTGTTTTCTTTAATGTTTCTAAGTGTTAAAATGTTGAACATGTTTAATTACAATAAAAATTATATTCAATGAGCTGAAAAGTATAAATTGCAGTTTATTTTAAACTTTATTTCTGTAAACATTTGTGAATTACATTAGTCCAAATTCATTGAGTAAGCTTAGGCCTATACTATTCACAGTAAAATCAATGTGACGGTAGAATTGTGACTTGGGTTTAATAGTGTTTTTTTTTTGCCATTTTTTTCTGACAATGAAAAAATCTAAATATGGTTTGCATTTTAATATATGGTGCTGAAGTTTGGCAAATTCCTACCAGAGAAATGAAACAAATGTTAAGTACAGAAATGGATGTTTTAAAATCGGCTAGAAAATCTAAAATGGATGGAATACGAAATAAAAAAAATAAGGGAAATGATGGATGTACAAGAGGAGCCGAATATCATAGACATTATAGAAAGAAAATATTACAGTGGTATGGCGATATCAAAAGAATGCTAGAGCAAAGTTTGTCTAAACTTTTTATGGAATGGATCCCAATGGAAAGGATGAAGAAAGGAAGACCGAAGAAAACCTGGATAGAAGATATGCAAGCGGTCATGATAATCAGATGATTGGAGGAAGATCAATGGATGGACAGAGATGAATGACGTTTGGTTTCCGGAAGACGGCGCGGCGGCAGCTCTCATGATACCGAATAATGATGGTGATGATGAAAACATGGTTTGTTTTGCACGTACTATGTAACGTTTCGGTTATTTAAGGGGGAAAATTTAATTTTTGTGTAAATTTGTAGGTTATGCCAGCGTTGTTTTGACGTATGTAGAGGCACTTTTGTTTTTTTTTTACATAAAAGATAAAAACAAAAAAAATTATTTTGAAGCTATTTGAAAGTATCTTGACAAATAATGTGATTGTGGATAGTGAAACATTGATTTTATTTCACGAATTATAGCGAAACGTTCAATTTTAAAACGAAATTGACTACTTTTTCTAAAAGTGGGAAATTACAACGACATTCATAAATCAACTCTTTTAAAATTCATATTAAAGCACCGATGAGGTTATATAACAAGATATTAAATGTAAAATCGGTACCTGGTAAGTCCATTGTCCTCGACTAAATTATTAAATATACATATTGGAATAACTTGATGAAGTATAATAATTTTGTTGAAGACGACTGACTTACCAGGTACCAATTTTATATTTGATATTCATAAAGAAAATAAAACTTTCAAATGTGTTCCCATTTATGTGTATGAAGAGAAAAAACGGTTTAAAAAATTAACCTAGTTGAGGACAACGGCTCCTGCCATGTGTTTATTTTAATATTTTACTTCACAAAGTCTTAGGTTTAAGAATTTCAGTAAATATAGGTTTTTTTACAAACTAAAGAAAATAATGAATGATAATGATTAATTTAACAACTGATACAAACATAAAAAAATAATTCTAAGTATTGTGTTTATTTATTTAGTAACTTTTTACAATTTACAGGAAATGTATGAAGTATTCTTTATGAAAGTCTGAGATAAAAATAAAGCGAAAGCTCTGATAGTTTTTTGAAAAATGTGAAAATATATTTTCTTTCCGAAAAAAAAAAAGAATGAATTGTACGGTCGGTACTAACACTGTTAGATTGTCATTAAATTCTGATAAAATTAATATTTATTTTAAATCTATGGTTACAGGAAATAAGTTAAGTCGAAAACTGGTCAAGATGAGTGATGCACTCTGATGAAAAATGGTAACCCAGGGCTGCTAATACTTTGCGAGTTATGAAAATGATTGTTTGTCCGCATGGTAATATGAACAGTGCATGTTCCCAGTTTTCAAAAATGATTTCTTGAAAAGTAGCGATTTATAATTTAATAACTTGTTCCATATAACTTATTACAAACGATTAGTGTTATAATATCGAAAGAAAACAAATTCAATCGTGAGCCTAAATTATGTTTCGTTCTCGAATAAATCAAAGTTACAATATAATAATTAAATTATTATTACACATTAACACGTGAATTCCATGTAAAAACGTATGGGGTATCCCCATACGTCCCTAAAGAAAACATTGGTGCTCCCCTAGCGGGGAATTTCTTGACCAAGCTGGTTTATTTTACGCTTATTTCCCTACAAATGACAGTGAGTGACATGAGGTCATTACATTGTCTCAGCAGGCAACTAAGGTAGGGCCTATTAGGCCTACTTGGATGGGGAAGGCGGGTTAAATTTCTCTCAGATACACTAATTTAGTCTTGAGGTTCTTTATGAGCCCGAAAATCTTCAAACTCGGGATTCACGGCTTAAATTGATTTTTTAGACGTTTTTATGTACCTCCCTTGGATTTTTTCATGCTAAAAAATCCATTGACCATGACAGGATTTCAACTCCCGAATCTAGAACAGAGGTAAGGAACATAACCATTATATAACCAAGATGGATAAAAGTTGACATGACAGATAAAAATTAAGGATTACTTAGGGCCTACTTCAATTAGTGGGATATTTGAAATCTCTTATGTTGGTATTTCTAACCTTGGATACAAATATATACAGAGCCTCTTAGTTATATCTGAAGAAGGCTGTCAAGATAAATTATCTGTGTTATTAGTTTACGTTAAGTTCTATTAGGACAATTCTGGAAATGCGTGCTACTATGCATTACAGAGACTCTTGATGTCCCAACTCCTTTCAAAAAACGTTAAACTGAAAATATATTAAAATATTATTCTACCACTTATATTATGTGCTTGCGAAACATGGAACTTACTTTCAGGAAGGAAAGGAGATTACGAATATTTGAGAATAAAGTTCTTAGGAAAATTTTTGGACCAAAGAGAGATGAATAGACAGGTGAATGGAGAAGACTTTCATAACAGTGAACTACATAGTCTTCATAGGAAGCCAGATATAATGAGAAAAGTTAAGTCTCGTAGACTGCGATGTGCAGGACATGTGGTATGAATGGGGAATGAAAGGCGTGCATGGAAGCTTCTTGTAGGAATATGAGGGGGAAAACGCCCAGTTGGTGGACCAAGAATGAGGTGGAAGAATAACATTAACTATGATTTGAGGGAAATAGATTATACAGGGATGATTGGAAAACATTGGCTCAAGATAGGGATGTATGGAGAGCTTCTGTCCGCGCGGCTATGAACCTACGGGTTCGATAGTACCAAAGAGTTAGTTAGTTCAGTTAGTTAAGGAAGACACAAGTGTCTTTAGCCAACACATCGTCATATTAAGAAATATAGCATAGTTCTTAACATTTAAAATATTGAAATACAATTGACGATTCTTTCTAATGAATGATCATAGGCCTATCGCACACAGATGGGTTACGTCAATTAACTTTGTCAGTTACGTCAGTTATCTATATTTTCTTAATCTGTAGCCACAGTTAAATGAAAAAAAAATCCAGAACATTAGTTTTTATTTTATTTTTTAATTTGTAGCTACTGTTTGAGTGAAAAATCCTGAAACTGTATTCTTTTCTATTTGTTGTTGTTGCAGTTTTAATGAAAACCTAAAACTTAATCTTCTTAATTTGTAGCCACTATTTTACTGAAAAAACCTAAAACTTTGTATTTTCTTAAATTTAGCCAGTTTTTAGTTACTAAACCTAGAGTGTGGATTTTTAAGTATCTGTAGACCTAGTATCTAATAATTATCTGCATTTGATATTTACAAATAACAAACTAACTCACTGGCACTATTGAACCAATAGGTTCACGGCCGCGCAGATATAAGCTCTCCATTCATCACTATTCTGAGCTATTATTTACAAATCATTTACTAGGCCTACTATATAATCATCTTCCCTCAAATCATGGTTAATGTAATTCGCCGACTTCATTCTTGGCCTGCCTAATGGGCGCTTTCCCTCTGGTTTTCCTATCAGGAGTTTCCATGCCCCTTATGCATTCCCCATTCTAGCCACATGTTATGCCCATCGCAGTTTAAATCTTCTTATTATAGGTATATGGTTTCCCATAAAGATCATGAGTTCACTGTTTTTAAGTCTTCTCATTCACCTGTCTGTTCATCTCTCTTTGGTCCAAATATTTTCCTAAGAACTTTATTCTCAAATACTCATAATCTTACCCCCTCCCTTAAAGTAAGAGTCCATGTTCCGCTTCCATATAATTTAACAAGAGAATAAAAGTTTTATATATTTTCAGTTTAGATTTGTTTGAGAAAAGTTGGGTCAACGAGAGTTCTTGTAATGCACAATACCATGCTTTTCGAGAATTGAGCCTATGTGTAACGATATTTACAAAAACAATAAAAGATTAATGTACATTGTTTTTATATTCTTCTTCCTTAATTATTATATTCCTTTTTGAAGTTACATCAGTTACCGAAATAAAAGCATTGCTTTTTTTAACTGTAATACTAAACACAGAAAGCTGCCTCTTTCTCTATTACTGATTGTAATATCGCTTAGAAGGTGGTTTTGAGAAAAACATAATTTCCAGTAATTTTAAGGCTTCTAAAAGTGTAAATATAGGACATAGCCTAACGTTGTTGGTGATTTCCATGTTAAGTGACATGACGTTTCCAACATAAGAGTGAAAAATATTTCACTATAATTATTAGTATAGTTTTGTTGACATCATTAGAGAAATAGAATGAATTGTCATACGCCACTTTCTTCTAGATAATTCAGTTTCCGATAGTTAGCAACTGTTTTATTTCAACTATAATAGTCTCAGAATGTATATGTTATAACCTATATTGCCCCTTATTTACAACTTTAGTCAACATTCCAAAGTGTTTTGCCCTAGGGCAGGTCCTTCACTGCAGTCATAGCATTTTCATGCCATGCTTTGCAGTTTTACTAGGGAATTATAGGTGTGGTAGCTTCCCGTTGCTTTCCACACCGGTAATGATATTGATGATAATAAGAATGATGATGATGATGGCCAGATGATGTTCGGGAACCTTTTGGGCCTCATAGCTACCTGACATTTGCATACAGGAAAAACCCCGGAAGAAAACCTCACCCACGAAGCCCGTCCCGACCGGGGATCGAACCCGAGCCCGCTACGTGACAAGGCTCGAGACCATAGCGATGGACTTAGTCAACATAATGATTCAAAAATAATAGTGCATTAATACAAAGCACATTCTGTAATTATCTTATTAAGAAGTCTTTAAAATCAGTTTTGAAAAATTGACAATGTTTATTGGTCATCGTAATAAGTAAATAAATTAGCCTTAATGAATTAATATATAACTCAAAATGTTAAAAATCAGTAAGAATACACGAAGGATTCTTTTTGATAGCCTAATTAATTATGAAAGAGGCCTGTTTTAGTAGTTTTTGCGGAATAACTACTCCACTGTTATGGTCTTGGGATAACGTGTTCCTCGGGTTCGATCCATGACGGAAAAAAGTTTCCTGGGTCACGTTGTTTGTTACCTGCAAAACAAATTTCAGGAACTTTTAAGGTGCAATTATTCCCAGAACTACACCTGAACACCAGAGTTCATATCATATCGCCGTGTGTAATATGAATATATGAGAAAATAATTTATCTTATCTTAATATGTTCGTGATGCCACTGCCATTTATCGGATCACTCATCCGGGGAGATGTACCATGCCTCTTGTGTGGTCAAAAATACATGTATGTCATTCGGAGAAATAAGTCCTCTCCTGTCATGTCATAAAGTCCGGAAGACTTTGAGCACTTGAACTACTTAAGCCTACAGAGGGAGAGAATAAAATAAGGCAGAGAGAGAGAGAGAGAGAGAGAGAGAGAGAGAGAATAAAAACAATTTATAAATGTATTTCATTTCAAACAAAATTAAGTTTAGAAGAAAAAGAAGGCGTACAGCTCAATAAGCTGTTAGTAGGTCTGAGCTATTGGAATTATTTATAATATTTATTGTTAGTTTAATCTTATTGTGTTGTGTTATAATAGGAGCAGCTTTTTTTTTTTTACTTTATTAGAGCGTAAGGGCTGATGATGTAGTAGGCCTATTATTTAGAGATAACAAGGAGATAGTAGGGGCCAAAATGCACATTCTACTCAGTAACACTAAGAAATTGGGACTGAAAGTAAACATCAATTAAACTAAATATATGGCCTCACATAGAAATACATTATATAACGGAAATTAATTATTAATGAGAGAAATTTTGAAGAAAAGGCTGAATTCAAATCCCTAGGTACAATAATTACAAACAGGAATGAGATTCAGAAATAAATTGAACATGGGCTCAATTCCATGCTATTACGCTTTATAAGGATTCTTGTCGTCCCAACCTCTCCGAAAAATGTTGAACTGAAAATATATAAAATTGCTGTTCTTCACTTATATTAAATGGATGCGAAAATGGACTCTTACTTTAATGGAAGATACAATATTACGAGTATTAGAGAACAAAGCACGTAGGAACATTTTTAGATCAAAGAGACACGAAGAGAAAGGAGAATGGAGAAGGCTATATTCAGTGATCTACAGGCCTATGATCTTTATGGGAAACCAGATGCGATAAGAAGAGTTAAACCACGTAGACTAGATGGACAGGACATGAGGCACGAATGGGGAATGAAAGAGGGTCATGGAAACTCTTCGTAAGAAAACGGCAAGGAAAACTCTCAGTAGGTAGGCCAAGAATGAGGCGTGAGAATAAAATTAATCATGTTTTGAAGAAGGTAAATTACACGGGATGGTGAAAAACATTAGTCACAGATAGGGATGTAGGCATATGCAGAGCTTATGTTCGCTCGGTCATGAACCTAGGGGTTCCATAGTGCCAGTGAGTTAGTTGAGTCTAGAAAACTTAAGTACACGTACAATTATTATCTGTAAATCTATTTAATGTTTTAGTAATTACTAAGAAACTGATAATTGTCACTATGTAGTCTATGGATAACGAAACAACCTTATCTCAACTATAGTGGGTTCTAGGCCTAAATAATGTAGGCTACGTGAAATGGTAGATATTGATAGAGTAGGCCTATACAGAGTGTAACAACTGTACCGACAAGCTTTCACAGGTAGTTCAGGAATGTTGTCCGGGTATTTTGATATAAGAAACCCATGATCCCACATTACTTATTACAGAGTAATGAGTTGTTGATGACATATAGCATGTGCTTTGGACCGTGATAAAATGGTTTAGTCAACTAATCATTACCTGAAGTATGTAAAATGTTGCTGATTAACTTTCATTACGTTCATAAAGATATGCTAACACTTGAGCAACCCATGGGTGCCTTGTATCAAAATACTCAGCCAACATCACTGAAAAACTTGTGACATTTGTCGGCGGAGCTGTATACGTGGAAAACAAGAAAACGAGTTCCTTACACATATTTAATTACACGATCTGACAACACTGCATGTTTTAGTAATGCAAAGTAAAATTAACTTTTCGATTGCAACGCAAATTAACATACTTAAAAAAAATAGTTCTTCTTCAAAAGTAAAATTTTTAATTTTTTTAAATTACCGGAATTCTTATTTGTGTTCTGTCATCTGTATGTCCTGGAGGACTAGTGCTTACAGTGTTCTCCTCTGGTTTCAAGATTCCCAGGTTCAAACCAGACCAAGGTCGTTGGATTTCTCAGGGTTTAAAAATCCTGAATATGGGTTCACTTACAATAAGAATAAAAACTAATAATTGTCCATGATTTTACACTCAAACTTGTTTTAATAATTGTTATTGGTATTAGAAGGGCAATTAGCGACATACCAACAAAGAGTCTAAATTAAGAAAACAAGAAAACGGAGATAGGTAGACCTATTCGCATTCATGACTAATTGTAGGAATTAATAGAATTGATTATTATTGACAATTGAAAGTATTATTATACATATTATTATTATTATTATTTTTTATTATCAATTATTATTAAGGCGCTATAATTGGTACCTGTCAACTAAGGGAGACAATCCTGACAGGAAAACCCACTCTCCTAGAAAGTAACATAGGTTAAGCATGGTGCTACCTACTCCATATTGTAAAAAATCCTGGTCACTTCACAATAAATTAATGAGCCGGTTAGAATTATTGTAAAAAAAATGAGAGTCATGAAGAGAGATGATTGGAGGAGGATTGTGTGGGAAGCCAAAGCCCACCCTTGACTGTAGAGCTGAGAAAGAGTAATAATAATAATATTAACAATAATAATAATAATAATAATAATAATAATAATAATAATAATAATAATGAAGTAGTATTTCGGAGCAATGTTGAGTCTATAATTAAGTAGAGATGGATTACAATAAAATTTTTAGTAAACCAATTATTGAATTAAATGTGTATTATTATTATTATTATTATTATTATTATTATTATAGTTATTCCATCCATAGTAATTCTGCCCGAGGGCAGGTATTTCACTGCAATCATAGCATTTTCATGCTATGCTTTGCAGCTTTACTAGGGAATTGTAGGTGTGGTAGCTTCCCGTTGCTTTCCTCACTGGTGAAGGATGGTGATGATAATGATAAGGATGATGATGATGGTCATATGATTTCGGGGACCATTTGGACCTTAATGTTTTCCTGACATTTGTCTTACAGGTGGGGAAAAAACTCGATAAAAACCTCACCCAGAAAAACTGCCCCGACCGAGGATCGAAGCGGGGCCCGCTGCGTGACAAGGCAGCACGCTACCTCGAGACCACAGCGGTGGACTTATTACTATTTATGATTATTATTATTATTATTATTATTATTATTATTATTATTATTAATGGCAATTCGACAAATGTTTGTAACTTCTCCTGGATAAAAGGGGCGTAAGGACAGGAGCAAATTATCGAAAGAGATAAAAACTCGAGTGATATTTAAAAACAGTTAGTGAATGAAATTTTCAATAAAGTATATAATGAAATGCAAATAATTACGTATTTTATGTACGAGTAATCATTTGTTGTACAACAATATTTTCTTAGAACGGCCGTCATTGTTTTGTATCACAGAATTGTAGCGTACAAATAAAAATATTTGCGAATTAAGTTCGACTTTTCCGCATCAGGATTGCCAAATTCAATTTCAGTTAGAGTTAACCGTGATTGGTTCAAACTGACATGGGCTGTAAATTGTCAATATTCAGTGCCCAGCATATGAACAAAGTAGTGATTTGTTATTATTATTATTATTATTATTATTATTATATATTATTATTATTATTATTGTTATTATTATTATTGTTATTATTATTATTATTATTATTATTATTATTTAAAAATTGCGATTAAAATGGAAATCAACATAGGGCCTATAACTTAGATACTAACAGATAATGTAACTTATATGTCTACTTTTATAATGATCTAATTAAATTGAAGATTATTAGAGCAGCGATGCTCGGGTGTTTATTACCCATCTTCTGGGCATCGATCAGCTTAGTGACCTCAAAAACTATGGATTCGTTACTATTCTCGGTCAATATGTAAATGCAATTTTTTCCCCCTTTTCACCTCCTCTTCCCTAGGGGAGTTATCGGTCAAACATGGGCTTAAACGACATCGAAGCTGTAGCAATCACAAAAACGATTCCGAAAATCATGGTTTCGACACTAATCTCGTCATTTTGGAATTTTATTTGCCACCCTTATGTGTGTGATGGTCAATTTTGAGTTTAAATGACATCAGGATTTTCGCTAATCAGCTTAGAGACCCAAAACTATGAACTCGACACTAATGTCAGCCACTTTTAACATCTTTTTTCACTTATTTTAACCCTCATAGGGGCGCTAGAGCCAAACTTGTGGCTTAAATATACCATCTGAATTGTCACCAATCAGTTTGCCGAATCCAAAAACCATGAATTCTGCACTGATACTTGTTTTCGATTACGTTTTTAGATTTCACCCCTCTCACCCTTTCTTAAGTGTGCTAAAGGGTTCTTGCCCTCATGGAATATTTTGCAAGTTGTAAGTTATAAGGGTACCGAGTGGTTAAAATTACTTCAGGTGTTCTGGAACATACCGTAATTACATAGTTCGTTGTCAATAATTTTCCCATTTCACATCATTTCTTACCCACCTTGTGATGCTAGGGGTATTTTACCACTTACAGCCATATTATATCTATAGTATTTTGCCCTAGGACAGGTCTTTCACTGCAATCATAGCATTTACATGCTGTGCTTTGCAGCTTTTGCTATGGAAACTATAGGTGTGGTAGCTTTCCACACCGAGGGATTATAATGATTATGATGGTCAGATGATGTTCGGGGGCCGTTTGAGCCTGAAAGTTTCGTGACGTTTGTCTTACAGATGAAGAAAAAACTCGAAAAAACTCACCCAGAATGTTTGTCCCGACCGGGAATCGTACCCGGGCCCGTTGTGTGAGAAGGCAGCACGCTACCTCTAGACCACAGCAGTGGATCACAGCCATATTACCGGATCATTATTTATATGTTTACCAAATTAAGTTGAAATTGCTCCAGACGTTCGAGACACATGCACGCATGTACAGTATATATGTATATGCTATATATTAATTTTATGATCTTCAGGGGGAATAATGTGATTTTAAAATAATTAATCTGCGAGTTAATATTTTATTTTACTTTATACCGTGTACCTAGTTTTCCTGCCATGTATATATTTTATAGTAACATTATATTTAAAACATTCTTTAATGAAATGTTAAGGTTTGCAGCCGTTATAATAGTGTTAGCCTACACAGTGGAGCTAGTTTGTGGCGTGTGGCAATAATGCGAGCCCATGCTGTGTACACGAACAAGTCTCTATTGTTACTTGAATTCCGACACTTCAGTATTGAATCGCGTGTCAATTTCAACTCAAATCAAGGGTGTACAAACGTACATCTAATGTTCATTTTACATAGTCTATTTTCGTGAAAGTTTCCTAATAATATTCATCGCCATGATGTAGGCCTATTTGCTAGATTTACCTACTTTTTACTTCGGTGACCTGATTCGACTTCCGGTGGGGTAGGAGATTTTAAATATCATCTTTATATATAGGTGATTGTCCTGTATTTGTTACAAAAAGGGGAAAATGTAGTGAAGTGGACTTAGTTTTTTAGTTTCCAGGCGGCATCAAAGCCAACTGTTTCCCTCTGGTCGAAAAAAAAACACACAATTTTACTGCCAGGCGGAGCTGGGAAATTGTTAGAGGCTTCTAAGACGCCGCTCAATTCACTAAAAACTTAACACAATTCTCTGCCAATAATGTATTTGCATTTTTAAATGACGTTTCCACGTCAACTCCGCGTGGATATAATTATCTTAACAGCGTTGCAACTATTGTCTTTTGCAGCATTATTATAATAATATAATAATAATAATTATTATTATTATTATCCATCCATAGTAATTCTGCCCGAAGGCAGGTCTTTCACTGCAATCATAGCATTTTCATGCTATGCTTTGCAGCTTTACTAGGGAATTTTAGGTGTGGTAACTTCCCGTTGCTTTCCACACCGATGAAGGATGATAATGATTGCGATGGCCATATGATTTCGGGGACCGTTTGGGCCTTAAAGTTTTCCTGACATTTGTCTTACAGGTGAGGAAAAACCCCGATAAAAACCTCACCCAGAAAAACTGTCCCGAACGGGGATCGAACTCGGGCCCGCTGCGTGACAAGGCAGTACGCTACCTCGAGACCACAGCGGTGGACAATTATTATTATTATACTAGTATATTATAGTATGTCAGTGCCAGTGAATAAAACGTGACAACGCTGCCTGATATGCTAAATACTTATGCGTGCAAAACAGATCTACCTAACCACAAAGCAAAGTGCCTGTAAACTTAAATACTGAGTCCACTATACAAACAGAAAGGGGGAGGGGCTCCAAATATATAACATCACCGTGCCTTTGTCCAAAGGAGGCATACGCGAGTAGATCAAATTACCAAGAAATAAATCTGATGGACCTGGTGATCCTGGGGAGTATATCAGCAATTTGAACCGATAGTCACGGGTTCAATTCCAACCAAGGTGAACGTAATTCTTTCGGATGAAGCAATAAAAGAAAGCATATTACTTCGAAAGGAATCAATACTAATATAATTCATTGTTTAAAACCGTTGAGGTGGATAGTCATAAAATAAAATAAAGTTAAAATATGTTCCTTCTTGGGTTAGCGCCGTCATCACCAACTTTAAAAAAAAATATATATGCTTTTTGTCTGTAGGCCTTTCAGAATCTCTATTCCATCATCAGCAGGTCTTTCATCGCTACATTTATTGATTTTCTCGATGATAGTCTTAATGAAGTGTTGTCCGGGACTAAAGTTTCTTCCTGACGATATCGTACAGCGGGTTGTTTAGTCTGGGAGTGCTTTCAATTGTTAACAACTTGTTATCTATCTCCTTGGTAATTTCTTACAATATATTGATTTTTGTTGGTTTCCCTCTTTGTGTACTATTGTAAGGGTGTCTTTTATTGAGTTCATTCTGAGATCGGCGTTTAATATGTGTTTAGCGTAATTAGACTTTCCATATGCTTATGCGAAATCGTTACGCTGCTCTGGAAATAGATAAGTTGTTAATAAATGAAAGCACTACCCGTCTAAACAACCCACTCTACGATATCGCCAGGAAGAAACTTTAGTTTCGGACAACACTTCATTAAGGAAACTCGAAAGAGAAATAAAAATCAATATTACATGGACTACACTAACATATACAGGCCACGAAACTATAAAACTGGCAAAAACAATGAGAAAAATAAACAAAAATTTAAAATATAGCCTATAAAACTAAATAATTTAAATAATGTGATAAATAACAATATAGAAAAAACATATTAAATTTAATAACAAGGGAGTAGCCTATATAAATTGACATGCAAAGATTGTGACAAGTTCTATATAGGTAGAACGAAAAGAAGCTTTCACATAAGGTTTGAAGAGCATCGTAACGATTTCGTATACACATATGGACAGTCTAATTACGCTAAACACATAATAAATGACGGTCATAGAATGAACTCAATAGAAGACACCCTTACAATAGTACACGAAGAGGGAAACCCAACAAAAATCAATATATTGAAAGACCTGGATATTACAAAGGAAATAGATAACAAGTTGTTAAATGAAAGCACTCCCAGACTAAACAACCCGCTACACGATAACGTCAGGAAGAAACTTTAGTCTCGGACCACACTTCATTAAGACTAACATCGAAAATATCAATAAATGTAGCGAAGAAAGATCTGCTGACGATGGAACAGAGATTCTGAAAGGCGTACAGAAAAAAAGCATACATATATATTTTTTTAAAGTTGAGGACGACGGCGCTAACCTAAGAAGGTACATATTTTAACTTCATTTTATTTTATTCGGAAGGAATGTTGAATCCATTAGTCTTTTGTTAATAGATATAAGTAAAAAAAAAAGTAAATTCATCCCATTATCAGCCCTTAGAAGGCCCTTTAGGTATAGGAGGTAAATGATTCCACCTTTCAGCACAACCGGCACGAGATGTCAGTCCTGCCCATTTTTCAATTTTTTTACCAAACTTCCCGATGCCATGTACTCTACTGATTTAGAGTAATTGTAGGTTAAGCTATGAGTGAATTTTGAGGCAACGGATAATGACAATTAAACGAATAATCTACTTTTCGAATTAATTTGAGATAATTGGGATGATATTTCTTAATGAAGTCAATGACGGCTTGTAACCACACATTTGCAATTATCTTGTACATGGCTTATTTGCGGGCCCATGTTTACTAGAAGTTTTTTTTTGCGTCTATTATCATATACCTTGAACCGTGTCGGTTTGCGCTACTAATTTTGATACATCCTGTATAATGTTAGCGATCACAATATTTTTTTTCGAAAACAAACTCGGTATATAGCATATAGTTACAGGTATTTTAAAATATTTATATATTTAATGTAAATGACGATGTTTGAAAACAAATCAGGAATGTGTGGTTATGTTTCATTACTTTATTCACTGCAACTTGATCATATTATTTATCGCCAATTAGGATCTCAGTCAACGATAACACACTGAATCGCAATCAGTTATCGCTGATCGCAATATTGTAAGAATGCGCTCTAGTGGAAAAAAGAAGAAACAATTCAAACTGTATATTATATCCAATATTATAGATTATTTATTTATTTTAGTAAACAACTGAGTAAAGTCATTATTCAAAATCACAATTATCAAATGTGTAGTTCGAAGGAATATGTTTATTATTTGCTATATTCGTCAGTCACTGCAAAATAATGCTCTGACCTGTTCAGAATATTAAAAAGGAGGAGCTTTCTTTATCACAAAAGCGGGAGCTGGTAAAGAGAAATCGATAAAGAGCAAGGTGAAACACGAATGTCATTGGTTGTAAAACAAAATTCATTGAAATGTGATTGGTCATTGACTCCCATTTGAGGCAGGAGTTAAATAGTCTACAAAATGTGTTGATTTACTCTAGATTTAACAAGTTAAATTAGAATGTACAAGATAGCAAAACAAAAATGAAAATAAAACTACTGTGTCATTGTGGAAGAAAAATTAATTACTTAACAACAAATAATTGTATAACGGTGACTTAAGATATCAGCTGTGCGGCATCTGCTGATATCTTGAGTGAGGATATTCCTGAAACGGCCAGAGGTTACTGTGAAAGAAGTAGAATAAGACGAATTGTGGAGAGGGATTTATTACCAGACTAATATTCAATTGATTGCAATATAGACGTCCTGTTTTCTTTTAGGATATCTAATCAATTTTACTATATCATAATGTTGATAACATGTTGATAAGTTATTTAAAAATTGGTAGTAATGATTTATATTCATTCTTTACATCGTTATCTTAATAGCATATTCTCTGGATTATTATTGTTTAGGCAGGTCTTGTAGATTCAATGGAGAGTAGAAATGCTTTCAAAATTATTAATGAAACCCCTTAAGATTAAAGACCAAGAGGAATGCATACACATATGTGGGACGATAATATTTGGATGGATCTTATGGATCCCAATATATGAATTGGATTCAGTTGGGTCTGGATATGGATCAATGGAGGTCCTATGTCAATCCGACATTGAACGTACGGTCCCATATATACTATATACTATAGTGTAACTAAAGGCATATATATATATATATATATATATATATATATATCGTGACATGAAAATAAAAATAATAAAAGCCTGATCCGGGATTAGAACCCGATATCTCTAACACTAAACATAACCGCTAGTATATATATATATATATATATATATATATATACAGAGTATTGCAAAAAAATCACCGACAGTGAAGCTGAGATGATATATTGAGACATGTTAATAATTTTTAATAAGGCATATATGTCCGGAAATGATGTGTTTTCACACTATGAGTAGCTAACTTCTCAAGAGTTCCATTAGTTGGATTTAAAGACTCAATACTTGATAATATTGCCACAGTCATATGATGTTTTCAAAATATCACCTCCCATCTCATTGCAGAGCATACATCAGCGGTGTAGTGATTGGTGCACACGTTCAAATAAGCCTGTTTCATATCGCGCCACAAAAAGTAGTCGAGAAGTTTAAGATCAGGCGATTTCGGTGGCTATGGGACTGGTCTCCCTCTGCCAATCCATCGACCTGGATACGTTGTATTCAAATGTCTCCTCATATTGGCATGGAACTTAGCTGGAGCACAGTCATGTTGCAGCCACGTATCACAGATTTCGTACCTGTAATGTGTAGTCAAGTAATAAGTTTTCAAATCCTTTGAACTAATACTGATCTCGAGACATAATTAACTAGTCATAGCGTGAAAACGCATCATTACCGGACATTGGTACCTTATTAAAAATTATCAACATATCTCAATATACTACCCCATCTCCGTTGTCGGTGCTTTTTGCAACACCTATATATATGACATGATAAGAAAAATAAATGCCTGGACGGGATTTGAACTCGGACCTCTGGATTGGTACTCCGGCGTGCTATCCGTTACACCATCGGGCAAATCTAATACAATCATTTATTTTTCTTCTATATATACTCAATTATTACGAGATGTAGCGAGAACTCGGTGTTCACTGTCATCTGGTAGCTACTATAACAAGTAGCAGTGACGCCTTATCGATGTTGTAATTAATTTTTTGGCATTGAGCAATGCAAGCTTAATATGACAAGATAAGAAAAATAAATGCCTGGACGGGATTTGGATTTGCCCGATGGTGTAATGGAGTACCAATCCAGAGGTCTGGGTTCAAATCCCGTTCAGGCATTTATTTTTCTTATCATGTCATATTAAGCTTGCAATTCTCAATGTCAAAAATTTAATTATAACATATATACTATATATAGTTGTTGTGAGTTGTAAGGAAACTACCTTCTTAGGTTATTTCATTCAAAATATCATAAGTCACATACAATAAATATATTTACGACAATGTTGATAGTTATATATGAATCGGTGATCCCTTTCAGACCTGAAACTTTGTACAATATACTTTTTATTATAGTTTAGATAAGCGTTTTAAAAATAATAGTTTTACATACTAGATTCAAATATGGATTTTCGACTGTTGAAATTACATAAATTCAGGACGAAAAGTAATTAAAATCTTAACATTTTGGAAAAGGAAATTACAATGTATTATATTCTAGTTACAAAGTTTCAGAGTGTTGTCAGGGTGCAGTAATTCTTTAAAGTAAATGCCAATGTTTTTTTTTTTGTGATGGGTATTGGAGTGACATGTAAGCCTGCACTATAATGGCTGCAGCGGGATATGTTTTGAAGTTGAAAGTGTTGATGATGGATGTATGTGCATGAGTTCGAACCGGTGCTAATCTAATTCTCGCTGTGCTAGGTACAACCGGCCGCCGCGCCGCGCCGCGCCGCGGTAATTACAGCACTGCTGGATAATTCTCCATTCTCTTTGTGTTACTCTCCACATTTTCATGTTTTATGCAACTTTAAGTTGTTTTACAAATTTTGAGTATTACCAACTTTACACATAGTAAATTAATAGGAAAAGACTGATCAGAGGTCGCAGTGAATAGCGCTGCTAAAACAAATATTAATCATATTTTACCCTGAGAACAACACATAGACGAGGAGGGAGAATGTCATGGTTGTATTATGGCTATTTGTTCTAATGAAAAAATGGAAATAATTCGATTCAATAACTTCTCTATAGGCCTATGTTAGTACAGTGAAGAACACATGAAACTGTATAGATTGTGGTTTGAATAAAAGTGACCAACTTTGTTTACTAACGAATTCCAATGGAATAAAGCTATTGAGATTCTCATGCTAAAAAAATATACATGGTGTTGCAAAAAACACCGACAACGAATATGAGATAGTATATTGAGGTATATTAATAATTTTTTAATAAGGTAGCAATGTCCGGAAATGATGCGTTTTCACACTATGAGCAACTAACTTCTCAAGAATTTCGTTAGTTGGATTTCAAGACTCAATATTTGACAATAGTGTCACAGTCACATCAAGTTTTCAAAACATCTACCTCCCATCTCATTGCAGAGTGTATGTAGGCTGTGTAGTAATTGACCACAAGTCCAAATATTCTTGGCCTCGTTTGAATTGTCTCTGCAGCAGCGCGGATTCAGGCTATAAGATCCATACTTGACTCTATTGGAGTCTGGGAAACAGACTGTTTCATGTCGCCTCACAAAACGTAGTCGAGAGGGTTAAGATCAGATGATTTAGGAGGCCATTGGACTGGTCCCCCTCTGCCAATCCATCGACCTGGATACGTGGTATCAAAATATTTTCTCACATTGGCATCGAAGTGAGTTCGAGCTCCGTCGTGTTGTAGCCACATTCTGTTGTGAAGCCATGTATTCCATACCTGTGAGGTGTTGTCTAGTAATGAATCTTCAAATCCTTCAAACCAACACTGACCTCGAGACATAATTAACTAGTCATAACGCTTCATTTCCCCGCATTGATACCCTATTAAAAATGATCAACATATTTCAATATACTATCTCAATTCCGTTGTCGGTGTTTTTGGTACACCCTGTATGTACGTTCAATGGTTCTACCAATAGATACAGGAAAGTATTATTATAATATATACTGGGTGTAACTAAATTCCCATTATAGACTTTGAGAGCTTGTAGTGAGGATCAAGACGGTTATGTTTAGCATAGGAACGCATGTCCGGAAACGTACTGTTTTCCCGCTACACCCAAAAATACAACACGTTGCTCTCTCTGACGCCTGCTGCTTGTCATCTGGGTCCACAAGAAGGGCTCGACCACCTAAGTCAAGACGGATACGGTAGCTCTGTCTGTATAATATTCTGGTATGCATGATCATCCATCCTTAACCCAGCATGATCCGCCGCAAGCCATAATCCGCGCCAGTAGGTCTTCCTCAAATGCACAGGGTTCTCGTAAATCCGGGATATTATCTGACCCCACAGGTAGTACTCTAACGGAGTCAAGTCGGGAGAACATGCCGGGTCTTTGGAGCTGAAAATGTGGGAGAGTTGAAAGTGTGTTGTGCAATTTTGCATGCGTGTAGCGGTAAAACGGTAACATTTCCGGACATGAGTTCCTATGTTAAACGTAATCGTCTTGGCAATCATTACACGTCCTCAAAGTCTGTAAAGCGAATTTAATTACACCCTGTATGTATGTGTGTATGTATATATATGTGTGTGTGTGTGTGTGTATGTGTGTGTGTGTGTGTGTGTGTGTGTGTGTCGAAGCTCTAGCGCCCGCAATTTTTTATTTTTTCGGAACCAAACTCGTCATATAGCAATCAATTCAAAAACGTAAAGTCAAGTTCTTTTACCAACAAAATCGAACAATTAGGAATAGGAGTTCATATGAAACGAAACAAGGAAACAATCAGCAGCAATTTTCGATTTTTCGGAACGAAACTAGTAGCCCTATATTCTACTGAAACGAAACGAAGAAGATATTATCCAAAAATCAGATAAATCCATCCATTAGAAGTTGGGGTTTACCTGAATATAGAAATTACTTTTTTTTTTTTTTGCTAGCACCTGCCATGTATCCTCTGTCGCAATGCAACTGTAGGCCAATGGTATACAATTCAGTTATCTATAGAAATATAATACATATTCCGAAAACCTGCAAAATCGATATGTTGAGAAATTCTCTTAGTTTGAGCAGTTCCTGCGTGATGTAACTGTATGTATGATAACAATTCAACGTGTAATGTGTGAAGGAGCAAGCGTTGTATACGCGCATTCCGTTTAGCTACGTTTGTTTTTGATTTAGTAGTGCGCTCGGGGACTTTTTTTTTGTATGGGTTTGTTTGTAATTGAATCCATTATATTTGGTGGCTGTATAAAAATAAAATAATAAACAAGTAATACATAATAAAAACATAGAGAAAATACAATTTAACATTTGAAAATGAATTTTACCTTTAAAAAACACAATTAAGCATCATAAACTTAGTTCAGTTGGTTTGTAGCATTCCTATATAAATTTCAAATGTTATCCTCCATCTGAATAATCGGAAAATACAACAGATAATAACATCGGCTCTGCAAATAGTGCAATTTTGTTAGCAGTATTTTATTTTATTTTTTTAGTTCTGCGGTGGACTAGTGGTTATGCTCCTTGCCTCTGGTCCCGAGGGTCGCGGGTTCAAACCCAGCCGGAGTCGAAGGATTTTTTTAGGATGGAAAAATCCAAGGAGCAAGTACTCCGGGAGGGACTTTAAGCCGTGGGTCCCGAGTCTGAAAATGTTCAGGCTCGAAAAAGATCCTTAAGTCTGAATGAAAGGCCTCTAAGCAAAATTTACGGAATTTTCCCGTCCTAGTACTACCTTGGTTTCCTAGATGTCAGTATGAGGCGAAACGCTGACAATGAACCACTCAAGTGACATCTATACGAAAACAAGTGTAACTAAATTAGTATGGTTCAAATTATTCCCTGTAGAGGGAGAGCGCCTAAATCTCTGTTAAGGGAAACATGGTCTTACAAAATTACACCTATACTTATGAAATCTTTAATTTGTCAGACTCAAAATTTTACATGTCGAATACGATAATGATGATTATGATGGGGAAAATGATGTTCGTGGACCGTTAAAACTTTCCAACCGGGAATCGAACCCAGACCCGCTGCATACGTGACAGCGACGCTACCCGAGACCACACCGGAGGACAATCAGTAAATCTTTGATCTAGCAATCACGGAAGAGGCATGTAATTTACGTTCCCTCTGTTTTCCTATTCCTCTCCTTCAGTCCTATTTATTATACGAGCTATCGATGAAGTAAAATTATGGATAATATTGAATGTATAGGCAAAGAGAACATAAAACATAGAATTGAATTGAATAGCAAAATAATATCATCGTTAAATTTCATACGGTGGGATAAGCATATTTGGAAAGACACAAAAAGATATATTGGTAAAACATTGGTGGAATCTGTTGCAATGTATGGAAGTGAGGTATGGACAATCAATAAGTACTAGAAGAATACACTAATAGCTCTAGAAATGGATTATTTACGCAGAAGTGCCAGAAAGTCTAAATTGGAACATGTCACAAATAAGGAAATTAGAAACATAATGGAAGCAGAAGAAAGCATAATTGAAAGAACTGAGGAGAAGGAATTAAAGTGGTTAGGACATGTTTTAAGAATGGAAGATGAGCGATGGCCGAAGCAACTATATGAATGGCATCCGAACAGAAAGAAGAAAAGAGGGAGACCAAAGTTAACATGAAGGAAAACATGAAGACAATAATGCAAGCTAGAGGGCTAAGCATCGAAGATGCCCAAGACCGTAGGCTTTGGAGGTTTGGCACGGGAAGACGGCAGCAGCTGTAAAAACCCGAAGATAGATAGATAGATCGATGAAGTAATGAAAAAACGGAATAAGCGCAATGTAAGTACAGGTGTCAGTGACATAATTCAACACGTTTTATTTAACAGAACGACAGATCAGTAAAACGTTTTAATATTTAAAATATTCGCGTACAGCTTTCTAAGATTTTAGTAGCAACGGTACTAGTTTTAAATTAAAATTCTTTATATCTCATCTCATACCCAGTCTTCCAATTAAGGGGAGATTAAAAGGTGATTTTAGTAAACATTTCTCAAATTTGGGTCTTTATACTTTTAAATAGTTTGATATATTCTGCACAAATTGATATAAATATTATTGATATATGCTCATTGTAAGTATTTTTAATACATCATTACAAGTAAGGCTGCATCACTAATTTGACACAACGAACGCTTTACTTAAACTGGTTTTTTCGACAAACTAAAATTTTCATAAGTAATGCCACGAGTGATTTCCAATTTATCTAGAGAATTTGGAAATCAAGAGTGGCATTTGTTAGGACTATTTAACGAATGAAATTAAACTGTTTACACACAAAGCATTATTTAAATATTTATTTATTTAATGTAAACGACGATGTTTGAAAACTAATGAGAAACGATTGTTACGCTTGTTCATCACTGCAGCCAGATCATATTATTTACTGCCAAAGGATCGCAATATTATAAGAATGCACCCTAGTGGAGAATTTTATAACCAACATTATAGGTATTAATTAATTTCTGATGTCCTATGATGTAAATATGTCAATTATATTTTTCTGCAACGTTATTTCCTGGGAAATAATTCGTTTAAGAAAGTGCAAACAGTATTTTTTTTGTGGTATAATACATTGCTACAAATGTTTTTATAGACTTTTTTAAAAATTATTATTCACTGAGAGTAATTAATATTATAATTACAAAAAAATAAACGTTATCTCAGTCAAAACATAAATTTATTGTGTCGACGTTTCAATCTCCTGTTGTGAGATTATTTTCAAGACAACCATGTTGAGATTGAAACGTCGACACAATAAATTTATGTTTTGACTGAGATAACGTTTTTTTTTGTAATTATAAAATGTTTTTATATTATCTCCCGCAAGCACCATCAGCTGACATTCGTGCACTATATATACAATCTGGTAGCCGTAATTCTTGCTGAGTCAGTCACTGCAAAATAATGCTATGACCCATTCAGAATGTTAAGAAGAAGGAGCTTTCTTTAATATGATAAACTTGTTTGATAAATTCTAGATGAAACACGACTGTGATTGGTTGTAATTAAAAATTCATTGAAATGTGATTGGTCATTGATTTCCATTTGGGGGAAAAAAAATTAATTAACAATTAAAAAATTAAAGAAAAGTTTTAAATTAAATTTTTTTCCAATAAGAGTTAAATAGTCATATAAAAGACTCGTTTTCTCATAAACATCACATATTTAATTTTTTAAAAGTTTAAGATAAGATTGGAACTGAAGAATGAATATAGCCTCAGTAGGATAATTAAAACTAAGAAAAATGACAAAATTCGAGCAGAAAATAAATCGCGAATTTATCAAATCACATACAGCGATTGTGATAAAAGTTATTTAGGAAAAAAAACAGGAAAACAAGGGTGAAAGAAATGTTAGAAATGTCAAAAATGGTGAGGTGGAAAAGTCAGCAGCAGCTGCTCATGCAAAAAAAAAAAAAAAAAAAAAAAAAATCACATATAAAAATAAACTTACGAATTTTGAAATTTCCGGGGAATTTGATTTAATTCGGAGGTTCATCGGTTCACCAACAGAGGAAATGAGAAGCAGTTCTCCTGATCGACATAACATCAGTCGAAATATTATAGAAGATGAAACCACATAGGTTTTGAAACCGGTATAATTAGAAGACTGGATATAAGGTGAGGTATAAATAATCTTAATTTCAATCTTAATTTAAATCTCATATTTTTGGCCAGTTTAGCTGATTTTTGTTCCGTTGTGAAAACAAACAGCGTTGCCTATACATAGATCATGGAAAACATTGGGTGGATTTCTCAACCGAAGTCTAAACCACGACTACCGTTTTCTATTTTTTATTGTTTCCATAGCACCCATAAAAATAACCGAAAATTCACATAAATTGTTATGAAACCATAGCCATGATTCAGACATTTGTTTTTTGTAATTAACAGGCATAGATTTTCAGTTTTTGTAGTTGTTATGGAAACATTAAAAATTGGAAAACCGTAGTCGTGGTTTAGACTTTCGGTTGAGAAATCCACCCATTATGTCGCATAAGGTTGTGTGGAGAGATTATGTCCGCGCGGCCATGAACCTAAGTGTTCGATAGTGCCAGTAAGTTAGTTATTCCTGACCGATAATTATAAGAATAAAAATATTTTGTACGACAAAATAATAGAAGATACACATTTTTAACTTGTCTGTACATTTGCGTTAATATTATTGATGTCAGTAATGTCGATATTGGCGTAGATGAAAAACTTGGTTCGCTTTGGAATATTGAAGTCGCACTTGGACAAGTTGTCCAATAACTAGATTGTGGGTAGCCGTTGTGAAGAAAAACTTGAAGCACGAGGGAATGACTGATGAATATGTCAATATGTCACTTCCCCCAACAACTCCAGGTACTCCCTCACAAAGGTTGTCCATCACAAAGTGTCTGTCACTTTTTAGCCACATCGTTTATTGTATAACAATCCAAAAATGTCTCAATTTTTAATTTGCAGATGTTCCCATTGTGGTACCTTTTCAAAACCACAGCCAGAAAATACTTGGTGTATAACTAACAAACTCACTGGCACTATCGAAACCATAGATTCATGGCCGCGCGGACATAAGCTCTCCATACTTCCCTATACTGAGCTATTTCTTTCCAATCATTTGCTGTATAATCTACTTTCCTCAAATCATAGTTCTTGTCAACCAACTGGGCGTTTTCCCTATAGTTTTCCTACAAGAAACATTCATTCCGCATTCGTGTCACATTTCCTGCAGTCTACGAGACTTAGCTGTCCTTATTATATCTTGGTTCCTATAAAGATCATGTAGTTCACGTTATGCTCGGAATTCAATAGGTCGACGAACAACTAAGTAGAGAATTTATAACTAAATATATCGCATTTTGAATTATTTCTATTGTGTTTTAGTTCGTTGAAACTGAAAGCCTTAACTTTCTAACTCGTGCTGGAAGAAATGCGAAACAAGAGACTATTCTCCGAACATGACGTAATGAAACATTCAAAGCAATAATAAATACAGGTTAGTATTCACACGGCATGATATTTGTTACGAGGGTCGATATTGTGCAAAATAATGTTAAGTGACAGCCCGCCCCGGTGAGGTTGAAAAATGTAATTGTTAAAATTAATTAATATAATTTAATTGATTTAATTGCAAAATTTTCAATCTCGGGGCCAGGCGGGGTGATAGTATACAATTTTAATAGCTAGATTGTGCGCCATGACCCTTCGGCATTTATTTGGGCTAGGCCCAAGATCTCGATTTGCTAAACCGGACTCTTTTTATAACATGAGATGAGGTGAAAGAAGATGTAAAATGAACGAATGGAGATGAAATTACATAACGGGGAGGGAAGATGAGTGCAGAATGTTGGTGGAATGCAAATCGGCAAACGGGAGAACCACGAGAAAAATCAGAAATTCTCGGTGTGGCCTAGACGTCCATGTATTCTCTCTATGAAAGTCAAAGACAATAGATGCTTGCATTCGATAATGAAATTATTTTTGTTGGACGACAGTTTGAAAACTGTGAGAAAACACATGATTGAAGTTTCAAAGCCGAAGGAGCTCGTTACATAATAAATACCTAACTATTCTTATTATTTGATAAATCAGACTTCAAGGAGATCTAAATTCCTGTTGTATACTATACAAGGTTACACCGATAAACTTTCACAGGTTGTTCAGGGATGTTTAATGAGTGTTTTGATGCAAGGAACTCATGATCTCTGGTGAAAATTCCCAATTTGTGAAAATATTCGTGTTACAGACCGGTCACGTGTCTTCATCGTGACCAGTGCTACCGATTCAATGTTGTTAAATCATCCGAAAGAATATGTGATAAATTTCGTATTGTAAAACAATACATGCCTAACCTATCGGTCCTAATCTAACTAACCCAAATGTATCGAAACGTGAGGAAATATAACTTGTCAAAACGTAAGGTAGTTATCACTACACACTTCGAAGTCACGTTCTATCATGATTAACGCTCTCTCAGCCGTGTCCACGATGCTGATCACTAGTTGCAATAAAAAAACACTACGAATTGCCTTAATATTAACGATGTATGGCCTAGTAACGTTAAATGTCGCAATACAAGAAAAAAAAACTTGATGTTACCAGTTATGTAGGAGAGGATAATAAATGGTGACATTTGATTACAACCTGTGGCCGCATTGTTCGTACCCTGTGGTCCGTTCTAGATACTATATAATTTTCCCTATTAATAGCCCTCCTTTTTATTAGATGCAGTGGATATTATGAGGTGGTACTGAGCATATATATGCCTACATTAGTTGATATTTTCTGTTTATTTATTTACAGTGTTCCGCCCTAGGGCAGGTCCTTCACTGCAATCATAGCAATTTCATGCTATGCTTTGCTAGGAAATTATAGGTGCGGTAGCTTTCCGTTGCTTCCCACACCGGTGAATGATGATAATAATGATGATGGCCAGATGTTGTTCTGAGATTGTTTGGCCTCAAAGCTCCTTGACGTTTGTCTTACAGATCAAGAAAAACCCCGGAAACACCTCACTCAGGAAGCTTGTCCCGACCGGGAATCGAACATGGGCACGTTGCCTGAGAAGGCAACACCCTACCTCGAGACCACAGCAGTGGACATTTTTGTGTTAAATAACACATTTATCATAAATAAATGGCAAATCTGGTAAAATGAATATTGGTAATTTGAGAAAAGGTCCATGAAACGGGTGCACGCAAGAAATAAACACATGTATTACTACAGATCCCACATTTTATGTAAAATTATATTATTTATCAGAAATCATAAGTTTAGCCCTATAATGGATTTAAATATGAATTGGTAAATTAAAATATTTGTATAGAAGTTTTGAGGTCGTTGTAAGAAACGATCTACGATATTGAACTTTCAAAGATAAACAAATGGTATGAAAATGTCAGAAATATAAAATTATTTACACAAAAAATATGGCAAGTTTATAAAGGATTTAAACACGAATTCGTAAATAAAACTCGTGTATACAAGCTGTATAATCCTTTAGGCTGATTTATCTGCTATAATTGTATATATATGTAATCGGGATATGTAATAAAACAGCGAGAAACTCCTAAAAGGAAATAAGCAATATTGAAATTACAGTAGTTGTTAAATCCTGGGAAACGAATATATTTTATCCGTGGGTTTCAATTTGAATGTAGCCATGAAATTTAGATTAATTAAAATATACGTATCTGAATGGAAGATTTAGTATCTACAATGTTTGTGATATATTTGCAACTGAGTTTAAATGGAATACAGAAATTGTGGTTAAAGGCTGTTACAGTTAACTGACTTGGAAATAAATTTAATTGATAGAAATTTTGTTTATCTATTTACGATTCTAGTTTATAGATAAAGGGTTAGATAATGGATGATATGTCCATATGAATATTTAGAGAAATGTATCAATATTTTCTTTAGATTTTAATTTTTTGTCAGCCGTATTCCATCCTAGTCCACTGCTGTAGTCTCAGAGTAGCGTCACTGTCTCGTATGCAGTGGGTCCGCTTCGATCTCCGGTCGGGACAAGTTACCTGGGTGATGTTTTTTTTCGGGTTTTTACCTCATCTGTCAGACAAATATCAGGAAACTTTAAGGCCCAAACGTTCCCAGAACATCATCTGGTAATCATAATCACCATTATCTTATTCGTCATGTTGAGTATGAACGTGTGTGTGTGGATGGTGTGTTCCGTTTTAATGTTGTGATATCTCAGATGAGGCCCTGGCATTGAGCTGATCTCTCAACCAGGGAGGACCTCCTTGTCGTTGTGGGGTCATAGAAAAAAGTGTATAATCCATAGATTAAAATCCCTCTCCCGACAGGTCGTGCCACTGTAAGGCCCGGGTGACGTGTTGCATATTAAAATACCTAAAAGTCGAGAGGTTAAACTGAGATAATGGAGTGGAACATTTCATTCTGTTGACCAAATATGGGATAATTGAACAATTTGGGCTTATTGACTAACACGGGGAGATACGAAAAACATTGATAAAAATTACTCGCGAATATATATTAATGGATATTTTGTACGATACAGTCTGATATATTATCTATCAGAGAGAATATAAACTTATAAGTTATATTAAGTTTTAAAATCAATTTTGTTTATTATCTTGTTAAACAGAGATTTTCCAAATTACAACAGTTTCTCTACAAACAAACAGACGATTTGTTTGATATACATGATGTATATGTATATATAGTAAAGGTGTAGCTCACCAGCGAATAAAGTTAGAGGTCAGCTCATTAGAAATCTCGGGTTTAAATCCCGGTTCAGGCATTTATTGTTATTTCAATGTCATATATATATATATATATATATATATATAACACATATGTAAAACACATATTGAATACCTTGTATTATCTTTTTTCCTTAAATACGTTTATCTTACGTATCTTCTTAAAAAGACCAAAATTTTGCATGTAATATTCAACATTGTCCCCCAAATATGATTTGCTCTAACAAGTATCTTCCATTCATATTCCATTCATAACAAGGATCCTTTCTCTCTCCATTACCCTTAAATACCTGTACCATCTTAGTCTTCCTTTCGGCACCGGTAAACTGGTCCCGATCTTAGAAAATACGGTAAATTGGGTAAAGGGTCGAAAAGGGTAGTAGGTAAATTATGTTCCGGGTCAAAAAGTGTAGCAATTGGTAAATGTGGTCCCAGCCTATTAGCATAACTCAAGAAACAGTGCATGGAGATTGGCTGAATGGACCTTAACAAATAATGATGACTATTTAACTCATGCCTCAAATGGGAGTCAATGACCAATCACGTTTCAATGATTTCTGTTTTACAACCAATCAGAGTCGTGTTTCACGAAATATTTATCAGTGTTATATTTACCATATTAAAGAAAGCTCCTCCTTTTTAATATTCTCAACAGGTCTGACCATTATTTTGCAGTGGCTGAGCTTGTAAGAAATACGGCTACCAGATTGTATATATAGTGCATGAATGTCAACACATGCCGCATGCGGGAGTTAATATAAAAACATTTGTAGCAATTGATTATACCACCAAAAAAAGAAACCACTGTTTGCACTTTCTTAAATATATTTTTTTCCCAGGTAACAATCCAGAAAAATATAATTATCATATTTACATCATACGACATCAGAAATGAATTAATATACAGTTTGATGTGTTTCATTTGTTCTCCACTAGAGAGCATTCTTACAATATTGCGTGCCTTTGGCAATAAATAGTATGATCTGGTTGCAGTGATAAACAAAAGAAGCAGTAGAAGCGTGCCTATCGTTCATCATTTGTTTTCAAACATCACCGTTTACATTAAATATATAAATATTTTAAAATAACTATAGTTAAAAAATGATTTGTGAGTAAACAGCTTAATTTTATTCGTTAAATAGTCCTAACAAATGCCACTTTTGATTTCCAAATTCTCTAGATAAATTCACTCCTCACTTCGTGAGTCGTGAATTTATCGATAATTTGGAAATCACTCGTGGCATTACTTATGATAAAAAGATAGGCATAAAACTATTTTCAGTCTGATGGTAAACATTTCAAACTCATCGATTTTATAAATTCAAATGTACTCTTTAATTCCGTCATCTTTTTTATTTGATTAGAAATAAACTTTTCCTTTTCCTTACTTTTTGTAGCCTGTTTTTGTGAACTCCTGCATAAAGAAACTTCCCAATACGTCAATAAAGATAAACATTGACGATTGCTTAATTTGGTGATCATCAATTCATTATAATTTTTATTTTATGTTCAAATAATAATACATTTGTATTTGTATCAAATCAAAGGTATCGTATAAAATTATTAACCTACATTAATTCACTGTCTCTATCGAACCCGCAGGTCCATGGCCCATTTCTTGAGTGAAATTTCGAAAACATTGTAAACATTGAAGTTATAAAACCTTGCTAAAGGATGGCTGAATACCTCAGAATCTGTTGGTCTGAACTTTGAAGAGTAGTTTGTTTCTAATCAGAAAAATTCCGAATAAAATGTTAAAAATACGCTATTTTTGATACAGTATCTGTAATTCCATGCAAATTTAAATTACATTTGAAATAATGCATTTAATCTACTCTTTTAGTGGTTGGAACAAGGTAAAACCTTCAATATTGAAACCCTAACAAATTAACCCAATGAGAAACGCTAGTAGGTTATATGATAATGTGTATTGTATAATACACTACTTACGAAAATAGGCCTTAATGAATCATTCCTTAAATCAGTTGAGGCCTACTAATTGCAACCAATGGAAAAAATATTGTCTCAATTATGGCCGTTTTCTACCTTGTTCTCTTAATTTTTCAGTCAGTCCTGGTAGACTAGCGATTCTCTATTCGCCTCTAGTTACAGAATTAAGGATTCAAACGAACCCGGCCGGAATCAATGATTTTTCAGGTCATAAGAATGTTGATTAGGATTTATTCGGAAGGGAATTTAATTTGTGGATCTCGTGTCGTAAAATAACCCCAAGGCTGGAAGCAGATGCCTCCAAGTAAAATCTGCCGCTCTTTTCAAGCCCAGTTTTGAATTGTGACTTATCTGTTGAAGAGCGTCTTTAAATAAAATAATGCGTAAAATTATTATTTATGCTACTTTTTTTATACACTTTTTGAAATAGTAATAAGTGACTTTAAAAAATCTGACCAAGTGTAAAAATAAGCTTTTAAACTTGTTACATTTATAATTTGTTATGCTACCAAGAATTCCAAAGTATATTAAAACATTATTTGTAAACGTGAAGCAACATGTCAGGATTAAACACGGTCTAAATATCAGTTAGTTCTTATAGACCATAATTTAATTAATTGTTGCATTCCTGTGTGTGTACGGCAATAAATAATTTCATCGCCATTAATTTGTTCACAGAGTCAAGTTTATAGTATTATATTAATAAAAATTAAGCGGCATAAAGATGAAGAAAATTCAATCGACATACCAGATGAAATAAAGGTGTCTTTGGATTATTTTGTATTGGAGCTTCTCCCCGAAAAATCCTGCCGTCAATATGAAAAGGAACATGAAGTTATAAGATAAAAGTTAAAAAATTAAAATATACCTTTTGGCAGGTGCCGTCGTCCTCAACTTGTTAAATGGTGTATATAAAATTAACTGGAGCGCTTTCGGAAGTTAACTTCCATCCTCGGCAGGTTGAGCTTCTGCTACTCGTTGTTTACGATGATGTATACTCCAATTATTTGTAGCAGTTATATTAAAAAATGATTTTTTAAATAGAATGCAAAATATTATTTTATTTATATATTTTTTACTTGATGGGATTAACATCGTAAGGTCTTCTCTTTCACTTCACCAGGGTTAAATTATAGATATTTGAGCGACGTGCAATTAAGATCCACTTTAGTAAATCAAAACTGTTCAAGAATGGAGTATCTTGGGACTTGTTAGCATAAAATATCTTCTTCTTCTTCTTCACTTCACGGGCTAGGCAAAAATTGCCTGTTCCGGCTCACAGTAGTTCTCTCCATCTTTTCACTGGCCTTCCTACATTCCTTGAACCTCTTGTAATTGAATGCTGCTAATATTTTAATTTATGAAACAAATAATTTAAGCTGTCATTTGTATATTCAACTTTGTATCCAAATATGGAGTTACAGTAGTCTTCATTTGTACGTAATAGTCTATGGCCAAGTTGTCATGGTAACGTCAATGAATGACAACTGAAGGGTGAAAAACTTAAGAAAACAAAACAGTTAGAGATTTTTTTAACAAAGGAACAACATTAATGCTTCCGGCTTGAAGACTTTTTTAAATAAGAGAAAAAAAGTGTACGAGGAAGTTGGAAAGAGGCTGGAGGAAAGCCAGAATCAATATGCGGGGTCTGCACCACCACTTGAAAATGTTCTACAAACATTCTGAACCCAGTAAACAAACTCGCGCTTTCTATTCTAAATCTGTCACAAAAAATACTATTGTTTTTTTAACCAATAACATTAACCTATATTTATCATCATTAGCCATTGGTACATAGAGGTCAATAATGAGACGCCATCTTATTATAGTTTCTTCAAGCAAGAAAACAAACTGTCAGAGGTACATTAATGGTCAAAATCAAACCAACATACGGCTTAACGAAACGAATATTTAACACATCATTCATGTAATTCATAAGTTTTACTTACCAAGATATCCATCCATCCATAGTAATTCTGCCCGAAGGCAGGTCCTTCACTGCAATCATAGCATTTACATGCTATGCTTGCAGCTTCACTAGGGAATTGTAGGTGTGGTAGCTTCCGGTTGCTTTCCACACCGATGAAGGATGATGATGATGATGATGATGATAATGATAAGTATGATGATGATGACCATATGATTTCGGGGACCATTTACCAAGATATATCCTTGTTAATTTTTTTAGCAGAGAAAAGATTCCATATATGCTCTACAGCGATATAACTGAATATTTAATTCTTTATAACGCTTTACGATTTGTGAAATCTGCCACATGGTGTACTATACAGAATGATTCAGACAACTTTCAAAGGTTGTTCAGGGTATTTTTTTTTTGTTTGTTAGTGTCTTGATATAAGGATTCCGTGAACTGCGGTGACTAAATACAGAGTAATGTGATTTTGATATGTTAGACCTGTAGCATGTCCTTTGAAGGGGTCAGAATAAGCAAAAATAATGTTAAATGGAATATGATTATATTAAACTCTGTATTTCAAAATATAGCGACATTGAGCGGAAACATCCAAGTTAAATCAGAATATTAGGTAAAAAAACACAGAAAACCAATTACGTACTCCACGACGCAACATTCAGCTAGAAAACCCTAGATTAAAAAAAAATAAATAATACAGAATTAGACAAGGGATGATAAAGAGAATTAAATGCTAGATTATGTAAAATAGAGACATTAATTGCAATGGTATGGACATGTAAAAGGAATGGCGGATAAAACTTTTAGAATCGATGATATCGGGAAGATAAGCCTCAATAAAATTGTTGCAGGAAGTTAAGAAAAGAGGAAGTAAACGAATTACAAGAGGGGGAATGGGATGATTGAGAAAATGTAGGAAATAATAAATCTGTAAACATTTAATACGTGAGTACGTGCTTAATAATAAGCTACTTTTACAATTACATCAGTACGTGATAAAAACTTTTGTTTAATAGTTGTGTGTAAGAGAAGACCTTAATTCTGTCGGAATGAAAAACTATTACTATTTATTATTATTATTATTATTATAACCTTTACAATTACATCAGTACGTGATAAAAACTTTTGTTTAATAGTTGTGTGTAAGAGAAGACCTTAATTCTGTCGGAATGAAAAACTATTACTATTTATTATTATTATTATTATTATTATTATTATTATTATTATTATTATAACCTTTACAATTACATCAGTACGTGATAAAAACTTTTGTTTAATAGTTGTGTGTAAGAGAAGACCTTAATTCTGTCGGAATGAAAACTATTAATATTTATTATTATTATTATTATTATTATTATTATTATTATTATTATTATTATTATTATTATTATTATTATTATTATTATTATTATTATTATTATTATTATAACCTTTACAATTACATCAGTACGTGATAAAAACTTTTGTTTAATAGTTGTGTGTAAGAGAAGACCTTAATTCTGTCGGAATGAAAAACTATTACTATTTATTAATTATTATTATTATTATTATTATTATTATTATTATTATTATTATTATTATTATTATTATTATTATTATTATTATTATTATAACCTTTACAATTACATCAGTACGTGATAAAAACTTTTGTTTAATAGTTGTGTGTAAGAGAAGACCTTAATTCTGTCGGAATGAAAAACTATTACTATTTATTATTATTATTATTATTATTATTATTATTATTATTATTATTATTATTATTATTATAACCTTTACAATTACATCAGTACGTGATAAAAACTTTTGTTTAATAGTTGTGTGTAAGAGAAGACCTTAATTCTGTCGGAATGAAAAACCATTACTATTTATTATTATTATGATTATTATTATTATTATTATTATTATTATTATTATTATTATTATTAATGTCCACCGCTGTGCTCTCGAGGTAGCGCGCTGCCTTATCACGCAGCGGGCCCGGGTTCGATCCCCGGTCGGGACAAGCTTCCTGGGTGAGGTTTTTCGGGTTTTTTCTCGCCTGTAAGACAAATGTCAAGAAGCTTAGGGCCCAACGGTCCCCAAAAATCATCCGTCCATCATCATCATCATCGTTACCATCCTTCACCGGTGTGGAAAGCAACGGGAAGCTACCTCACCTATAATTCCCTAGTAAAGCTGCAAAGCATAGCATGAAAATGCTATGACTGCAGTGAAAGACTGCCCTCGGGCAGAATTACTATGGATGGATTATTATTATTATTATTATTATTATTCATTTTTTCATTTTTTATTCTGAGAATTTTCCTCATCATTGAGGGTTTCCTCCAACCAATCTTAGCAATTAACATGAATTAAAATAAATAAATAAATAAATAAATAAATAAATATATATATATATATATATATATATATATAAATTACTACGAACTTATAGACTTATTTTGCAACAAACATTCACAATTTTCCCTTAATTAGAGTTCTCCATCGTTCTCTGTGTCTTCATTTGTTACACCAAATGTCCTCATTGAATTTTGAATATTGTTCTTCCAGGTTGTTCTTGGTCTTCCTTTTCTGTTCCTTCTTTCAATTTTCCATGTATAGACGACCTTTGGTAGTCTTCCATCTAGCATTCTGCTTACGTGTCCATACCATTTTAGCCTTCTGTGTTCAACCTTATTATCATTAATAATATTATTCTTGTTATCATTAATGCTATTGTTTTTATTATTGTTATTAATATAATAATTATTATCGTGGTTTTTATTACGTATAATAATGATTATTATTATATTATGATTAATATTATTATCATTATGAATATCATTATTACTATTAGAGAACGCGTTTTCATGTAGTATTATCCTAGTTTGTTCAAGTATAGGCAACTGAAATACATTGAAGTCTTTAAGCAAGATAAAGTATATAGAATGTACAATAATACTTGGTAACATCCTTGTACAATTTACTTCTAGTAACTTAAAAAAAGAAGAAGCGAATCTTCGTATAGGATTTAAAATTGTGTGTTGATTGACAGATTGAAGTATGAGCGAGGTATTAGTGTTAGAAATGAGTCTTAATAAGCAAGTTTTTCACAGTTTGTTAGCATCGCTTTGGGCAATTAGCAAAAGAAAACTCTAGAGCGCTCCACTGGCGATGCGATGTTTTTATTAAAGCAATTAAAGCTCTCCTGATTACCTACTGTCATAGATTATACATTTATTACTCTAAGTTTATTAATTAACACCGTCCTCCATCCTTTTACTGTAAGAAAACATTTACTCAGCGACTTATGTGAGATATTTTTTGAGTATTATTTTTTTGAGATTCTGAAATTGAAACACTTCTTATGTTCTCCACCGTAGTTTAACCTCTCACCTTATATATACATTTACATGCCAGTAGCCACCTGGGACTCATGGCGGCACGACTTCTCGGGACAGGGATTTTAAACTTTGGATCACACTCACACACACACACACACACACACACACACACACACACACACACACATTTGTGACCGCACACGGACATGGAGGGCCTCCCCGAAGGAGTGATCGGCTCAATCCAGGGTCTTCTTCGAGAAAACATGGAAATTGAAGACGAAAAACACCGCTCACTCACACATGACGAATATATTGATGATTATTATTGCCAGATGATGTTTGGGAAACCATTTGGGCCTTTAAGTTTCCTTGAATTTATCTTATAGGTAAGGAAAATCCCACAAATCCATCACCTAGCAAACATGTCTCTACCGAATCGAACTCCGGGGCCACTGCGTACGAGGCAGCGACGCTATCCCGAGACCACAGCGATGGACCACATTCTGTTCAATCTTAAATAACTATTTTATTACGTAGTCTCATAAGTAAAGTCGGATTTTTAATGTAATGTTGTGTGTCTGGTATAATTTTGAAGATGTGATTTACTGGGAGTTTGTTCTAAACGGACGTACAGTCCATGCGCATCTTTCCTCTTAATAACTGCAATGAGTTCATGAATTTTTTAGGGTCGCGGGTTCAAACGCGACATGTCCCATACTCTACAAATATTCAAGAAATTGGAGGCTTGATTATGTTATGCTAATTAGACCCCAGGGCCTCACATGGACACGATCTGTCAGAAGTTCATATATATATATATATATATATATATAACAACACAAGGGAATATCCTAAAAGACAAAGGCCTCCCTATTCAGATTATAGAAACTTAAGAGCTTGTACTATGGAACAAATATTTGTATTGACCCTCAGTTGACAAAAAATAAGACATGTTTTTCAAATAAACCAAGGAGTACGACAAGGGTGTTCATTCTCACCTATATTATTTAATATTTATATGGACGATATCCTAAAAGAATGGAAGAAGGTTTTAACTAATGAAGGAATATTAATTGATAATAAAGATAAAATAAATGCTTTATTATTCGCTGACGATGTTGTACTTTTAGCAGAATCTGAAAATGAGCTCCAAATGTTAGCATATAAATTTAAATTAATAGCCAATAGATATAATTGTAAAATATCAATAAATAAGTCAAAAGTAATGGCATTTATTGGTAAATATGTAATAGTTTTACGATGCCAGGTTTTTAATTTCCGAGATTCTGTAAAACGCTTCACAAACGTGCGTTGTACATTTTTAAAAATAATAAATAATAGTAAAATAATAACAATAATAATAAAATTGTACTGGATAACAAAATAATAGAACAAGTATCACATTTCCAATATTTAGGATGTGATATAACTTATAGAGAAAATAAAGATATAGAAAATAAAGTAAATAAATTTCAGGCTATTTGTGGAACCATAAAAAGAACCTTAGGTCGGAAAACAAGGAAAGATACGAAACTTAAATTATATAAAACAATGGCTGTTCCTTTGTTGTTGTATGGAAGTGAAAATTGGATAATGAAATCAAGGGATAAAATCAGGATACAGACTGCGGAAATGCTGTTTTTACGTAATGTGAAAGGATGCACAAGAGCGGATAGAATAAGGAATGAAACTATACGAGAAGAATTAAATATATATAAAATTGAAGATAAAATCAGCGAAAATAATAAGAAATGGACAGAACACTTAATGAGAATGAACAACGAAAGAATACCAAAAAGAACCTTCCTGTATAATCCCAGAGGAACAAGAGATGTTGGCCGACCATGTAGAAGATGGACTCCACTTTTAACTTCGCCGGAACAGACTGCATAGCCTAAACCTTGTCGTAGAAGAAGAAGAACAACAACAACAACACAAGGACATATAGGGCCTTCCTCGATGAGTTATCAGTTCAATTCTGGAGACACCTCCGAGACAACACGAACATTAAGGACGAGGTATACCATTCTCTCATACATTCATACTAAACAAGAGGCGTATATAGTGAATATGATGGGGAATAGTGTTCGGGCGCACAGCTACGGCTCACGCTCTGGTTTCAGTCCTACTAACTCATTCACTTAATCACTAACTTGTGTTAATGAACCCGGAGCTTCATGGCCGCGCGGACATAAGCCCTCCATACATCCCTATCCTGAGTTAATGTTTTCAAATCAAGCTCTGTATAATTCACCTACCTCAAATCACGGTTAATATTATTCTTTCGCCTCTTGTTTGGCTTCCCCTCTGGTTTTCTTACAAGCAGTTTCCATGTTTCTCTTTCATTCTTCATTATTGCCATATGTCCTGTCCATCTCGGACTAGGAGACTCAACTGTTCTTAATACATCTTCTTTCAACTGTTCTTAATGTATCTTGTTTCAGCTGTTCTTAATACATCTTGTTTCAGTTGTTCTTAACACATCTCGTTTGCTATACATTTTCTCCTAGAATTTCTGCTAATGTATGAGACCGGTGCTCACCAAGCGCAGCGTCCCTATGAATTTTAGTAGGTAGGTCTGAAAGATGAGAGAACTAGCTATAAAGTCTGATGGACCCGAATGCTGACCACATGCCGCACACATAGAAAGCTATCTCATGATTAACATATGTGGATGTGATGGAATCAGTCGGCTGGTAAGACAATGACGTTGGCTATGGAGTTTGTTTCAATATTCGTTATAATGTAAATAACAAAGAAAGAACCTGGATATATAAGTATTTATTTCTATATATCCCATACATCCCCACGTGGAGATTAGGGTGCTCCTTAGCTAGACTTTATTAATCAAGCTTATTTAGTTACGTATTTTACATGCTTTATATATCAGCTTCACCTGTATCTATCTATGTAACGGAATCTTTCAACACGATTTTCACCCACTTAAAAGCGTTGGATCGACTTGAAACTTTGTATACTTGTAAAGGACCAATGACAATACAATAATTTCATATTTTGTTTCTAGGATCCTGGCCAGGATCATCAGGACATCAAAAAAATAAAGACCGGTATAATAGGTTGCGAACGTATCGACTTTTTAGTCCATCGTTGTAAGAAATTAATATTATATCATCTGGTAGCTCAGTTGGTAGAGCGGTGGACTGTAGTGGTATATAATTTTAGTAATCCATAAGTCGCTGGTTCAAATCCGGCCCAGATTACTTTTTTTAATGAGTATTGCTTTTAGCTCATACTACAATACGTAGTATCGAATTTAAAGATATTTACATTTTTATCTTATTCTGTAAAATATTAATGACATTTTTTAAACTTACCACATTGTAATTTATCCAAAAAATATGAGAAGGGTACGATGAACTGTAACTACTTATCTATATTAAAATATTCACAAGTATATAATAATAACGTTAGATAATAATATTTTAAAAATATATAATTATATTTGTGCCCAAAGAAAGCAATTAAATTTTCATGGGATTCCGGTTCATGACTATCAATTAAACTAAAAAAAATAAACAATAGTTTAAAAAACTAAAACAACACGCTTTATTAGAAAACCGAACTAAAAATTAAAAATAATTTTAATTTCCAACACGCTTGGGATAAAATTAAAGTGGTCAAAAAAATCATCTCCACATCTAGAATAAAATTAGAGTTATCTACAAAAAATAATGTTACCATCAATAGCGTGGGGTGCTCTATATCAATGAATATCTTTGATAATAAACAGATATTGGTAAAAGTAAAGTCTCTAAGAAGAAAACGTAAAAACCATAAAAAGCACCACACGCTTTTGATGGTAATTTTTTTTGATAACTCTAGTTTTATTCTACATGTATTGGAGATGATTTTTTTGTTGGCCACTTTAATTTTATCCCAAGCGTGTTGGAAATTAAAATTATTTTTCATTTTTTAATTCGGTTTTCTAATTAAGCGTGTTGTTTTAGTTTTTTTAAACTATTATTTATTTACCTACAGTTGTGAACGAGTGAAATGTGGTGAGTTCTATGTGACATCGATATTTATAACACTTACAAATATGTCTGCTTAATGCAGAATATATTTGTCTTGAATCGATATAAAAAACTGTACTCATGTCCGGCGTAATGCCAGAATTCAATATTATTACTGAATATGCAGTCCGTCTGGCCTGTCGCAAATCACAGGGGACGATGAAATGAAATGGATGACGTGACTATAGAGAAGTGGCGGATTAAACTTTTTGGCAGGAGAAAGTGAGAAAAACCTGCCCTGGCTCTGATCAATCCACCACGAACCGAGATGGGAACTCGGTACCCGGAGGTGGAAGGTTAGTTCTAACCACGTGAGCCACGGGGCTAGTAGCATATGAATATTTTTTTTTTGTTGCGGTTCCCATTAATATGAAATTGGTTGCATACATAATTTTACAAGTGTGTTATTTTTAGAGCAGAAAATATTCAGGGAAAGAATAAAAACAAAGCAATGTTTCTTGAGCTAACGTTAAAATCAATAACTCTCCTCCTCGGAACGTTATGGTAAAGTTACTCTTATGAAAACTGTCGATTCCTTCAAAGTTTGTTCTTTTCAGTGCGTAAACAATTTTTTAATAAAAGTTCCCAAGAAAGCTGTCTACATATTTGAACACAAGGATGACCATATTTCTCTTTCCTTTTTCCTCTTATATGGCGCTCTGCTATATTTCTGAAAACGGGGAGTTTCTCCTTCAAGAAGCAAGTTTTTCACCACATTAAGTTCACCTGGTTTTCGTGGTACACTCACTATAAAAAACGTTTACTTCTTCTAGAGGAAAAATAAAATGAAAGAAAAAAGTGCGCTGTATGTGCAGTTTCCTAGTAACGTGACGTTCATTTGTCTTAACTGAGGTGTGTGCTCGTAGTTCAAATAACAATTGGAGCTGACCAAAACAAAGTTCTGGTAATAACTTCCACTTTACTGAATTTAACCTGTCTTAGATTTACTTTACTTTTCTCCTTTAGTACTGGTAGTTTTTTTTACACTAGTGAATTGCAATTGAAAGAAAGTCCATTATACTGTAATCAACTGCAGATCATTGTTTGATGATTTTGTTACGTTTCTTATAGGATACATCACCTACATATTAAACGAAGAAAATCGTTGGCATGTAAGGCGTGTATCTAGAAATTTTATCTGTATTTTATCTCGAATGTTAAGGTTAATTAGCTGTTAAGAAGGGTAAAAGCAGCTCGCATTCAAAATATTATAGCCTATATCTGATTATAATTACCCGAAGTTATTAAAGTCTGTTGTGTTAATTGGCACATTTGGTTTGGCGGGAAAATATATATAAATCTTAATCCATTCAGTTAAGAAACATTTTCAAATAATTAAAGTCAATATCATGTTTTAACCTATTAGTTAATTTTACTCAACAAACACGTAAGGTGTAGCTGTGAAATTTTTAGGAAACTTGACTCGTTATATTGTGAAAGTAAACTGCAGATTCGGTAAATATTCCCTAGAAAACTATATTTTTATAAATGATTTATATTTAAAATATTGCAATATAAATATTTTATATTTAAAACATAAATATCTTGGTCGTACTTTTTTATATAATGACTTTTAGGTAAAATATAAGTTTGTTTATTAACTACAGAAGATGTACCTCAATGTAGTTACGTGATGCACAAACTTCAATTGCCGGTACTTAGATACCAATTCAGACTGAGTGGTTTCAAAACACCTAATAAATATGTACACACGCTTTTAAAGCCTCATTTACCATAAATAACACAAAATATTAACAAAGCAGGTGATTGTAAAGTCGTACAATTATCATATCCTTCTTCTTCTTTTTCGATACAAGTATAAGGCTATTAAAATATATATGTAGTCAATATGCCCATTTCACCAATTAATGTTTTAAAATGGTCAACAAGTTTCTACAGCCAAGCTGTCATTCTCAAGACCAGATATTGACTGAAGACAGAATTGATAATAAGTAAAGAAACAAATTCAGTTAAAAACAAACTACGTCACATGACGCAATCATTCATAAGTGAACAATAAAACATACTAAAACTAATCCTCTTTTGTTTCAAGTAGAGAAAAGAGGGCGCTGTACGGAATAGGGCCCTTGTCTTTATTCATTATTTTATCCTTATTTTTATAAATTTCCAAACTTTCAAGGACGTTAAGGAATTTGAAATCCCTGACCGAACGAACCAGCCTAAGGTTACTTTTATTGATAGCATGACCGTACTCAGAAATATGTTGGGCAACTCCAGATTTTTCAATTCTGTTGAGTCTGAAATGGGCAATATGTTCATTAAATCTAGTTAAAATGGATCTTTGGTTGCCCAACATATTTCAAGTCACAGTCATTGCATCCAATTTCATAAATACCGATTTCTCTATACAATCGACTTTATCTTTAGGATTTCCAAGTACACTATTTAATGTCAAAGTGGAAGTAAAAATCAATTTCGTATCTAGTCCTTTGAATATCTTGTTCAAACCTCTAGTTAAAGAGGGAACGTACGGCAAAATCGCAAAATTAGCTTTATTAATAGGAGAATGGAAGGCTGTAGAATCAGTAATAAGTTTTCTAAATTCAAATTTACGAATCAAATTATCAATAATATTTCCATTGAAACCATTACACTTAGCGATATCTTTAATGGTTTGTAATTCCTTATTATATCTATTTTTACTTAACGGAAAAGTGGTAAGACGGTGAACTAAAAAATTGAAACTGGCCATTTTGTGTTGATTACAATGGTACGAATCTGCCGTGATATATCTAAATGTACTGGTTTCTTTCCTATAAATATCAAATTCTAATCTATAATTATTTCTAATTATTATCATATCTAGAAAGGGCAGCCTTCCATTCTCTCCTCCTCTTCATAAGTAAAATTTATGCTGGGAGTCCGGTCATTTAATATTTCAACAAATTCCTGTACATTGCATTTTTTGGTATCAAAAATAGCAAAAATGTCGTCAACATATCTGAGCCAGAACCTGGGAAAGTAATCTAATTCCTTCTCAAGCTCTGTCTCAAATCTGCTCATAAAAAAGATCAGCTAGGAAAGGAGACAATGAATTACCCATTGCGGTTCCTTCCTTTTGTTCATAAAACTTATTATTAAATTGAAAAATGTTCTGATTCATGCAAAGTTCCGTTAACTTGATATATTGATTTACAATATGGGGCTCCAATTTATTATGTAGTAGTAAGTCTTCCAAGTAACTCAGCGTCTGAGGTATAGGTATACTAGGAAAGAGAGATTTCACATCAAAAGAAATTAAAATCTCTCCATCCTTCAGCTCGATATTCTTAGTTTTCTCAATGAATTCCAGCGAATTCTTAACAGCAAAGCCGGACTGTGGTAGGGGTAGATTACCAAACTCACAACTCAACCATTTAGAAATATTGTAAGTGGGTGCAGATATGGCTGAAACTATAGGTCTAACTAATTTTCCAGGTTTGTGTATTTTAGGTAAACAGTACAATTTAGGTACCAATGGATTCGAAATATTCAATTTACGTTTTAGTTCCTTAGTAATCAGATGATTGCATGAATTCACAACATTAGTTACGTCCCTGATCATTTTAGGTAATGGATTTTTATTAACCAACTGATAAGGACCACTAATAATCATATCATTAACCCGATTATAGTAGTCCTGTTTATCCAAGACAACGACCCTATTCCCTTTATCAGCTTTCATGTAAAAACAATCCCTTCTTCTCAAACTCTTAATGACTCTCTTGTTTTGTATGTCAATGCTATTTAATGATTTCTTAGAAGTAGCCAAATTCTTAGTAACGATCTGTTTGCTAAATTCTCTGATATATTGTTTCGTGGGTTCATTGAAATGTTTAATTGAAGATTCGATGCCAGCAATAACATTTTCTATTTCGGAATTATGATCAGGTAAAGCAAATTTTAAGCCTTTATTTAACAACTGCAATTCTTGGTCATTAAAAGTTTGTGAAGAGAGATTCTCCACAATATTGACCCTATCGGAGCATACCCCGGATCCCCTCCCGTGATTAAGAAGTTTTTTCAATTTGATCTGTTGGGAAGAACGTTTTTTCTGAACCTTAAAATTGATAGATCGAAACATATTTCTTTGAAATTCACACCAATCTAAAAATTCAAGTTCATTAAGATGTGCTGTTAATATTTTCCACAGTTTATAAGATTGAATTTCCAATCTGCTCCTCTTAGAATAAAGGTATTTAATTTCCGAATCTAGCCACTTTTGTTTAGTAAATTTGGTTATTCTCTCTCTATCTCTACAATTTTTTGACACATTTACCTGAATGAACTTTGGAAAAACTGATTCTTTTTTACAATTCTTCAAAAAGGCAATGTCCAAACCAATGAAACTTATTTTCATACTTATTTTATGGTATAAATTGTGATCAGGTTTCCTAGTCATCATATTGAAATCAGTCTAATAAATCACAAAATCGGTAGCGATAAGACTTACAAGCACAATGTGGTTATAAGCTGAACATAAAGAAACCCAAGGAGTAGAATACCAAAGTGTGGTTTAGTTTTGAAGTTGAAGAAATTCGTAGTCGTTCAAAAGTCGAATTGTATAGTGGCAGAATTAAAACAGGCAAGGTGATATATTTGCTGAAGATTTATAAATCCGCTGTGTAGATGATTAATTGAAGTTAATAAAATCGTAGATTCTTCCACTGATGAAATACAACACTGAATTACACACTTAAAATTCACAAGCAGGGTCCGGTGCACAAATCCGACTGATAACAATATGTCAAAACATCAAATACTCATAGCTATATTATTTGTCAATAGTCAATAAAGATCGAATTGGCCTGGATGTCCAATGTATTTAATACACAAGTGATCTTCTTGGTGATATAATATTAAAATATATATGTAGTCAATATGCCCATTTCACCAATTAATGTTTTAAAATGGTCAACAAGTTTCTACAGCCAAGCTGTCATTCTCAAGACCAGATATTGACTGAAGACAGAATTGATAATAAGTAAAGAAACAAATTCAGTTAAAAACAAACTACGTCACATGACGCAATCATTCATAAGTGAACAATAAAACATACTAAAACTAATCCTCTTTTGTTTCAAGTAGAGAAAAGAGGGCGCTGTACGGAATAGGGCCCTTGTCTTTATTCCTTATTTTATCCTTATTTTTATAAATTTCCAAACTTTCAAGGACTTCATAATTCCGAAATAGAAAATGTTATTGCTGGCATCGAATCTTCAATTAAACATTTCAATGAACCCACGAAACAATATATCAGAGAATTTAGCAAACAGATCGTTACTAAGAATTTGGCTACTTCTAAGAAATCATTAAATAGCATTGACATACAAAACAAGAGAGTCATTAAGAGTTTGAGAAGAAGGGATTGTTTTACATGAAAGCTGATAAAGGGAATAGGGTCGTTGTCTTGGATAAACAGGACTACTATAATCGGGTTAATGATATGATTATTAGTGGTCCTTATCAGTTGGTTAATAAAAATCCATTACCTAAAATGATCAGGGACGTAACTAATGTTGTGAATTCATGCAATCATCTGATTACTAAGGAACTAAAACGTAAATTGAATATTTCGAATCCATTGGTACCTAAATTGTACTGTTTACCTAAAATACACAAACCTGGAAAATTAGTTAGACCTATAGTTTCAGCCATATCTGCACCCACTTACAATATTTCTAAATGGTTGAGTTGTGAGTTTGGTAATCTACCCCTACCACAGTCCGGCTTTGCTGTTAAGAATTCGCTGGAATTCATTGAGAAAAACTAAGAATATCGAGCTGAGGACTGAAGGATGGAGAGATTTTAATTTTTTTTGATGTGAAATCTCTCTTTCCTAGTATACCTATACCTCAGACGCTGAGTTACTTGGAAGACTTACTACTACATAATAAATTGGAGCCCCATATTGTAAATCAATATATCAAGTTAACGGAACTTTGCATGAATCAGAACATTTTTCAATTTAATAATAAGTTTTATGAACAAAAGGAAGGAACCGCAATGGGTAATTCATTGTCTCCTTTCCTAGCTGATCTTTTTATGAGCAGATTTGAGACAGAGCTTGAGAAGGAATTAGATTACTTTCCCAGGTTCTGGCTCAGATATGTTGACGACATTTTTGCTATTTTTGATACCAAAAATGCAATGTACAGGAATTTGTTGAAATATTAAATGACCGGACTCCCAGCATAAATTTTACTTATGAAGAGGAGGAGAATGGAAGGCTGCCCTTTCTAGATATGATAATAATTAGAAATAATTATAGATTAGAATTTGATATTTATAGGAAAGAAACCAGTACATTTAGATATATCACGGCAGATTCGTACCATTGTAATCAACACAAAATGGCCAGTTTCAATTTTTTAGTTCACCGTCTTACCACTTTTCCGTTAAGTAAAAATAGATATAATAAGGAATTACAAACCATTAAAGATATCGCTAAGTGTAATGGTTTCAATGGAAATATTATTGATAATTTGATTCGTAAATTTGAATTTAGAAAACTTATTACTGATTCTACAGCCTTCCATTCTCCTATTAATAAAGCTAATTTTGCGATTTTGCCGTACGTTCCCTCTTTAACTAGAGGTTTGAACAAGATATTCAAAGGACTAGATACGAAATTGATTTTTACTTCCACTTTGACATTAAATAGTGTACTTGGAAATCCTAAAGATAAAGTCGATTGTATAGAGAAATCCGGTATTTATGAAATTGGATGCAATGACTGTGACTTGAAATATGTTGGGCAAACCAGAAGATCCATTTTAAACTAGATTTAATGAACATATTGCCCATTTCAGACTCAACAGAATTGAAAAATCTGGAGTTGCCCAACATATTTCTGAGTACGGTCATGCTATCAATAAAAGTAACCTTAGGCTGGTTCGTTCGGTCAGGGATTTCAAATTCCTTAACGTCCTTGAAAGTTTGGAAATTTATAAAAATAAGGATAAAATAATGAATAAAGACAAGGGCCCTATTCCGTACAGCGCCCTCTTTTCTCTACTTGAAACAAAAGAGGATTAGTTTTAGTATGTTTTATTGTTCACTTATGAATGATTGCGTCATGTGACGTAGTTTGTTTTTAACTGAATTTGTTTCTTTACTTATTATCAATTCTGTCTTCAGTCAATATCTGGTCTTGAGAATGACAGCTTGGCTGTAGAAACTTGTTGACCATTTTAAAACATTAATTGGTGAAATGGGCATATTGACTACATATATATTTTAATATTATATCACCAAGAAGATCACTTGTGTATTAAAGTATAAGGCTGTTTAAATCCATCTCTTCTTCTAACGGTTTTTGGGATTCTATTCTTGACATACGTTGTAGGCCATACATGAATACTTGCTTATAAAATGGGTAACTGATAGTAACTGAAGTTCTTGCAGGACCTCTTTATTCCTCTCGTGGTTGCATTGATAATAATCTGCTGTTGGTCTCATAAACTTGATGTCGCTGGTTGTCATACGATGGACGTCATTTTTCACTTCATAATATAGCACTGGTCTTACTAATGTTTATATACGTGCATTCTTTATGTGCCTTTGTATTATGGAAGGTTTCATTGTTGTTAATTATTTCAAATGTTGTATTGTACTATTGAATTTTATAGGTGATAACTAATTATTTGAAAAAAAAGAAAGAAAAAGACTATTTGTACCCGAGGTGAGAAAATCTTCTACTATTTCGCACAATTTATTCCTTAAACAAATTTTATTTAAGAAAGGACATCACTTTTGTTTTTTTTTTCCCTATATTGATCTCCATATTGTATTTGTCCACCACTGTGGTCTCGAGTTAGCGTGCTGCCTTGCCACGCAGCGGGCCCGAGTTCGATTCCCGGTCGGGACAGGCTCCTGGGTGAGTTTTTTTCGGGGTTTTTTCCTCACCTGTAAGACAAATGTCAGGAAGCGTAGGGCCCAACGGTCCCCGAAAATCATCCGGCCATCATTATCATCCTTTTCATTATCATCATCATCTTCCACCGGTGTGGAAAGCAACGGGAAGCTACACACTTATAATTCCATAGTAAAGCTGCAAAGTATAGCATGAAAATGCTATGATTGCAGTGAAAAACCTGCCCTCGGGCAGAATTACTATGGATGGATATATATTGTATTTTTCAACTACAATGTTTAGGCTATGCACTGAATATTGAATATCATCTTCATTAGATGCTACAAGAGATAAGACATCTGCAAATAGTAGTGCGTCAATTTGTAAATTTCTATTAATTGGTTGGATACATGACGTAATGTCTCCATTCCTCGATAACTATGTTTACGTCTATACGTCTGTAAATGTTTATCATTGTCTTCATCATCATCATCATCCTTCACGGATTAGCCCTTTGTCTGTTCCGATCTCTCAGAAAACCTCCTGTCCTCCAGGTTGGGGGTTGTGCGTCGGGCTGGAAACCCACCACGTAAAACGATCTTCCTCAAAAGTCTCACACGATTAAGCCGGACGGAATTATAAGACGACGACTTAAATTACGGAAAAAGGACAAACGATTAGGTTGAAAAGATAAATTAAAAATCAGAACTTGGAACGTCACAAGTTCAACGAACTAATCACAGAACTAATCTTATCATTGTGATATTTTATTCTCGCTCCTGATTGCAATTGGAGTTGTTTATATATATATATATATATATATATATATATATATGAATAAGAAAGTTTTCTTGGGTTTTCCGCGTCTTGGAGATTCAAGTTCGGCCCCTGGCCACTGACTCCGACGTTTCGGCATGATCCCACATGCCATTATCAAGGAATGATAAGTTCGAGTCACAGGTTTAGGTCTTATATAATTAAACAAATAGAGTTTTCGCTGTAGTCCGTTTCCGAAGACGTACACCCATCCAAGGTTGTTCTTATGTAGTTAAACATTTTCAGTTTTCAGTGGGGTCCGTTTCCGAAGCCGTACACCCATACAAAATTCAGTTCTTATGTGGTTAACCACCTTCAGTTTTCTGTGTGGTCCGTTTCGGAAGCCGTACACCCATCCAAGAGTCGACCACGCTCGATGTTGCCCAACCGTTGTTTTCTTCGTATCTTCTTCGCTGTTCTAGGGATGACATGGTGAGCAGCGAGAGCAGTTTTCCATGTAGATGGTAATCTTTGGGCATCATCTCGGGTGTTCATAGTATGTGGCCTTTTTTCAATCTCTATTGCTTCTCTGTAGATCCTTGATTTTTCATGATCTATTTTAGCCAACGTTCTAGATCCGGTGAGGTCGATCTTGTGACCCCTCTGTTTCATGTGTTGCACGAGAGTTGATGTAGGTTCTTGACGATTTATTGCAGCCTTATGTTCTTGAATTCGGCAGGAAATTCGTCTGTTGGTACGTCCTACATACGTTTGTTCGCAAGAGGTGCAAGGGATCTCATAGATGCCTTGTGATTCTAGAGGTATATTATCTTTAGCACACCTAAGTAAATTGGAGATGGTGTTTTCCGAGTGAAATATAGTTTTAATCTGATGTTTTTGTAGTACTCGGCTTATTTTATCCGTAGTGCCTTGCACATATGGTAAGAAGGCAGTGCCTAAGGTCTGCTCTTTCTTCTCCGATGTGCTTGGTGCGTTTCCTGCTCGTTTAAACACTCTTTTCACTGCATGTTCGGGATAACCATTTGCTAGAAGTGCCCGTTTCAGTTGTTTTTCTTCTTCATGAAGATGATCTTGGTCTGTAAGTCGCAGTGATCGGATGACGAGAGTGTTGATTACTGAATTTATTTGTGCCGGGTGATGGTGTGATGCGGCGTTCAAATATCTATCAGTATGAGTAGATTTCCGGTATACTGTGTGTGCTAATCTTCCATCAGGTCTTCTTATCACAAGTACATCTAGAAATGGTAGTCGCTGTTTATATATATATATATATATATATATATATATATATATATATATATTGAAGATATTAGCTGTCGTGGGATTTGACCGCCTCCTATAATAATTACAATTTCTTTTCATTGTCCACCGCTGTGGTCTCGAGGTAGCGTGCTGCCTTGTCACGCAGCGGGCCCGGGTTCGATCCCCTCTCGGGACAGTTTTTCTGGGTGAGGTTTTTATCGGGGTTTTTCCTCACCTGTAAGACAAATGTCAGGAAAACTTTAAGGCCCAAACGGTCCCCGAAATCTAATGGCCAACGCAATCATCATCATTCATGTTCATCTTATCATCATCATCCTTCACCGGTGTGAAAAGCAACGGGAAGCTATCACACCTATAATTCCCTAGTAAAGCTGCAAAGCATAGCATGGCATGAAAATGCTATGATTGCAGTGAAAGACCTGCCTTCGGGCAGAATTACTATGAATGGATTCTTTTCATTACGAACTACTGTTATTCCTCTTCAGTCATTCTCCCTAAGAATAATAATAATGCAAGATATGCACATCCGCTTCAATGCGGTTATGATAATCGTACTTGGCCTTAATATCAGAAATTACCCACCTCCTATACTTTACTAATATTAGTAGTCTTATCTATCTAAAGCCGGTTGAACAATCTATGAACTTTTTCCAGTTTCCAATGTTCTCTGTGACTATTTAACACATGCCCCAAATGGGACTCAATGGCCAATCACGTTTCAATGTTTTCTGTTTTACAACCAATCAGAGTCGTGTTTCACGAAATATTTATCAGTGTTATAATTACCATATTAAAGAAGGCTCCTCCTTTTTAATATTCTGAACAGGTCTGACCATTATTTTGCAGTGACTGAGCCTGTGAGAAATACGGCTACCAGATTGTATATACAGGGTGGACCGCTCGAATGGACCTAATTTCAATTGCTTGTTACTGGCAAACGGTTGAAGATAGAAACTTAAAACAACGTTCATATTACAGAAAAACTCACCAAGTTTTGATATCCAGATCACCACATCTCTATATGAGCCCCAGCAGTCACTGTGACGATATCAAAGCGATGAACAATTTCTTGCCAAGTACGTTGGAGTATGTCTTCTGGAATGTTCTCAATAGCCTCTATGATGCGCTCACGAAGATCACGAAGGTCTTTGACTGGGGTGGTGTAAACTTTATCTTTGACATAGCCCCAGAGAAAGAAATCCAGTGGTGTTAAATCGGGAGATCTCGGGGGCCACGCGATTGGTCCTCCCCTACCAATCCAACGGCCAGGGAAAATGTTGTCCAAAGTCGTACGAACTTCATTGGACCAGTGGGGAGGAGCACCATCTTGCTGGAAAACGATGTTAGGCTGCAGTTGTTCAATTTGTGGAAAGAAGAACTGCTCCAGCATGTCAAGATATGTGGTACCACGAACAGTTTTCTCGGCGAAGAAAAACGGTCCAATGACCTTATTATGTGACAAACTGCACCAAACATTCATCTTCGGACTATCACGAACATGCTCTTGAATAGCGTGAGGATTCTCCGATCCCCAGATCCGCACATTATGCCGGTTTACCTTGCCTGACAAATGGAAAATGGCTTCGTCCGAGAAGAAAATCTTGGTCATGAAGTCAGGATCAGCGCCGAGACGGTCCAGCATCGTATTGGCGAATTCCACTCGTTTCGGCATGTCATTCGGCTCCAGACGTTGCAACTAACTGCACTTTATATGCGTGCAGTTTGAGGCGTTTGTGGACAATCCGTTGTAATGTCGATTTTGGTATTTGAAGTTCCCGCGAAGCTCTTCTTAATGACTTCCGGGGGCTTCGCTCAAATGCGGCTTGAACATTTGCTACCATTTCATCGGATGCTCTGCGACCACCACCATGCTTCTTCAACACAGATCCTGTAGCTAATAATGTATCACGCCACTTCTTTATGCTTCTAGCAGTTGGAGCATCACGGTTAAACACACGCCGGAACTCCCTTTGAACTCTAATGATTGATTTAAACTCCGCATACCACAAAACAGCTTGCGCTTTCATCTGCGGAGTCGCCATTTTCACAAACAATTAAATCTAAGAACGAGAAACGTATCTTTGTGCCATCTACCGACAGGATTCGAAACTTGGTGAGTTTTTCTGTAATATGAACGTTGTTTTAAGTTTCTATCTTCAACCATTTGCCAGTAACAAGCAATTGAAATTAGGTCCATTCGAGCGGTCCACCCTGTATAGTGCATGAATGTCAACACATGCCGCATGCGGGAGTTAATATAAAAACATTTGTAGCAATTGATGACTTAATATACATTGAATATTCACTCCTTTGCTCTAAACGTAGACCTAGACTTGTAACATACAGAGACTTGAAACATATAAATTATGCGCAATTAATTGATGACGCTGCAAAATTACCTTGGAACAACATATGGACACTTAGGACTGTAGACGAGAAAGTTGAAAATTTTAATGACATGATTTTACAATTGTATGACAAACACGCACCTATCAAGACTAGACGTATAAACAGACCACCTGCACCCTGGATGTCTGATAATATCCGCTTGCTTATGACAGAGAGAGACGCAGCATTTAGGAAATACAGGAGGAACAAAGAACTGACAGACTTACAGACATACAAACATCTGAGGAATAAAGTCAACCAGACTATAAGGAATGCAAAACTAAGATATGCCCATACTATTATTACACAATCTATGTCCAACTCAGCTAACATGTGGAAAAATTTAAAATCAATAGGCCTCTGTCAAAATAAACTACAGGTAGAAACAGCTAACCTACCACTAGATGAGTTGAATGACCATTTTACCCGCCTCCCTTCTGACAACACCTCACAACACAAACAACAGACAATAGATGAACTAATGTCATATTCCCAACCTACCCGAGACAAATTCTTTTTTTCCTATATCTCACCTGATGACGCCAAAAGAGCAGTATTACGTATTAAATCTAAAGCACAAAGAATAGACAATATAACAATAACTCTCCTGCAAAAAATAATAGACATTATTCTCCCAACAATAACCCACATTTTTAATGCCTCTATAATGACCGGGACTTATCCCAGTCTCTGGAAAATGGCTCTAGTTCGTCCTACACCGAAATCAAACACTCCCACAACACTCGATGATTATAGACCAATTAGTATTCTTCCCTGTTTATCTAAAGCACTGGAACACATAATACACTCACAGTTAACAGACTACCTCACCACACACGACTTACTTGATGAACATCAGTCTGGTTTTAGAACAGGACATCACACAAGTACTGCACTACTTGACATTGTAGAGGACATAAGAGACTCAATGGACAAAAGCAAACTCACCGCAATAGTCCTACTCGACTACAGCAAAGCCTTTGACACAGTAGATATAGACTTAATGCTAGCGAGACTAAAGACACTACATCTGTCGGAAAACTGCCTTGATTGGTTTGCATCTTACCTCACTAATCGTCAGCAATCAGTTTATGTTAATAATCGCATTTCTTCCTGGCGCTTGGTGAGGAAAGGGGTACCTCAAGGCGGCGTCCTCGCTCCTCTTCTCTTCTCGATTTATATTAATGACGTGACCAAGAAACTACAAAACTGCAAGCATCATCTTTACGCCGACGACCTACAGATTTACACACACTTTAGGCCTGACGAAATTAATGAATATATTGACAAAGTAAACACTGACCTCAGGCATATATCTTTATGGTCCAGACAATATGGGCTGAAACTAAATGTAAACAAAACGCAAGCAATAATTATCGGACATCCAAGGCTATTACACCTCATAAACAATGGCAATATGCCGGCTGTCATATTAGATAATGAACAAATTCCTTATACCGACGTCGTTAAAAACTTGGGATTTTACTTAGATCCTAATTTAAAATGGCATGAGCAAGTAAAACAAACATCTAAAAGGATCTTCTCCATAATGCATTCCCTAAAGCGACTTAAACATTTTCTTCCTACAACTCTTAAAAGAATTTTAATCCAAACTTTAGTGATGCCGCATTTTGACTACTGTGACGTTCTACTAACTGACATAAGTGACGGATTGTCGGACAAACTGCAGCGTGTCCATAATATGTGTATCAGATTCATATTTAATGTTCGAAAATACGATCACATTTCTCCATTATTCCACGAATTGTCATGGCTACATCTAAAAGAGAGAAGAAAATCGCACTGTCTAAATCTTCTATTTAAGATCCTACATACCTCAATTCCTAATTATTTATCATCCAGTTTCCAGTATCTATCCTCAAACCAAAACTTAAACACAAGATCACAACATAGTCTCTTACTTAATATACCGCAACATAGGACATCATACCACTCCATGTCATATACCATCTCCACTTCTCGCAACTGGAATTCCCTACCACAAGAAATAAGGGGCTGCCGGACATTGGCATCTTTTAAAAGAAATCTAAATTTATATTTGCTCTAAACTCGACTTCATTATTATCCAGTGTAAGATATATATATTAATTGGTGTTTCCCGTATAATGTATCATATTTACATTATTATTATTATTATTATTATTATTATTATTACTATTATTATTATTATCGTATCATTATTGTTATTACCCTATAAAATGTTGTTTGTACATGACATTTACATTGGTACATTTATTGTATCTTTAACTGTTTATAATTAGTACAGTGTATATCTATATTTGTCGAATATTTATTTGTATTTGTGCTGGTTGAGTGGAAGAGAGGGCCTTATGGCCTTAACTCTGCCAGAATAAATAAAGTATTATTATTATTATTATTATTATTATTATTATACCACCAAAAAAAGAAACCACTGTTTGCACTTTCTTAAATGTATTCTTTCCCAGGTAACAATCTAGAAAAATATAATTGTCATATTTACATCATACGACATCAGAAATAATTTAATATACAGTTTCATGTGTTCCATTTTTTCTCCGCTAGAGATCATTCTTACAATATTACGTTCCTTTGGCAATAGTATGATCTGGTTGCAGTGATAAACAAAAGAAGCAGATGAAGCGTGCCTAACGCTTCTCATTTGGTTTCAAACATCGCCGTTTACATTAAATATATACATATTTTAAAATAACTATAGTTAAATAATGATTTGTGAGTAAACAGCTTAATTGTATTCGTTAAATAGTCCTAACAAATGCCACTCTTGATTTCCAAATTCTCTAGATAAATTCACTCCTCACTTCGTGAGTCGTGAATTATCGATAATTTGGAAATTACTCGTGGCATTACTTATGATAAATGTTGAATTAAAAGTTCTTCAGTCTTCCCTGTTACTCCATTGCCGTACTCTTTTTCTCATTTTTGTTATTATACCCTTAATCCAAGTAGCATTTGTTCTCCCTCCCATCAACCTCTCGGACAGCAGCCATTCCAACACTTTCTTCAGTAGTAGCTCTTCAGTCGTTCTTTTCGCATGAGCGTATCATTGCAGTTGTTTTTGTTTCACATAATCCAATAGGCCTATAGACATTTTTTTTCCAATTTTTGTTTTTTTTTTTCTACTTTTTTGAAAATTGTGTATCTTTTACATTAAAGCTGATCTTCTCAAAAGTCCATTTCCACGTATAATAATCTAGAATTTGATTGGAACTTCAACTGGCAAGTTTCTGACCATCAAGTTACTATTCTTCTTAATATTGTTTTAAATATGCTTGGTTTAATAGTATCATATAGCTCGTCAAAATAATGAAAAAGTCAGCGACAATTTAAGGTTACCAATTTCACTTACTTAAATCGCATGATTTTTCTGTTGGTACCACTGTTGTTTGTTATGTAGCCATGCATAGACTCAGAAAGGAAGATCATTCTAATGAAGGAATAAAAACAAACGCAGGCATACTAGTTTTAGCAGTATTATAGTTGCATCTTACATTCACGTTCCATAGCAAATGTTACGATAGTTTCATTCAGAGAGTAAATATATGAGGTCGCGGGGAATAATACGTAGGTCCCGATTTATATGTAAATAAAAATGTTTCATTTTATTTTTTTCGTCCTTAATATGTTCATCACGTGGAAAGCAACGAGAAGCTACCACATCTATAATTCCATAATAAAACTGCAAGGCACAGCATGAAAATGCTATGATTACAGTGAAGGACCTGCCCTAGGGCAGAATACTACAGAAATGTATTCATCAATAAATGCAAGTTTGATATCTCAAACTAGAACCGACAAGCGTGTATTCAAAGTATTATTTAAATAAAGGTACATATTTCTACCAGCCTCTTTGCTTTGTGGTCAGAGCTTCTCATAACAGTCCAGGAATTTTTCTTTCCTCGTAGTCACCCATGATTTGGAATTACGTTAAGTTTAGGTTTAAGACTCTCTTGGTGTTTTGTTGCCATTTATTACCGGTTTAACGTATAGTGGCTCCGCCTTCCAGGCGCCCCAACTTCAGAAGCGAGTTATAATTTCGCCAATGCCAGGAGAGAATGCCAGAAATGTCCTAAAATATAAAATAAGTACATATTTTTAAAACAATGTGTAATTATGTTCGGCATAAATACACGTTTTAATACTTTTCAGACGTTATCTAAATATATATTTTCGATAGTTTCTCTAAAAGTATACATTTTATAATTTTTCTCGATCTATTGAACACATTACAGCACAGACCTTTACGTACCTCGGCAGGCTCGCTACTTGATGTCTACTGATTCATATGCACTTCCAAGTGTCGGGAAAAGTTTTTAGATTGTATCATACTTTGACCTCTTTGTTAATGTGACATTTACACTGATAATAAATAATTGTTTGCTTGTATTGTAAGAATCAGATCACTAGAGCAGTTACGCGTTTTCTCAAGTTTTTCGTACTGAACATATTTTCAGTTTTTAGCTCATATATTTAGAATTTTTAGTTGCATGGACATATTGCCATAATGATTTTAGGTGTTTTGTGATAATCTCTGAAGCCTTCTGCGCATTGTGGACCCAAGATTATAATACTTTCCGAGTTATAAAATATTTGTTCGATGATTGTATCTCGCAAGAATAGTGCATGTTCTCGGTTCCTGAAATGTTGCGACATTATACGTAACTTATTCCTTGTGACCACAAACACAAAGGAATACAAGGAACTTGTTTCAAAACTTCTCCACTTTCATAAATTTGTGGGAGGTAATTTAAGGTTGCTATTTTGCCGTAAACAAGGGTCAGTTTGATTATAATGACTACTTTTAATGCAAGCTTATAGCGATGTAAAAGATGTTTTGAAACCAAATTACGCAGTGTAATCTATTTATTTATTTAGCCTGGTGGAGTTAAGGCCATGCGGCCTTTTCTTCACTCACCAAAAGAATCATGTATTGTTACATTCAAATACAAAAATCATAACAACATTGGATACTAACCGATTATTTGGCCAGTCTGAACAATAATAAAAGTAAGATAACAAAGTAACACAATAAAGTCAATGGTTATTAAAATTAAAACTAACAACAAATATATATATACACACAAAGAAAGAACCACTCCTATCTTCTATACATGAAAAACATACAAGGAAAATAATAAAATGTAATGAATTAATCTACAGCTTATATATAATCACATTTGGCTTATCAACCCGGGTCGAGTCACAACCTCCCTAAGAACTCCCCTCCGGACCTCTCAATTCCTGGCGACTGTCATCAATTTTGAATTTTAACTCTTTGAACATCTCCCAAAACTCCATTCACCTCCCTGTCATTAGGTCTTCAAACCTTTTTTCTTCCATCTGAATGATCCATCATTATTTTTTTAACTGCTTCATTTTTATCCATTCTCTGGATATTTTACATATATAAGACATTAGGTTGAATTATTGATAAATCTATTAATATAACGGAAGGTTTCTGTTAGTTATTAAAATTATTCAGTTTGTTTTTGAAAGATGTTTTTGTTTGACAATCTCTGACATAGGGTGAAAGAGAATTTTGTGTTCTAACAAGAGAAACTATAACATATTGTAACTGGTAGTGTGATGAGGAGGGAAATAAAGGACAATGTGCGGTCGGATTTGGTGCCTAATTTATGTGTATCAAAGAATCTGCCGAAGCCGTGTGATAAATAATTAGGTGATGATGTGTATAGTATTTTATAAGGAATAGATACGGAATGGACGGTTCCACGATGTTATAGACGAAGTCCTCAAAATTTTTCCAGGGTTGGTGAATCGTGATCAAATCTGCGAATACCACAATCAAAACATGTCAAGAAATAGAACACCTTGAAGTCTTTGGGTAAAAAAAGTATTTGGTTCTGTAAAAAAGAGCATCACAATAATCAAAATGTAGCATAGCAAGTGATTCTACTAACATTTTCCTTAGAACAAATCGAAAACAATTTCATAAGAAATTTAATTATTATATTATTCAAGAGACCGTTTTGCAAGTGTGGTTTATTTATTTATTCCGATTTTTTTTTTCAAATATTCCTTTATGTTTTACTTTCATTATAATGGATTTGTGCGCCATTAAGATACACATGAGATACTTTGTGTGTTAATTGATGCTAAATATTTTATGATCCATAATGATTGTTGTGACTTTCTATCTAAATAGAATGTAGACACAAAAGTTGGATTTGGTACAAAAAAACTTTTAAAACGAGTTCCTCCTATAAATGTACGAATAAACGTCTTGACAGAGCAAGAAATGAAATATCGAATGTTTTAAAATAAAAAGAAGGTTGAAATCGAAGAGGAAGGTACCCTGATTTCAATTTCCGGCAGTGTTTGATTGAAGCACATGGAGAGTGTGTGCCACGCACACATCAGTGAGGGTAAGAGATGAATAAGATAGAGAACAGTCAAAAATGAGTAATCCACCATTATATTAACAAAACTTAATCAGGATGTGCCATCTCCTGAAAGGGTTATTACAGATATCAAACTGAATTATTTGCAACTCAATTCTGTATCAAAATTATCTCAAGACAGAACAGCATTACAATGCAATGATTATATTTATGTAATGTTTCCTGTTGTATTGTATACATTATTCTAGAGATTCCAATATAATATTAGAATGATAATTCTATAATTAACAGTATAATGAAACCATATTTAGTACAAAAGATTAAGGCTTTATAAGGTTCTTGCAAGACCAATATTAAGATGTGGTAGTGAAGCTGGGCAATATAAAAAATATATGAAAGCCGAATAACAGCAAATGAGATGAGATTTATGCGCCATACAGCAAGCTATACAAAGTAGGACCATAAAATAAATGAGGAAATTATGGAAGAGTTGGATTTAGGACCCATTATCCACCATATACAAAACTACCAGAACAATTGGAAAGCCCATCTTCAACGAATGCCATCTCATAGAATTCCAAAAAGCCATGATTTGTTACTGCCTGCAAGGCAAAAGATCGCTGGAACATCCAAAAAAGCGCTGGATGGAACATTCCTCTTTGAGACTTGGCCTAATACTTGCATGGATGATGATGATGATGTACATATTATAATAAAAGACATATGTTGGAAATGTTAAATTAACCGAACTTACATCCCAATTCCTCTGTCCCCGTTCAAGAGGAATCGGCTGAGAAGAAGGGTACATAGCAACTCGTAATAAAAAATATAATTTTAATTATTTGACTATTGAAATTTTGTGTTGATTAAAGTGCATTTAAGCCGTTTGGGTGGACGTGCGGCTAGAGGACGCTGCAGCCCCGACTGGGATCTCAGGTTTGAATGCTGGCGGTTCCGGTGGGATATTAGTTGTGGGCCACACAGGGATATTTCGAGTTTTTCTCGGTATTTTCCCATTTCCTGAATTTCATCCCACCAACACTCTCCAGTCCTCTTCCCTTTCTCATCATGCCATTTCGTCTACATTCATTCATTACATATAACCTTTCACCTCATCTCATGTTAGGTAAAAAAATAGCCTGGTTTAGCAAATCACAGGTGTTTAAATATGTGGTAGTGGTGATCTAATGCGGCGTAGTCATGTACTTCCTCATGACTCGAGCTGTGTATCAACATAGGGCAGAATAGGGTCAAAGGAAAGGTTGTAGCTCCTTTTCGAGACCTTGGGCCAGCCCAAATAAAAATTGCAGCATGAGTCATGTTTGGTGAATACTTGATCTCTCTTGAACCAGGAACATCATAACAGACTTCATATCACCGTAGAGTGGATTTCATCTCATTCATTCCATAAAGTAAATACAGGGAATCCATTTTAAGCGGAAACCTTTTTACAGCGTTGCAGCGGCTCTCACTTTGCCCGCTATTGTGCTTGCACCGGCGGGGAGCGCGTTCCGTTACTACCGGCAAATGAAGACAGTTAGAGGCTACAAAATACAAAGAACTCAACTAATTTAGATATGATAAAATTAGGCCTACACATAGAGGCTTATTACTCATCATTTATTTGTTATAAGTCTATCTACCCCGTCCGCAATAAGACAGTTTAAACAAATTATCTGCCACTTTCTGTAATTCCGCTTCGGTAATAAACTGCATTACACTTGTTATTTCGACCTTACGTTCTTCTAAGGTATGAAAATTATTTCGGTAAACTTTTCCCTTTAGGTATACCCAAACATAATAATCACAGTAAGTTTGATCCGCTGATCTAGGGGGTCATAAACCTGTGCTAATTATCCTGTCATCGAAAACTTCACGTAAAGTTTCTATAGAATCATGATTGGTATACGCTGTGGCAGCATCCTGTTGAAAATATCCATAATCCTTTTCTTCCTCTGTTAATTCATTAAGAAATGGACGCAACATTGTTGTCACATAAACAGCTAGTTTACACGGTTTAAAAAAAATATAGGCCCAATTACGCTTTCGATATGTCACAAACTGAACCTGTTGTGTGCCACTTTTCCATCAACTTCGAAAGGCATGATTTGTAGGAATCGTACAGCTCAGGATATTTTTGAGAAAATCTGCGAACGCGCCTTCTATGGTTATTTCTCAATAAGTAACATTCCACCAAATAAATTCGCTGTTCAACCCTAATAAAGGATAACTAGAGAAGAAATAAAGAATACAAATCCTATAAATATTAATGATATTCAGTCAAATAAAAAAGTTATTACAATACTACTTGTATTAATAATACATACTTCTCATTCAATAAAATAGATTAATTCATTCATAAGAAAGTAAGTACTTAAAAAAACTAATCTAACTCACTTCATTTTCGATTACTTTCTTATGTAACACACGACAACAAGCGACTTGCGTCCCACTACAACACACTCAAGCAACTAACCGCTAGGATGTTTTGACAACTTGTCTCCCACACTGCGATCGTACTGCTCACAGCGGCAACCTAAAATAAAGTTGCCGTGTTTATGATCTTAAGAAAATCTGAACCCATATTTACTAATAAATTTTAATCTAATAATTCCAGATATCTTAAAATGATTCAGTCCGAATTAATTTTTATATAATTGAAATTTAGCCAAGTATACCGGTATTCAGGTACAGTATTCTAATTTTATGTAATAAATCATTTACTCACTGGGACTATCAAATCTGGAGTTTCATGGCCGCACGGAAACGCTTTCCATACATCCCTATCCTGAACTAATGTTTTCCTATCATTCTCTGCATAATTGACCTCCTCAAATCATGGTTAATTGTGTTCTCCCACCTCATTCTTGGCCTACGTAGGCTAACTAGGCATTTTTCCTACAGTCTCTCACATTACCCATTTGTCCCACATGTCTAGCCCATCGCAGTATACGGGACTTAACTATTCTTATTAAATATGGTTCACCATAAATATCAGGAAAGTTCACTGTTAGATGGTCCTCGCCGTTCATTATCTATTTGTCTTTCTTTGAATCAAAAATTTTCCAAGAACTTTATTCTCAAATACTCTTTTTTTTTTCTCATCTCTTAAAGTAACTGACCGTGTTTCGCATCCATATGACTGAACGAATAACGGTTTTATGTATTTCTAGCTTATTAGTTTAGTTAAATTTAAGCTACAAGTATTCATTACAGTATATATATATATATATATATATATATATATATATATATATATATAAAGTATAGGGTCGAGGGTTCAAGTCCCGTTGGGGTCAGGATTTTTAAACTGACCCAAACCCTCTGGCGGCACTGTGGCCCTGGGGTCGACTCAGCCTCTAACTGAAATGAGTACCAGACGCTTGTTCTGGGGTAAAGGCGGCCGTCACGCAGGGCTGACAACCCGGCTGACATAAAGTGCCGATTGTCTAGAAAAAGTGGGAGCCTTAACCTCCTACTACCCCAAGGGGCCTCCTGAGGCCTGTTGTGGAATCACTTTACTTTTACTTATATATAAAGTATTGCAAAAAAAACACGGACAACGGAGGTGAGGTAGTATATTGAGATTTGTTGATAATTTTTAAAAAGGTACAAATGTCCGGAAATGAAGCGTTTTCACGCTATGACTAGTTAATTATGTCTCACGATCAGTGTTATTTCAAAGGATTTGAAGACTCATTACTTGACAACACCTCACAGGTACGGAACCTATGATACGTGGCTTCGTAACGGAATGTGGCTATAACATGACGGAGCTCCAGTTCACTTCGATCCAATGTGACGAGATATTTGGATACCATGTATCCAGGTCGAGGGGGACTAGTCCCATGGTCTCCGAGATCACCTATCTTAACCCTCTCGATTACTTTTGGTGGAGCGGCATGAAACAGTCTGTTTATCAGAGTCCAGTAGAGTCATGTATGGATCTTATAGCCCAAATCCACGCTGGTGCATAAATAATTCAAACGAGGCCAGGCGTATTTGAACATGTGCGCCAATCAATACACCGCCGATGTACGCTCTGCAATGAAATGGGAGGTGAATATTTTGAAAACTTGATGTGACTGTGACAGTATTGTCAAGTATTGAGTCTTGAAATCCAACTAACGGAACTCTTGAGAAGTTAGCTACTCATAGTGTGAAAACGCATCATTTCCGGAAATTGGTACCTTATTAAAAATGATCAACATATCTCAATATACTACCTCATCTCCGTAGTCGGTGTTTTTTTGCAACACTCTTTATGTATGTATATATATATATATATATATATATACATCGTGTCCCATTCAAACCTCCCGCATTTTTTTTTCACATTTTAATTAATCATAACCCTCAAAGTATGCGCTATTATGAAATGAGTTTGGTGTTAACAGACAGAGAAACTCGAAGAATTTTTGTTTTCATTGTTGCAGTTAATTCATCTGTCGCATGTTGGACAATAATGACATAAAACAAAATGGCGACTCCTCAGCAACGAGCACAAACTGTTTTCTGGTATGTAAAAGACCATGTGTTTGCGACTCCAGTACAGGATCTTCATGATTTACGAACCCGTTTCCTTGACACAATTGCAACAGTGTGTTGGACACAACGTGGCTCTAAATCGAACATAGACTTGATATTGTTCGTGCTACTAATGGTGCACATAGAGGCGCTTTACTGTGTGGCAATGAAAATTCTTTGAGTTTCTGTTTCGTTTAATACCGGCCTCATTTCATAATTCCGCATACTTTGTTAGTTATGATTAATTAAAATGTGGGATGTTTAAATGGGACACCCTGTATATTAATCTGCTATAAATTTTATTGTTTAATTGAAACACTTTAAATTATCCTACAGAATGTGATTGCTTTTTAAGTTCGAAAAACTATCTATTTTTGTTTTTCATATAAATTCGTTGAACTAGGCATATCTATAACACGTGGTTAATAAAGAATATTTTAATTAATGTGTTACAGGAGCTTCATCGTATTGACCTAATGAGTAAAATGTATTAATAGGATGATATTGCGAGAAATGTTTATAAATTAATAAAGACGGAAATGTTTAAGATGTAGAAAAACACGCATATATACCCAAAATTAGCAAAAAAAAAACATTAATAAAGTCTGGTAATTAGTATCACAGATATGATTTTTTCCTAGAGATATGCTGGTGCTGAAAGGGTTACCCATCTAGGACAGGTCGAAGGCGATAAGTCAGACGATAAAAGGACAATGACACAAAGAGAGACAATCGTTCACTGTAAAAATACAACCGTAAAAAAAACCGGATATAGATTCCACTGGGGTGTCAGGATTGTGATGAGATTAAATTTTTAGAAGGGGAAATGAGAGAAAACCCGAGGAAAAGCTGCCCAGACACCTTTTCGTTCACCACGAAACCCACATGGAGTGACCGAGATCTGAGCGGTGAGAGGCGAGCGTATAGCTTCTCGCGTCACAGAGTTCCGTAGATTGCTCATTAATTGAGTAAATAATCATTAAGAAGATATCCCTCAGCATTTGTATAATAATGGAAAATTACAATATGCGATCATATAAGCCTATTACATTCTCTCATAAGTAATGTCAGTTTTTAGTGTAATGTTGTGTGTTTGATGGAATTTTGAATGTGCGATTCACTGGCAGTTTGTTCTAAACGAGCGTGCAGTCGACGCAGATCTTTATTCTCAATAACTGGAAAGAATTCTTGAAATGTTGAGGGTCGTGGGTTCAAACTAGTTTCGACTCCATAATGCATGAACAACCACGACAATAATTCAGGAATTGGGAGAAATCTAACTGCTACCACACCCAGTATTTAGTCCTGACCTTGCACCTTCAGATTACCATCAGTTTCGATCCATGACTCATTGTGCCCATTTATTGCGTGAACGTTCGATAATATTGAGGCTGTGGAAGTGGATATCAACGAATTATTCACATAAAAAAAACAGAGACTCGAACCGTCGCGGAATAATAAATCTCGCTGAAAGATGGCTCAAGGTCACAGAATTGGATGTTCTCTACTTTGAAAAAGTAGTTTAATTTGTCAGAAAAGTTTTCAAATAAAATTGTGTTTAAAAAACATTATTTCTATGTAAGAAAATGTGATTGATTCCTCCATTCTATTTTTTCGCATTTAATATAGGGTTTTGTACCGTTTCTGTTTTGTATGATGTTATACATTTCTGCCGACATTACAGATGCAGAGGGCAGTGTGATGGCTTCAATTAGCAAGACATGTGTTGCGTTTATCATAAACTTTGTACATAATTTGCATATGTAAGACACTCGGATGTGTGTTCTGATTACCCTTATTTTACCTTGTACATTATTTACACTTTATTTTATGGCGCATGAGCAACTTCATGTCTGTGTTACCGATTCCTTTAATCACACAAGTTACTAAAATGTTTGTCTTTATATATATATATATATATATATATATATATATATATATATATATATGTGTGTGTGTGTGTGTGTGTGTGTGTGTGTGTGTGTGTGTGTGTGTGTGTATGTGTGTGTGTGTATAATGTCACGCTGTTGATGCAGACGATTCTAGTATTTTCCTAACCTCGCCTCTTGTTTCCGTGCGAGTACATTTTCTTTTCAAGCCTAACTAAGTAACTCGGTTGGGGTGTACAAGACTCAAAATTTACTTACGCGACTTATGCCATTTTTAATGCAATTTATATTATTACGAAGTGATTAATCCGCGAGTAATTACCATCGTGAAAGTATGTTAACATGATATGAAATGTACGAGCGGAAATATGTTTTTACGTTGTAAGCGTCAGCCATGTTGAATTTTCATAGAATGACTGTGATGAAGAGGTATTTTTATTTACGTATTAAATCAAATTTAAAATGCAAGGAAACTAAAAGCTAACCTAAGCTAATGCAATCACTCTAACGTAAATCAATTACTCTAACGTAGGTGAATCCCATGGAACGCCCTTATTATTGTTTTACGCGGTTAAAATAAGTAAAAGTTAAATTCAGACATAATTTGTTGAAACCGCAGACATGGTCTAAGTGTGGATATCGGTAATTTATCACTGGTTAGATCCGATTGAGGGTATTTCCACTTTTTCAGCGGTTGCCCTTTTACCAGCCGGCTGCTGGCCCTTCACATCCACATGTGTCAATCACAGAGGTAGATGATCAACAGCCAGTGTAGGGGTGACATGGGGTTAGCATGTCGAGTCCCCCAGCCGTTATAGTTGGTTCCTCAACCTGGAGCCGCTACTTATTGTAGCTATCCAATTGCCTCACGATGTTGGGTGGGCACCGGTCCCATACTGGCCGAAATACCATGAGAAAATTTCTTCCCCCATGGAGACTCAAACCAGCGCAAGTCCCTGCGCCAAGGCTTCCTACCTTAACCGCTCGGCTACGGCGCGGGACTTATCACTGGTTAGAAGTGTGATAATTGATGATTTATTGCTGGTTAGAAGTGTGGTAATCGGTGGTTTATCGTTGGTTATGACGGCCATTTTGAATAACTGTTGTAACCAGAGTGGTCATTACAGGAAATAGTCCCACTTTTTTTTAATATTTACGGGTAAAACAAATAAATAATAATTACCGCTCGAACCTAAAAACATTAAAAATAACATTTTATGAATATTTAATGCATTTAAGTAGCGTGAAAGTGGGTAAATAATTGTTGAGTCTAGTAAACCGACACAAGTAACTCATTGTCAATATCGGATGTTAAGGCTACTGACGGCGCGAACATAAACTCCCTACACATACCTATATCAAAGCTAATAGATTCCAATCATTCTCTGTATATTTTTTACCTCAGATGTTATTCTTCCACCTCGTTCTTGGCGCACCTACTGGGCGCTATCCTTCTTGTTTTCCTATAAGATGTTCCCATATTCCTCTTTCATTCCGTATTCGAGCCACATTACCCGTCCATAGCAGTGTACGAACATAACTATTCTTATTAGACTACATACCATTTTCTTTAAACATAATGGACCTCACTGTTATGTAGATTCCTCTGTTTACCTATCTGTTCATCTCTTTTTGGTCCAAACATTTCACTAAGCACATCATTCTCAAATACAGCTCTCCTCTTAAAGTGAAAATCCTATTTCACTCCAAATAATTTAAGCAATATATATTTTTTAATTCTATTAACTTTCTTATAATTTAATGTTGCAATGTCTATCCATATTTCTTAGTTTTCTTTTTTTGTCTCCAGTCTGGAAACACCATAACTATCACTAAACATGACATAAAGCACCTGCGTCTCAACAGAAGAAACACCATAACTGTCACTAAACATGACATAAAGCACCTGCGTCTCAACAGAAGAAACACCATAACTGTCACTAAACATGACATAAAGCACCTGCGTCTCAACAGAAGAAACACCATAACTGTCACTAAACATGACATAAAGCACCTGCGTCTCAACAGAAGAAACACCATAACTGTCACTAAACATGACATAAAGCACCTGCGTCTCAACAGAAGAAACACCATAAAGACCATTAAGTTAGTTGTTTTCAGTCACCACATCTGATGACTTTCTTATACTTGAAATACAAATTGATGTAATTATTTGTAGAAATTATTTCAATAAAAAATAGGTACAAAGCGGTATTTAGCACATGACTTGCAAAATATGTCGAAGTTCTCACGGATATATGACGCAGCTTCTTTTTTAATCATACCAAAATTAGAGATAAGCAATTTTGCTTTTATTTAAATCAATGTTCCATGTTAACACAGGTATTAAAATTGAATTTTATTTGTAAATTCAATAATTGAAGTTTGCCAGTCGTACATTTTGTCAACGAATTGATTCTATTAAATATTTATAATTATTTTAAATTATCCTTGCAAATTTAGACAATACTGGAAACAGTAATTACAAACATCTATAGCCTTGAAAATCCACTAGATGTACGAAAGTGACAAATAATGGGAATCGGAACAATCCATGTAGCAAGGAAAGCATTTGGGGGAGGGGGTACAGTCACGCTATCATCCCTTTCTCAATCGCTTTATCGGTCACGAAGCCCCGTTTTGTTAGTGCACGCTCACAAACGAATATTTCACTTCCTACCTGAATATTGCTTTAGTTAATAATAATACTGGTCTGTTGTTTTCATGTAATTCGGTAAACCTTTTCGTATGCAATCATCCTATTCTCAATGTTATATTTATTTTTATTTATATCCTAAGCTGAGCTCTTTCTCGTATCAGACAAATTTTTATAATATATTTTATAAACCTATATAAGCTATTTTCTATGTAGATGATATGGTTTTAATAGCAACAAATGTAACATTTCTTCAAAATCTTGTAACCATCGAAGAAAAGGGATTAGTGGTCGATGGAAGAAAAACAAAATATATGAAAATGAGAACTAATAAGTGTATTCCAAATGAAAAAATAAATTTTGGAGAGCACACTTTTGAAAAGGTTAAAAACTGTACTTGCTTGGGAACTCAATTTGTTTACACAATAGGTATTTTAGAAAGAATTAAATAAGATAATAGCCTAATAATGGAGAATAAACGGCATTACGCATATTTCAAATTGATAAGATTTAAATTACTAACAAGAACATTAAAAACACTACATATATAGAAGCATAATAAAACAAATAGTTACATACGCTCTCTAGACCTGGACGTTAAAGCAATCTGATGAGAATTATCTAAGAATTATTTAAACGAAAATTATAACAGGTAATATACTTCTTTGTATGAAGAAAACATCTGGAGAATAAGAGCAAACTCTGAAATAAACGGGATATTATGTGGATAAGACACTGCAAGATATATTAAGTCCCTTAACTTAGATGGCTTGGCCATGTGAAAGATGAGGCAGTGTAAAAAAAGTTTTAAACAGTGAGATTATTGTAGTTTCTCGTAGGGGAAGACCTCGGGAGGTGATGTAGAGTAGTTAAAAGAATGACGATAAACAGATGGCCAGAAAAAACACAGGATCGAGATTGTGAAGGACTGAGGCACTGAATATGATGAAGCAGAGCTCTCATCAATAGAGCAACAATCAATGTCAGTACTTAATTGAATGGATTATGTTTTTGCCAACGAGTATCGTAAACATTTACATGCAAAAGTCGCTTCAAAAGGAGACATAAACTAAGAAAGAGGCAGAGATTACTTATTTCGTACATTAATGACAGCTCTATTTTGCGTAGGGTTGTACGTATGCATATACCTTGTTAAGTCCCTCATGGCGACAGGGGTGTTCCCCTAGCGGGAGTTTCGTGACCAAGCTAATTTAGTTACTCTTATTTCCCTACAAGTGCCAGTGTAGTGACATGTGGCCTCATCGAGACATTTAGTAGGCGACTAAGGTACTCGTATTACTTGGATGGGGAAGATCGGTTACATTTTGCTCAGATGCACTAATTTAGGCTTCTTTTACGAGCCTGAATATTTTTCAGACTCGGGACCTACGGCTTGAAACTCCTCCCAGAGGACTTGTCACTTCGACTTTTTAAGCCCAAAAATCCATCCATTCTGGCCAGGATTGAAATCCCGACCCTCGGGACTAGAGGCAAGGAACAAAACCATTTGATCACCGAGGTCGAATGTTAATAAGTTAATTATAGGCCTAGTTAAGTCATAATTTTCTAAAATGTGTAACCATGGTGAAGTGGAAGCGAAACTTTTTTTTTGAATGCCACAAGTTGTCTTACAATATTTCTGGCTTTCTCTCCTGTCATTAGCTAAATTGTAACTCACTTCTGAGGCTGGGGCATCTTGAAGACGGAGTTGTGTTACCCCGATGATATGATTGATAAATTATAATAAAGGCAATAAGAATCCTTAAACCCAAATTTAACGTATATTCCATACCATGGGCGACCATAGGAATAATTCCCTTTAAGGAAACATTCCTGAGTCTTTTGAGAAATCGGACCCGAAACCTCATAAAATTTAGGCCTAGTTAGAAGTTTTGACCGAAGGCCATTAGGCTGATAGGAAGAGGAAACATTCTAGTGTTAATTATTCTTATTATTATCCATGTTCCTAGAATAATAGATCTTTTTCTTAGCTTATTTCGTCGTTTATTAAATCCGTCCGGCATTTCGTGGGCTTTTTAGCATTGTACATTTTTTAAAAAACGAACAGGGATGCATCAACCGCAATCTGGACGACCAGGATATGTTTATTCAAGGTTCTCTTCCTTTAGCCCTTAACGAACCGACGCCTAACTACAAGGCAGCAGTACCCTAGGTAGGGGTCCTCTCACAAGGTACTCTCAGCCGGGCATACTGAACCCTTGTTTTTTAACGAGGTTGTTACTCCTGCCCTTACCCTTTTCCAGCCTGGCTTGGGACAGGCTTTGTTTTGCAGAAACATGGTTACCCTTTTCCAGCCTGGCTTGGGACAGGCTTTGTTTTGCAGAAACATGGAAAATAAAGTCTAGAACAATACGTAAATTAAATTATGCATAAATGGATTTTTGGAGATATTCAGCAGGAATTTCTAGAAAAAGATAAAATAAGAAACATTGCATTTAACAAAAGATGAATGTTCAAACTTCAGTTGTGCATTTCATAAAAAACAATTACAATTATGTGGTAATGTAAAAAGAATGACTGAAGACAAACTCCCAGAGAGAATGCTAGAATGGGTGTCACTTGGTAGAAGAAGAGGACTACCAAAAATAACGTGGGTTGATGGCATTTTGAACAGCATGAGGGGAAAAAAGGGTTGATCGATGGAGATTGGAATGGCCGAGAGATGTGGAGGAGAATGACAGTAGATTAATTGGGCGCAGGAACATGTGAAACATGCTAATTAAATATATAATAATTTTTATTGCTATTATTATTATTATTATTATTATTATTATTATTATTATTATTATTATTATTATTATTATTATTATTATTATTATTATTATTATTATTACTTATTATTATTATTTGCATTCAGTCCGTCGCTGTTGTGTTGGGATAACTGAAACTGTGTGTCAACTTAGGGCAGAACAGAGCCAAAGGGAGAGTTGTAGTCCTTCCTCAAGACATGGGCCCAGGCCAAATAATTGGTGGTATCGGTCATGTAGGCCTATGTGAATGCTTGATGTGTGAAGAACCAGGATCACTGGAACACAAGGTTGCCGTATTAGGATTTTGAAACTCGAATCCTTCTTTATTAATCTGTCCTAATCTTCATATCCTGTAGTGAATTTCATAAGTATAAAGTACTATATTGATTGGATCATGATGTGTCACAACTTTCGCACTATTTACAAATGTATCCAGCACTCTATCTGTACAGTTTTACATTTAAAACTGAACTTTAATAATATGCAAACTTATCTATTTAAAAAAAGAAAATTGATATGACAGTTTCTTCATCTTATCACTCTCTCACTTCATGACATATAAACGCATTTTGCAAAAGTCCTTTTCAATTAAAAAACAGTAATATCTCGGGAATCATATTTTAAATCTAGCATCTAAAAATGGACATACACAGTTATGAAGATAAAAAGCGAGTTGTTTCTCTAAAACGCACATCCGGCAATCAACATAAGCCTACATTAGATTTTCTAGTGCAAGGAAAACATATGTAGAGTCAGAATTGAACAGGTCGCGGGCTGGGAAAAGAAAGCTGTTGGGTAGTGCTTCTTCGATAGTCCGCCGCATCTCCCATGAAATAATCTAACACTTCAGGCCCATATTATGGCAATTAGTGTACGCCAATCCACCTATCAACGTATGAGACAATCATTTGCACGCAGATACCAGCTGTGCATTAATGTAAACGGACGACATTTTCAGCAACAGCTGTAAAACATTCATTGCACGGCAGGTTGAATACAGTCAAATCATCCAGCGTCAAACCGTTCAAGGACCCCTAGCGCCTGTCAAATTGTTTTCACGTAATAAAAGAGTATTGCTTTACCTCCTCTCCAAACTCTCAAAGTTTGTATACGGAATTTTTATACCCTGTGTAACTTAAGGAACTGGGATTGGAAGTAATTATATCAATAAAACTAAATACATGGTCACGTGTGCAAATATATTATTATTATTATTATTATTATTATTATTATTATTATTATTATTATTATTATTATTATTATTATTATTATTATTATTGAATCTCCAAATATTTTGAAACCTATTTCGCCACAAAGGCATGTTAGGGTGGTGTGTGCAATTATATTACATAATGGAAATAGACACTTAACTAGAAAAGAAGGAAATTTTGAAGAAGTGGCAGAATTCAAAATACCTCGGAATTATAATCACAAACACAATTGAGTTTTAGAAATAAATTAAACCTAGGCGAATGGAGAAAACCATACAGGTACATCAAGCTACATGGAAAACCAGATATGGGACATTCCATACGAAATTGGCAAAAAAATTGTGAAAATTGAACTCACATCTTTTTTACAAGTTTGCAACTTTTTTACAGTGAAACTTTGATGTACTGAATATCTGAACCGAATTTCAAGTCTTCATTTGATGTAATTGAAGAGTAATAGAGCTGTCAATTTATCGTATTGTTTTAAAAAGTCTCTTTTATGAAATAAATTTCTGGAAGTATAACTACTCCCTCAACTTGAAAAGGTAGTCACATTATAGATGATTTTATGCTCTATCGCTTGAAAGTTAGTATGTCAATATTTAAGATTTAAGATTTTAAGATTTTAAGATTTATTTAGCCTGGTGGAGTTAAGGCCATGTGGCCTTCTCTTCCACTCACCAGGACAAACATATATTACATAAAAATATAACAATCTTAATTAACTCTAATATTAAACACTAAGTAAAAATTTGATCAAAAGATAATATCTAATATACATATTACGATCTATAATACAACCAGTTAATATTAGTTAAAATTAAGACTAAAACTAATAATAAAATGTATACAAGCAAGACATATTAAATTGTCCCTGTCTAGTGTATATAAAAAACAGGAAAATAATGAGATATAGAAAACTAATTTTACGATTATACAATATTTAAAACAAAACAAATAAAAATATTTGTTATTCTTAATATTATTTACATAAATAATTAAATATATTAATATTGCTAAAAGAATACTATCAGTGAGGTGTATAAGTCAGTTTGTTATTAAATAATTCTTTAGTTTGTTTTTGAAGGATGTTATAGTTTGACAGTCTCTGACATAGGGTGGAAGGGAATTCCATGTTTTGGTAAGTGACACCGTAAAAGATAATGAATAATATACAGTGTGATGAGGCGGGATATAAAGGACAATGTGCTGATGGGATCGAGTGTCAAGATTATGTGTGTCGGATAGTCTGATGAAGCGGCGTGATAAATAATTAGGCGATGATGTGTGAAGTATTTTATAGAGAAGGGATAGGGAATGGACAGTTCTACGATCTCTTAGACGAAACCACGATAATTGTTCCAGGACGGTGTGTAAACATGGTCAAATTTGCGAATACCACAAATAAAACGTGCGCAAGAATTATGAACACGTTGAAGTCTTTGAGTGGAAATAATATTTAAGTCTGTAAAAAGAGTGTCACAATAATCAAAATGGGGCATTGCAAGTGTTTCTACTAACATTTTCCTAAGGGCGAATGGCAAACAATTTCGTACACGATTTAATGAATGTATTATTGAGAAGACTGTTTTGCATGTATGGTTTATTTGTGTATTCCAATTTAAGTTTTTGTCAATAAATACTCCTAGAATTTTTACTGTCTCACTATAAGGGATTTGAACTCCGTTTAGTGACACATGCGAAACTGTGTTTAGGGTTAATTGTAGATAATAGTCTCTGATGACCCATAATGATTGATTGTGACTTTGTAGGATTTAATTGCAGTCCATATTTAACTGTCCAAGTCATTAGTGAGTCAAGATCCTCGTTAATTTTGGCAACAGCGTCATTTAGTGAATATTTGTCTGTGTGGATGTAGATTTGCATGTCGTCTGCAAATAAATTATGTTTGCAATGCTTTAGGGAGTTAGATATGTCATTTATGTAGATTGAAAAAAGCAAAGGTCCAAGTACCGAACCCTGTGGAACCCCAGCTTTACGGAAGGACCAAGAAGAACATAATGTATGATTTCCTATAACAGATTGCTGGCGCTCATGAAGGTAGGAATTGAACCATTTCGTGGCACTATCAGAGAGTAAGAGGTTTTTAAGTTTATGCAACAATAAGTCCAAGTCTACCGTGTCGAATGCTTTACTAAAGTCCAGTAATGTAAGAATGGTAAGTTTTCGATTATCAGCAGCTTCGCGTATGTCTTCGCAAATATTTAGTAGAGCAGTATTTGTATTGTGTCCTGTCCTGAAGCCTGACTGAAATTGATCTAGAAGGTTGTAATCATTTAGGTATTCAGTCAGTTGTTTATGGACTAATCGTTCCAGAGCTTTTGAAAGAGTAGGTAAAATGCTAATGGGTCGAAAGTCGTTCGGGGTTGAGGGCGTTTTAACTTTAGGCAGTGGACGTACGAGGGCTTGTTTCCACAATGAGGGATATGTAGAAGTTTGTAGTGAGGAGTTAAAAATATGAGTTATAGTAGGTAGTATAGCTTCGATTATTTTATTCAGTAAAGTAATATTTATACGGTCAGTTCCTTCTGCTTTGGTTTTTATTCGCATGATGGCTTTCTTTACGTCGTAGTCTGTAACATATGAGAAGTGGAATGTTCTCTGTCGGGTTGATTTGTCAGTGATAATTCATTTATTGTTTGTTCTTTATCCTTTGGAGTAGTAGTTATACCTGTGAAGTGATTATTGAGTGTGTCCAGGGAAACAGGTAATTTGTCTACCTGTGTGTCTTTTCTCCCAATTCCCATTCTATTCAAGTTTTTCCAGATTTCTGAAGTATTGGTATTTGTTAGGTTGTATAAATGTCTAAGTTTGGCGTTTCTTATAGCTTGATTTGTCTTGTTACGTAACTGTTTATATTGAGTGAGACTTGTGTCTGTTTTGTTGAGTCTATATTCTTATGTGCTGCGTCTCTATCAGTCATCAAGTTACGAATTGAAAGAGTCATCCAGGGTGCAGGGCGTCGTTTCACGAGTTTAGTTTTGGTGGGGCATGTCTGTTGTATAATTGTAGTATAAAGTCATTTAGTGTCTCAACTTTTTCATCTACAGAATGCAGCGTCCATATTGAATGCCACGGCATCTGCATAGCTTCTTCAATTAGGGTTGCATTGTCTATATGTTTTATAGTCTCTATACGTAATAGTCTTTCGAGTCGGTTTAGGGCACTGCAGTGAATATGCTAAGAATATAATATCATGTGCTGATATTCCCGGGCTGGCAGTTGCCCGTGAGTAAGTACTCTGTCTGGATTATTAGTTGCAATTAAGTCAAGTAACGTCTCAGAGTGATGAGTGTGATGTGTAGGTCGTAGGGGTAGGAGTGTCATATCACAAGCCTGGAACGTAGCCATCAGTTGTTGTGTATGTCTGTTATCAGTGTCTAGTATATTTATATTAAAGTCGCCCATAACGATAACGTGTTCATATTGTATTCGCGCGTTTTGTAAAGTGGACTCAATTTCAGCGATGGCTTTTATTTTAGGAGGTTGGTATACTACACAGAGAAGACATTTTTTGAAACTGACAAATATTTCTATGAACATAATTTCGGCAGATGGTTCGTTATTAGATAGATACACAATTTTAGGAGTAAGGTCTGTTCTAACGAAGGCTCCAATACCGCCCCCGCGACTGTAAACACGATCGTGTCTAAGAAAAGTATAACCATCCATGTCAATTAAAGAAGATGTAATGGTGGGATTTAGCCACGTTTCGGATATGAGAAGAGCATGAATATTTAAAGAGAAGAAAATAGTTCTGATCTCATCTATATGTGCAGTAATACTCTGAGCATTGAAATGGGCTACCTGCAAGGAATTAGGGTATGTGGACAAAGCTATTTCTAAAGCATTCCTTGAAGTAGTGGGGTCGAGAAGGGAGTGGGAAGGTTATTGTCCTGTAGCCTGTCAAAGACTGTCAAAGGAAAATCATCATTTAAACGAAAAATGGTCGTAAAATATTTCAACAAACTTACAAACTAAACTTGGTATCACGTCACTAAGAATATCTTAATGTTATGTACTATTAATAAAATGTTTAAAGTGATAACTGTCTGGCCGTGTTTGCACTAATTATATTTCTGAGGCCCGGAGAATGATGCGTTTGTTATCTCCTTCTTTAACATGTATTGCTCCGTCAATTGTCCACACATTTGTTACACCATATTTGGTGATGCATTCTTTTAATAGCTTATACCTCATTTGAGTTAAGTCTTCCCTAATTGTAACACCACTCCCTTTCAGCTGTTTTTTCTGAAGGGCGTAAATGCAATTAATATGCAATTGATCTTTCCAACCAAAAATTTTATAAAATCAAAAAATACCAGATTGTTATCTGATGACCAGTTACTTGTTTGTAATTGGTAATAAAGTGGTACGCTGAAAGGAAACTAGCAAAAATAATTAATCTCCTATGTGTAGACTGCCCGCAATACCTTTCGCGTGAGTAAAGATCGCTGGCTCGTACAAACAATGGACGGGCTACTTGTAATAATCATTTGTGCACTTCCAAACATTTGTATTGTTATCATCATTAAATTATTTTATCATGATTACTATTATTACATCATCATCATCATCGTTGACTAGTGGTTACTCTGCACGGCTCCGATTCCGAGGAATCAATGAAATGTTAAAGGTGTAACAATTCTGAATGTAGCTTTCTCCAGAGGAAAGTAAATCCGTGACTCTCGTGTCGTAGATTTACGGTACGTAAAAGAACCTCGCGCTTGAAATAAATTGCTACATAACGACCTCAAATGTTAGTGAGCGTCGTTAAATGTTACAATCTTTAATGATATCTCCAGTAGGCGGTTAATTTTGTGCTGGTTTTGGCTAATGTGTAGTTTAATTAAAATTACTAAGCTCCTACAAATTCAAGCTTGTAGTCCTATTAAAACAAATGTAGGCCTATTAAAACAAATGTAGGCCTATTAAAACAAATGTAGGCCTATTAAAACAAATATTTTCTAGAAAGTAGTTTTGTAATGTGTTGTAATATTCTGTAGTTGTACTCTACACCAACGTCTGATGTTGAATATTGCTAGGAATGTTAAGCTATCGATAATAATTTATAACAATTTTCATGCTGTTACAAATAATTTTTAAGAGGTATAAATCCATTTTATTGGCTTGGCATCACTTACTGATCTTGCATCCCCCTATGCATGACATTTCAAAGTTGATATTAAAATGCACGATATAAGCTGTTGTTATATGTAACACTTAAAATGACGAGATACACTAAACACACGCACTGATTTAAATCAACTATCTAGTAAGTAATCTGAACTTGAGAATGTTTTACGGAGAAGCCGATGTTTAAGGAAGGCGTACTGATTCTGCATTATTATCGTTTGGTAGGAAGTGGTACGAGTATTAAACGTTCGGTTTTATTTGGAAGTGATATCTTATAACAACACTTTCGTCATAGTTTTCAGGGTACAATACAGTACACTGGATAAAAATTCATTTTAAGATTGAAATTAGTAATTATAACATAATAAAAATCTATACCAGTTTATTCAATTAATGATGTAAGAGTTTTTATTATAATGTTACATTTAAATTGTAATGAAACATTTGTAACAGAATAAATCATTTGTTTATTAATTCACAGTAAACGTAAGTAACAGAGCTCTTTACTTCTCGCTTCAGCAATTCTTCTTCTTCTTCCTCCCAAGTATTAGGGCCAAGGCCTGTTACGATCCTATAGAAAATTTTCCCTCCAGCGTTTCATAGGACGGCCCAGTGTTCTTCGTCCTCTTGGTATATAATTATAAACAGCTTTGGGGATCCGATTTGAACTCATTCTTTCAAGATGGTGTTTCCAATTTAGTTGGTACTGTTTAATATATTCCAAAATTGGCGTAGTCTTCAATTCTTTTAAGATATTGGTGTTCCTTTTCCGATCCCATCTGGTGTAACCCGCTGTTCTGCGCATGAATCTCATTTCAAAAGCCGTTATTCTGCTTTCATGTTGTTTTTTTAGTGCCCATGCTTCACTACCATAGGTCAACACTGGTCTAGCCAAAGTGTTATATAAACGTAATCTGGGTGTTTTTTTGTACAAGGGATGGTTTCATAACTTGATTAATAATTCCTAAACTTTTATTATAACTAGTAACTTTTTCAGGGATATCCTTTTCATCCCAGATAGACAGATAATATCCAAGATATTTAAATTGATTAGATCTCTCCGCTTCAGCAATTAAATTCCAAAAATAAACATCTACTGCGTAATAATTAAAATATTGCCACTTTTACAAATTAACGGAACTGTTCCATTAAGCGGAACATATAATAATATTTTAAATTTGATGGAAGTCACTGATGAAACGGGGTCAGCTGTTTTAATAACTAGGCGCGCGACCTTGGTCGTGAAATGAACCAGCTGCGCTGTTGATCTGCCAGGTTTTAACGAAAATAGAATAAAAAGATGTATATTGTTTGAACTATTCATCTTACCGAAAAAAACAATTGCTGGAAATTAATCCTTATTACGTGATTAATATCCTGTATTTTTTTTTCGTTATCGTTTTATGATGTATACTACAGTAAACCGCCATAAAATAGAAAATTGACACCGGAAATAAAAATACCCTGATTATAAAAATAACACCCTTAAACTACATTATAATACCTATACAAATACGATTGAAACACATTTTGACTGTTTACTGTTTCAGAAATATTAGATAGTAAACGTTTTAGTTCATTATATTTACGATAATTTTAGATCGTCATAACTATGAACCTATAAATGTTAAAAATTAAATTTCGATATTGATACGTTTATAAATGTATTCGCTATACACATGGATACATACATGCTATGATTGCCTTCGGGCAGAATTACTATGGATGGATGGATGGATACATAAATTAAAAAATAAATAAATTGCAAGATTTTTTGGCTGTCCGATTTGATATGGATTATCCCATATAATAAAACAGTTAAGTCTGGTAAACTGAGATGGGCAGGATATGCGGCATGAACGGGGAATCAAGGATTAGGTATGGAAATTTCTTGTAAACCAGAGTAATGAAATAGGAGAATAACATTAGGCCTAATCAGATTTTAGGGAGGCGAATTATACATGGAATGTTAGAAAAAGGTATACGGAAATTTACGGCGTACATAGAATTTATAGCCTCATGGCCATGAACCTCCGAGTTCAATAATAGAGATGAGTTACTTATGTTACGTTATGTTTTACTTTACTAGGACTGAGAACAGAACACGTTTTGTCTCGAATGTAGATAATTTTAAATCCAAGAATACGACAGCAGGTCCAAAATAAATTATAATTGGAAAATTTTATAATCGCTTAAAGTGAAAATATGTAGCATATTTTATGTTGTTCTTCAATGTTTGATATTATTTCTTGTAAAACAATCAGCTTACAAATTAGATTCATCCAATTACTCTTATTTTAAATTGCACTGTCTTGATTATTACAATTTACTTTAGATGGCCTTGCAACCTGATTATTTAAGCTTAAAAAACAACTGGCGAATGAAGTTTACGCGTTACAAACTTGGATCGTTCCATGGAAATTAGAAAACTGTTGTTTTTTATGTAGTCAGGATATTTAAGGTGCATTGCTAATTAAAATAATGTAGGCTATAATCGTTACTTTAAATTTTTATCATCTCTGTAATACAATATAGTAGATCCAATTAGCTTTTACATTACAGGACTTTCTTTTCTAGTCTGAACATATATCTAATCCACTATTGGTATTTAACATTCTCGGTACTTCCACGAATTTAATCTCTCTGTAACTCTTTATCTCTCTGTATTAGTGCAGCCTCTCCCGTTGTAGGTATTTTGAAGGGCTGCACGCTTTTCAGGCTCTCAAGGAACACGTTCTGTCGTGAGAGAGATTTTAACTCGAGATCACATGTAGGCCTTCACTTGTTTTTTGACAACACAAGGACATAGAGGGCATCTTCGGGAGAATTACCGCCCAGAGCCAGGACCATCTCTGAGATAACACCTGCGTCGACGGTTCTGGTTGACTAGTAGTTACATGCTCGCTTCTGGTTCCAGGATTCACGAGTTTAAACCCTTAAAAGTCCTAATTATTGGTTCCTTCGGAAGGGAACTAAAGATATAGGCCCCGTGTTATAGATGTTTGGTATGTAAAAGAACCTGAAAAAAATCTGAACGAAGTTAGTCTGCGTTTTCATGCCGAGATTTGAATTGCGACTCTAATGACGCGAGGCGTTAAAAAGTGTCTACACGCAGCCATTCACCATCCATACTTTCACACCAGAGAAGAAATATAATATGGTGTGTGCGATTATCAAAGCCAGATGGTTTTCGGCAACTATTTCGGCCTTAAAATTTCCTGAATATTGCCTTGCAGGTAAGGAAAAAAAAATTGTAGCATGTCCCGACAAGATCGAACCCGGGCCCACTACATCATAACTAGAGCGAGGATTTATATGAAGAAAATTTTACCAAAATATGAAATCAAAATAAGAAAATATGAAAAATATGAAAATTGTAACACGAAAATATTATGAAGCTATTATTTATTAACGTTATTACATATATTTTCATATACATACATTCGGTATAATATATAGGATCCAGCAGCATGTAAATGAGACAAGTAGACCTTATTTGTGGTTCAAAAATTCAAGATATTCACTATATTTCTTATTTTAATTAGCTTTTCCATTAATTCCATGCCCGTAGAAAGATCATGCTTACGATTTGAAACATTGTTAAAAAATATATCATGTCTACTGGAGTATATATATATATAAAACAAATCCAACAATCCATTAATTTATTCATTGATATTTAATTATGAATTTCAAAATCCAAGGAACAAAACATAGCAACCAAAACAAACAGACTTGCATGAAATATAGCACTAAAAAATTAGATTAGGTACAATTTGGCATGATTACTATTCTCATTGCATAAAGATATCAAACTCCAGTAATTGTTTTTTTATTAATTTAACATTTCAAATATAATTTATCTTCCAGTAATTGTATATGTAGCAATTACCTTAAATTAGTTGTTGGTATTGATATACGTATGTAAAAAAGAATTAATTATTTATTCAATTATATTTAATTATGAAATCCAAGAAACAATACATAACCAAAACAGAAAGCTTTCCATGAAATATAGGACTGACAAAATTGAGACTATGTACAGTTTGGTATGGTAGCTATTTACATTGCATAAATATACTGAGCTTCAATATATGTACATGTAACAATAACATTAAATTTAATTATAATTGAGTTGTGGTTTTTATTTTTGGTATTTGCTGATACCTATAAAAATCGAGTTATAGGAACAATTTAATTTTGACACAAGAGATTGCAATTTATAAAATGTAGGCTAAGAAAGAATATTATTTAGTTATTTTAAATATATTTCAAATATAAAATGAACATACCTCTTTACTACAGTAAGTGCAAAACACTATTTTACCATCCGCGGTGTGTAGCATTTAAATGCTGAAATCCAATCGCGAACTCCAGTTTTTGGCATCTTGTTTTTCACTAGTAGCAACAACAAGTATGTCTGTACACAAGCAAAGTGAAGAATTGCCTAGCTAAGAGTGGGTGGTCACTAATCTACTATTGTCCTAAACTTATCAATCTGTCATCAGTTCATCATGTTCTCGTTCCAGCGGGCCAAGTTACGGATAAACCCCATCCATCTCTTGACTCATCTTGTTGTTATTGCCGGTTAACGGCATTTGTTTTGTCCAGAAAGGAATTCTGGAGAATTTCCACTTGTCTACGATTTACAATGTCAAAAACTTACAGAGTTACAGTCACTTCAAAAAATATTTTTAACAAATTCCTAGAAGTGTTATTGGAAAAAAATATATATTTTTTTTAAATGTTGAAAATATGAAGCAATATGAAATATTTGCTAAAATATGAACTTTTTTGTCAAAATATTATGAAATATGAAATTTTTTTTTGGTCCCATTCAATTCTACACTTCATAAAACGTGAAGATACTTTGTCGCAATGCTCTCCGACTTATAGTTTAAAACATGAAATTTCATAAAATTCCGCGCTCTAATCATAACAATGAATATATCTCTTGGCCATGTCTGAGGACCTGAATTTGTAATTATAAATAATAATAATAATAATAATAATAATAATAATAATAATAAATTAGCCATATTACATAGACTCTTTATCAAACTTAATTTACGGAAAACATATACAGCGAAATACAGAAAATACTCAGATCTTTCAATAGTTTGTTTGCTCATTGGAAACTGGAGAAACTATATGTGTGCTCATAGTTAGTTGCACAGACGTAACACATTATTTTTGGATTTGATATGTGAACGGTACGACATCATTCGTATAAAGGAAAAGTTGAACTCATCATCCATGCAAGTATTAGGCCGCTTTTTGGACGTCCCAGCGATCTTTTGCCTTGGGGGCAGTAACGAAGCATGGCTTTTGAAATTCTATGAGACTGCATTCGTTGAAGATGGGCTTTCCAGTTGTTCTGGTAGTTTTGTATGTGGTGAAGAACATCCAAGTGTTCCATAATTTCCTCATTTCGTTTATGGTTCCACTTTGTATAGCCTGCTGTACGGCGCATAAATCGCATCTCATTTGCTGTTATTCGGCTTTCATTTTTTCTTCGTAATGTCCATGCTTCACTACCTTATCTTAATACTGGTCTTGCGAGAACCTTATAAAGCCGTAATCTTGTGTTCTTCTGTACTAAAGATGGTTTCATTATACTGTTAATTATCCCCGTTGTTTTTGTGTGAAATTTGTGATTTTCTTTGATATATCAGCTTCATCTTGTAATGTTAAATTAGAAACGTTAAATTAAGTAACCGTATTATCTGCAAAATGTGCAAACTATTGCAATTTATGACATTAGTTTGTGCTACTAAATTCGAAATAGTTTTTTTTGCGTAAAACAGTTACTATTTGCAGCAAGTTTGCCTTTTTTATATTTTATATTATTTTTTATTTTATTTTATTTGCTACAAAATTAATTTTAAAATATTAGATTTACTTTCATATTTCCCTCTAGATTTAAAAATACTCTGTATTTTCATATACCTATTATAACATTTATAAATTATCATTATTTTCCCCTGCAATACTCGGACTCACTCGAGAGGTACACTTAGCGACAAAAAGAATGGGCCGCTTCAAAAAGCAGAGTTCCTGATATGGCCCACTGCGCATACTCGAAAAGCCATAGCTGCGGTTCACGAGGTAACGCACTGTTTAAATACGCTGTATTTGGTTTTAATCGTCTTAAATAGTTAAAGAACAGTGAAGGAGACATGTTTCTAGATATTTAAGAGTGTTACACAAATGCAATATTGCTCAAATAGCGACATTTTAAATAAAGTTCATCTCTCGTTCATAGTGTAAAAGTAAACAAGGCAACTAGTATCAGACGTTCGAGTAGCGTAGGTCGTTAAACTCCTTACAACAAGATGAAATGTATGTGAGAGCCAGCGTTCGAATCCTACGACAATTTTTTTTATTCTTTTGTATTTTCGCAAAATACATCCTATAATATTTAATGTCTGCCACATAATGTACGTCCACTTTACACTATCTTAAGTAATATTCCTGCCTTCGTAAACTCTGTAACACTATAAACCGGTATAAATTTAATTGTGCGTGCAGTACAACGTTTTAATAATAATGCCATAAATTTATGTAATAAAATATAATATAGCTTCATATATATTTATGAGTTTATTTATTTATTACGTATTAGCGAGGAAAAAGTTTCAACCTTCAATTAAAATATTTAGTTTATATATGTCAAGTCCAGCATGATAATAGCTCATAGATGATGGACAATAATAAAAACATTATTATTATTATTATTATTATTATTATTATTATTATTATTACCCGTCATCTATAATAATAATAATAATAATAATAATAATAATAATAATAATAATAATAATAATAATAATAATAATAACTAGTAACTTTGTTCCGGTTCTAGTTTAGGACAATAGGAAGAAGGTGCTATGCTCACAAGTTGATATTAATTTGTGTTCTTGTAAAGGAAATGCACTTTATAGCACTTAATAAGTTTCGTCTATATAAACTACATAACAAAGCAAAACATCTCCAACAGCTGTATATTTGAGCTTACATCTGAATGCAAAGTAAATTATAGCTTCGTGTACTATAAAACTTTATAACGTACAGGGTAAGTTGGGTGTATCTTTCCTCCCACTCTCTTTTCATCCGTTATTTTCCTACCCTTACCTACTTTGCTCTTTTATATAGAAACTCTCTTGCATTGTAAGTTTTTGGACTATAAAGAAAGTGTAGACGCAGAAACTTGTTAAGGCGAAACTTTAAAGAAAAGGGAATGACACGATATTTTTATAACTTCAATTACTTGAGAGGGGACGGTTTCATGTAGGAGAGGGATAGCTCAATTTTCAAGTTGCTTCTGTTATACCAATTCCACCCCTAGTTTTCAGACCTGCAATTTTAATGATCTTATTTTGGTTTCTTAGAACTACGTTCCATTCCACTTACCTTTTTTTTTTAGTAATTGGGGTTGTGCACGTTTATTAGCGGTTTTCACAAGAGAGAAAGAGCGAAAACTTTAAATTCTCTAGAGAAGTTGAATTATGAATTATTATATGTACTAATTATATCGAAGTACGACTACTGACCGACTGATTTTTAGAATAGTATGTTGCAGCTACGACGCTGCAGTAAATTAATAAATAAAATGTTTGTGGCAAGCTAACTTAGCAGTCCTCGTTTCTCGCAATCGGACGCTTTTAAATAAGTTGGTATCACAAATTGAGTTTTTTCCAATTTAACAAAATAATTAAATATTTCGTAAACCTGCAAAATGGTACCATAATTTCGACATACTGCGGGATTCGCTTAGTTTACGTAATTCCTGTGCGACGGGCTTTATTTAGTATGAAATTGATTATTGTAAAATGTTAAGGCGCTCAATAGAATGTGTATATATATATATATATATATATATATATATATATATATATATATAGGCCTATACATATACAGTTCCTCATTATATGTTTATAAATTTTGTTACATATTAAAATTGGTTTAAATTGGGCCAGAGTATTCTCAGTAGAATACCATTTTCACGAACAAAGGAATACGATCCACAAATAATTATATAACTTAAGGTTTGCTGCATTAATATTAGCTCAAATGTTTAATTCGTTTGAAAAGGCGGTGCACCTTGTTGCTGGATAGATCCAGTGTTAAGTGCTCCAAGTGATATTGGTCTCCTCAGTCCCCATAGTTTTCTTCGTGTGAGATGATATTAAGGATAACATTACACAAACGCACGTTGAAGCGCCATACATTCAAAAACTGAAGCAAAGGATCAGAAATGTAATGCATAGTGCTGCTCCTGGTATTGAATGGGATACAGAGAGAGAATGTATCTATCGCCTGGATGCTGGACAGGATCTCATGTTGAAATAATCACAAATGAAAGAAACGTTTTGAGTTAAATATTAAACCTTCAACTTACTATTTTCTTTAAACCATTATCAACAATAATCGTGGATTCAGACTGAAAACTGATTCTTCCAATTCTTAAAGATGAACGTCCAAGTTATCTTTTCCAAGAGGAATTTAATTCAGTAGTTTATGAGGAAAATTATCATTTCTCCTAATATACGGGGCCTAGTTCTACCAAATGTTTCAGTAAATCTTGAGAGTAACAACAATTGTTGGCAAGTTTAATTATATTCGAATATCGTCATTCCGCATGTGACTGTTGAGAATGTAATCCATCAATAGTTTCAGAAATCTCATTTCTGCGGTTTCTGTTCTTTGGACATAGCTTGATGTTAAAGTCCAGACTTCGGAGACATAGAGTCGGAATTGCCATAACTTTGTAATATTTTAGAACACTGCCTGGCAGAACTTTGTTAAAAATTAGAATTGGGGATAAAACTTGTTAGATTTGGGCAATGTGGTTCCACAATTAGTGAATGGTTTGGTTTGAGACTTGCATTAAAAAAAGCGCAAGTTCTTTCTAGTTTAATTTTTAATTTACTAACTAACTAACTCACTGGCACTATCGTACCCATAGGTTTATGGCCGCGCGCACATAAGCTCTCCATACATCACTATCCTGAGTTAATCATAGTTGATGTTATTATTATTGATTTCGTACATCTCAATGATGGATAAATCATATTTGAAGAGAAAAATTATACGCTCAGACCGGGACTTGAACCCGGGACCCTTGGTTCTCTAGACCAAGTGCTCTACCAACTGAGCTACCTGAGCAAGTACCGATCTAAACGCAAATCTTTCTCTATATACGTTGTAATTCCCATCCACCAAATGCTATGAAGCCATGCTTCTATCTTGCAAATAGCGGCTCCTTTATTAAGAAGACATATTTGGGAATTATACATTACAGCCAGTACGGCTTTTTTCATGTTATTATTATTATTGATTTCGTACATCTCAATGATGGATAAATCATATTTGAAGAGAAAAATTATACGCTCAGACCGGGACTTGAACCCGGGACCCTTGGTTCTCTAGACCAAGTGCTCTACCAACTGAGCTACCTGAGCAAGTACCGATCTAAACGCAAATCTTTCTCTATATACGTTGTAATTCCCATCCACCAAATGCTATGAAGCCATGCTTCTATCTTGCAAATAGCGGCTCCTTTATTAAGAAGACATATTTGGGAATTATACATTACAGCCAGTACGGCTTTTTCCATGTTATTATTATTGATTTCGTACATCTCAATGATGAATAAATCATATTTGAAGAGAAAAATTATACGCTCAGACCGGGACTTGAACCCGGGACCCTTGGTTCTCTAGACCAAGTGCTCTACCAACTGAGCTACCTGAGCAAGTACCGATCTAAACGCAAATCTTTCTCTATATACGTTGTAATTCCCATCCACCAAATGCTATGAAGCCATGCTTCTATCTTGCAAATAGCGGCTCCTTTATTATTTCCCAAATATGTCTTCTTAATAAAGGAGCCGCTATTTGCAAGATAGAAGCATGGCTTCATAGCATTTGGTGGATGGGAATTACAACGTATATAGAGAAAGATTTGCGTTTAGATCGGTACTTGCTCAGGTAGCTCAGTTGGTAGAGCACTTGGTCTAGAGAACCAAGGGTCCCGGGTTCAAGTCCCGGTCTGAGCGTATAATTTTTCTCTTCAAATATAGTTAATGTTATTTTCCCACCTCATTCTTGGTACCAACTGGACGCTTTTCCTCTGGTTTTCCTATAAGAAGCTTCCAAGCATGCCTCCTTTCTTTCCCCATTCGTGCCACATGTCCTGCCCATCGCAGTCTACGAGACTTAACTATTCTTATTATATCTGGCATCCTATAAAGACCATGTAGTTCATTGTTACTAAGTCTTCTCCATTCACCTGTCTGTTCATCTCTCTTTGGTCCAAATATTTTCCTAAGAAATTTATTCTCAAATTCTTGTAATCTCCTTTTCTCGCTTAAAGTAAGAGTCCATGTTTCGCATTCATACAATAGGCTATAACTATATAACTAGGCTATAGTTTTATATATTTTCAGTTTAACGTTTTTGAAAGGAGTTGGGACGTCAAGAGTCTCTGTAATGCATAATAACACGCATTTCCACAATTAAGCCAATGTCTAATTTCTTGTGCATCTCACTGCTATTTGTGATTATTGTTCCTAGGTCTTTGAATTCAACCACTTCCTCAAAATTTCTCTCTTTTGTCATTAGCTGCCCATTTCCATTATACAATGTATTTCTATGTGTGTCCATATATTTAGTTTTATTGATATTTACTTCTAGTACCAATTTCTTAGTGTTACTCAATAGTGCGTGCGTGTTGGCCTTCTAGTTAATTAAATCGGTGAGAGGCTTTATATTAGTCTGTACGGTGTATAATTTAGCATAAGTGTATTCAAAATATTAAAAGAGCCAAAATCAGCGTGTTCGGACAAATAAAAATAATAAATTGCATGCGGATGATCTGTAAATATTTTACTCCCTAATTAACGGATATTTTACTCACTAATTTACAAAAAATCTCCGAAGAAATTTAGTAAACAATATTGACAGACATTACAGCGTATTATTTTATTCTGAAGGGATTCCTTTGTCAATTAATGTTAAGTTATGTTATATAGACTGCAATTATACATGTTGTGGTATATGGAGCTGAATTACGAACGTTGTCTAAAGCTTCACTACAAATTATGAGAGAAAAATTTGGATTAAACATTTAAGGCTCAGGCAAAGATTGTGAAGTACGGTGAATAAGAAAGAATTGAGAGTAGAACAATTTGGCGATGATATTGTAAGGTTCTTTAAATATCGTTGTTTAACGTGATTAGTGATATTAAACGAATTAAAAAAAGAAGGAATAAACAATAGTATATAGGCCTTAGGATGGCCTTGGGTAAATGGGAGGATAAAGCTTCCATTTTTTAGACAATTGGAACAATAAGTCAGGCGGATTGGGAGCTCTGTCTGACGGTCCCCTTTATTCCAGGACATAGGCTGATACTTATTTCCGTTAGAGGCTGAGTCAATCCACGGTGCTACTAGAAGATTTAAGCCAGTATATAAACCCTGCATGGACTTGAACACTAGACCTTTCGGCTTGTAGCTTATTGCCTTAACCAACTATGCTACGGCGTGTGGCTTATAAAGTTCTTCGTGGAGGTATACCTGGTATAATTTATTTATTTTATAACATATAAGAGGAGGATGATGTGGTGTCCAATCCGTGGAAGAAGACTTGAACAATATGAGAATTACAATATGGCGGGAAAAGGCGTTTGGCAGGATAAAATGGTGGTGGTGTACTGTGAGGGAGACTAAAAGATTCCCTTCTGTTGACGCCATGTAAGAAGAAGAAGAAGGAGAAGAAGAAGAATAAATAACTCAAATGGCTGCTTAAAGAAATCGTGTAATTTCTCCTGTAATAATCAAGAGTGGCATTTGTTAGGACTATTTAACGAATAAAATTAAGCTGTTTACTCACAAATCATTATTTAAATATAGTTATTTAAACATATTTATATATTTAATATATCGGCCGCGGTGGACTAGTGGTTATGCTCCTTGCCTCTGGACCTGAGGGTTGCGGGTTCAAACCCAGCCGGGGTCGATGGATTTTTAGGATGGAAAAATCGAAGGAGCAAGCCCTCCGGGAGGGACTTTAAAGGCATGGGTCCCGAGTCTGAAGATTTTCAGGCTCGTGAAAGATCCTTAAGCCTGAATGAAAAGGCCTCTAAGCAAAATTTACCGAATTTTCCTCTCCTAGTATTACCTTGGTTTCCTAGATGTCAGTATGAGGCGGAACGCTGACCACGGACAACTCAAATGACAGCTATACAAAAAAACAAGTGTAACTAAATTAGCATGGTTCAAATTCTTCCCTGTAAGGGGGAGAGCGCCTAAATCTCTGTTAAGGGAAACATGGGCTTACAAGATACAAGAAGAAGATATATTTAATGTAAACGGCGATGTTTGAAAACAAATGAGGAACGTTTGTTCTGTTTCACTTGTTCATGACTGCAACCAGATCATATTATTTATTGCCAAAGGATCGCAATATTGTAAGAATGCACCCTAGTGGAGAAAAAAATGAAACACATCAAACTGTATATTAATTCATGTATGATATCCTATGATGTAAATATGTCAATTGTATTTTTCTGGAACGTTATTACCTGGAAAATAATACTTTTAAGACGGTGATTAGTTATAATCAAAATTCATTGAAACGCGATTGGTCATTGATTCCCTTTTGGGGCATGAGTTGAATAATCAACATAACATACTCATCGTTCCGTGGCGTATTCTGATTACCTGGTTGTTTATATATGTTGTATAATAAAGCATTTTGATGACTTGAGTTTTATCTATGATAGTAATAAGTGAGAAAAGTTTCTCAAGAACTGAATTCTGGCCTGGACTGACGGGGGTGATTGTGAGTCACGCTATGTCACGTGACTTTATATAATGGCTTCCTTCCCTACTGTTAACATTCATAAACACGAAAAAAAAAGTTTCCACCTTAAAAAAATAAGCAAAAAATATATATAGAAGAATTCACATCTTAATATAATTTATATTTCTGACATGATTCAAACGAGTGCAGCAGTTTAACACAGAGAAAAAGAAAAAGTCACTTTATTTGCCGTTATATCTACGCTACACTATAACATTTGTAAAATTCACCGAATTTCAAGACAACAGATGTTTATGTTGTTTGAGACTTTATTTTATGAATTACTGCTTCGGGTTGTTACCAGAGAATATTATTATCTTCTTCTTCCTTCCAAGTATTAGGCCAAGGCCTGTTTACGATCATATAGAAAATTTTCCCTCCAGCGTTTCATAGGACGGCCCAGTGATCTTCGTCCTCTTGGAATATTATTATTATTATTATTATTATTATTATTATTATTAATTATGACCTTACCAGAACAATTTTGATCATGAATTGGTGCGGGCAGCAATGGTACTTGGGCTGGTTAGAGTCCCCTTGGGAAATTTTTTCTCATGGAATTGCAACCAGTATGGACAGGTGCCTACTCAACACCGTTAGCTTTGTGGGTACAATAACTTGCGGCTCCAGGATGAGAAAACCAGCCATAACGGCTGTGGAATCCCGACATGCTGACTAATGTACTCCCAGAGAAAGAAATTCCCAAGAAGGAATGAGACTAAGCCGAACGAGTTTACATTATACTCTACACTTCGAAAACATAGTTGGCAATGCGCTGCAAGCATAATTAAAAACTAATATAGGTTTAACATATATAACTGATATAACATTTGAAACTAGTGTGACGTCATATACCATTACAGAGACTCTTGACGTCCCAACTCCTTTCAAAAAACATTATACTGAAAATACAGGGTGGCTCGCTTAAAACTTTCACCTCTGATAGATTGTTAAATGTTTCTGAAAAATAAAAAACAACATTCACAACTTAATTACATCGAGGGGGACATCAAATACGCAATATACTATTTTCCGAAAGTAAATAATTTTCATGATATTAAGGTCAACTTTTATTTTTTAAATGGGAACCAACTAGGTTTTGTGTCGCAAATTTTGAGTTAGCTATGTCTAATAACAACTGACTATGTTATTGACTTTTTCTGTGTCACTGAGACGCATAAACATAAACAATGTCTGACGCACCCTTCCTTTTGTCTAGTTCATAATGTTGACATTGAAAATCGAACACACCCATACCACAGTACCCAGTAGCTGTGATACAACCCTTATTTCTTCAGTTCTGTAGTGTACAACCGAAGACAACGACATTGGTGAAGAGTTTCAGAACGGCTCTCAGTTTTACTTGTGTATGGGTATGTTATGCTAATTGTAGTAGTACAATAATTGATATTAGCATTTTTAACGCTATTTTAATTTATTCTGTCCATAATTTCTAGGCAATTTCTAGGCATTTGGAATGGTTTTCACAAATGAAGAAGTGGTTGATATGCTATTAATTTACGGGGAGGAGCTTTCTTTATCACAAAATCAGGAGCTGATATAGAGAAATCGATAAAGAGCGAGGTGAAACACGACTGTCATTGGTTGTAAAACAACATTCATTGAAACGTGATTGGTCATTGACTAGCATTTGTGGTATGAGTTAAATAGTCTATTTAAAGATATATTTTAATTTGAAACGAATTTGCACGATGGATTCATCTATGCACTCTCTTTCTGTATAACATGAAATACGCTACGTCTATTCAATAGCCCGTTCTTAATTAACAAAGAAAGCAGTACTATTGCGGAACAACAACACCTAAAATGGGAATTTCACAGTTATGAAATTAAAACTGTGCTCTTTATCTAGAAAATGTTCCCGAAAATTAACATTATATAAGTTTTCCGAACATAGGGAAGAAATCGTGCTGTGGCTTGTCGGGACGTTGAAACTAGGCAACACTCGGTGTCGGTAGAAATTAGTGTACTGGAAAGTGATTGTACAATAATCTGTCATGAATAATCCACCCACTTTTGTTTAAACTACAAATACAAGAAATTATCAAAATATATTAACTCATTGATCTATAAGTGTATGGGACGACTCAGTATGTTCATTTTTTATGACTTTTTAAGGCGATACACGACCACTAGATGTTCTTCCCTCACTTCTCGGTGAGAGTTTTGATATAAAACCAATGAGATGGAGACGACAGCCATGTCCGGCGCTGCATTTTATAATTGTCAAGAGTGCTCAGGATATCGCGAATCCTAATTTTTGTAGAGTTCTGTTCAAGAGTTTTTGTTGTGTATTTCTTACTCATCATAATTGTCCCATGTGGGCCCTGACCTTCTTCAGATGTCTACGCCGGTCGTCTCTATTCAAAGCCACTGTTCTCCAGGTACCTTTTTTCTTCTTCTTCTTCTTCTTCTTCTTCTTCTTCATCTCTGCATCGTTATATGCTAGGCATGCAACCTGTTCAGTCCACAAACCAAGGATCTTTCCAACGTTTCTTTGGTCTTCCAGGTGAACTCCTCCCATCCGCCGATAGTTTATCTCTTGATATATATATATATATATATATATATATATATATGATTTAGCAAAAAAGAAGCTCTTCCAGATGAATTGAAAGAATCGATTATCATATCAATTTATAAGAAATGGGATAAAACTGTTTACAACAACTATAGGGAATCTTATTACTTTCAACTACGTACAAAATTCTAACAAATATTTTAGTAAGCAGACCTACTCCTTATATTATAACATTCTAGGAGATCATCCATGCGGATTTAGAAGAAACAGGTCTACATCAGATCTGATTTTGAGTTTAAGACAGATTTTAGCAAATAAATGGGAATATAATGGTACTGTACATCAACTATACTCAGATATAAAAAATAATACAAATCAATTAAGAGGGAGGAGTTCCATGGTATCCTGCTGGAGTTCGGAATTCCTAAAAAGTTAGTTGGACTTATACGAATGTGTCTAAATGACACAAAGAGTAGGGTGCGCGTAGGCAAACAGTTTTCGGATACTTTTGAAATCCACAATGGGTTGAAGCAATGAGATGCACTACCTTCTTTACTATTTAATTCTGTACTAGAGCATGCCAACAAATCTTTAGAGGATGAAGAAGGCTTACAACTCAAATAGTGTTAATAAGCTGTTAGTTTATGCTGATTATGTAGTACTATTGGGCGATAGCGAGGGGATACTAAAGGCCAACATACACACACACACTATTGAGTAACACTAAGAAATTGGGACTGGAAATAAATATCAATAAAACTAAATATATAATCACACATAGAAATACATTATATTATGGAAATGGACGACTAATGACAAATGAGAGAAATTTTGTGGAAGTGTCTGAATACCTAGGAACAATAATCACAAATAGGAATGAGATGCACAAAGAAATTAAACATAGGTTCAATTCTGGAAATGTGTGCTATTATGCATTACAGAGACTCTTGACGTCCCAACTCCTTTCAAAAAACGTTAAACTGAAAATGTATAAAATTATTATTCCACCATTTATAATATATGGGTTCACCGCTGTGGTCTCGAGGTAGCGTGCTGTCTTGTCACGCGCCCGGGTTCGTTCCCCGGTCGGGACAGTTTTTCTAGGTGAGGTTTTATCTGGATTTTTCCTCGCCTGCAAGACAAATGTCAGGAAAACTTTAAGGTCCAGACGGTCCCCGAAATCATATGGCCGTCATCATCATCCTTATCATCCTTCATCGGTGTGGAAAGCAACAGGAAGCTACCACACCTACAATTCCCTAGTAAAGCTGCAAAGCATAGCATGGAAATGCTATGATTGCAGTGAAAGACCTGGCCTCGGGCAGAATTACTATGGATGGATATTATTTGGATGCGAAACATGGACTCTTACTTTAAGGGAGGAAAGGAGATTACGGGTATTTGAGAATAAAGTTCTTAGGAATTTTTTTGGACCAAAGAGAGATGATCAGACAGGTGAATGGAGAAGACTTCATAACAGTGAATTACATATAATAATAACAGTTAAATCTCGTAGACTGCGATGGGCAGGACATGTGGTTCGAATGGGGGAAGAAAGATTTGCATGGAAGTTTCTTGTTGGAAAACCAGAGGGAAAACGCCCAGTTGGTAGACTAAGAATTAGCATAAGAAATTTACCTCCCTACTAGAATTATAGGGTGGGTAAAAACCTTTTTTTTTGGCACCTAGTCTCATGTTCATATTTGGCGTTTTGATATTTTATTATTATAAAAAAAGACAATGCTCGTCCGACGTAAAAGATAGGGGAGTTGAGCAGGGTGATTTATAGAGTTTCTCATATTTTGAAGCTATTTTTGGGGTTTTTGAGTAGGCCTAATTTTTTAAAAACATCAGCAGTATTCCGTTTATCACATGACCGAAGTGACATTTCTGTTTCAAAAGCAAGAGAATTTCTTCCAATTCCATAACCACATGGAACAGGATTTTCCAACGACGATTGTCATTGTTCTAAATACTTAATAATGGGAAGTTAACATTCATTTCTAGCCAATCAGTATATTTTAGTACAAATCTATCTTTTTTCTCACACGCAACTTCATATGTTTGAGAAAATCGCTTTTCAAAAAATATATTGCTCTTTTAATATCTCTTAAACATCCCCTAACTCTAATTTATTTACTAAATTCATTGCCTCTATCGAGCGCTTTTCTTCATTTATTAAATCAAACCATTCACTCAGCGTGACGTTAGACCTTATCTGCTAACCGCCTCCTGTAATAAGAAAGCTAATTATAAAAATGCAAGATTTTGCACACATGTTATTGCGCGGAAATTGAAGTCCATAAATCACTCTACATTTCTAACTAAAATTCGTACTACCGTTCGGAGCTGTTTTGTTTGTTGCTCAATTTAAAATAAGATGATTGTGTACATTTTTTAGTGTTTGGAAGGTTTGATTCCACGTATATGTAACAATATCTGGTTATATAGAAACACGTTGAATATATCAATGAAAAGTACAAACGCTATGGGAAAGTCTCCATACAGAATGAGAAGAATATCTTACTGAACTTGATATGTCTTTACTTTTCACCGATAACAACAAACTGGGATGTGGACCATATGAGTTCTTAACTATGTTTACATTGTCTTCATAAACTTTAGAATTCTATCTTCCTTTGCAGATAAGTGAAGAACAGTTATATGACAATTATATTAGAGTAAAAAATAAAAGATAAATTGATGAGGGTGAATGAAAATAATTTTTTCCAACTAGATTTCGTTTCTGACCCAGTGTGCATTTCTGGATATCTGTCTCATCGATCTAGAGCTTTCTGGATATCAACTCTTGATTGAAATTCTATACCTCATAGATATTATTTGATCTTTGAGCTTAAGTTATAATCACAAGGGCTCAAGTCCGGTCAACTTGGTAGATGTTCGAATGTTTCGCAATCCACCTTCTAAAACCAATTGTACTGAACATCCTTTCAGGGCGGTATTACTTATTAACTGTGTGAAACTGTGTCTGTATTCGCAAAATGTTACTATTTCGAGACTTTCAATATTATAAATTTATACAACATAGACTATTCAACAACATAATACCTGATTACAATGATCACCACTAGGATCGCCGATTTACAACAGTGTTACCATTTATTATCGAATATCCTAGTATATGAATTGTTCATTGATAAATATATAATTTCACCAGTGTTCAGTGAACATAGGTAAATTCTTACTTGTCCAATAATGTTCCTTGTGATAAACATATGCTCTTCCTTAAATGTAAAAGTCAATTATTCTGACGATTTAACTCATGCCCCAAATGAGAGTCAATGACCAATCACATTTCAATTATTTTTTATTTACAACCAATCACAGCCATGTTTCGCCTAGAATTTACCACCTAAAGTTTATCATAATAAAGAAAGCACCTCCTTTTTAACATTCTGAATAGGTCATAGCATTATTTTACAATGACTGACTCTCTAAGAAAAACGGCTACCAGATTGTATATATATAATGCATGATTGTCAAAACATAGCCCATGCGGGCTAATATACTCGTAAACACCTTTGTAGCAGTTGATTATAGCACCAAAAAAAAAAAGAAACCACTGTTTGCACATTCTTAAATGTATTTTTTCCCAGGTAATAACATTCCAGAAAAAAAATAGTCATATTTACATCATAGGACATCAGAAATGAATTAATGTACAGTTTGATGTTTAATTTTTTCACCACTACAGTGCATTCTTACAATATTGCGTTCCTTTGGCAATAAATAATGATCTGGTTGCAGTGATGAACAAAAGAAGCAATTGATGCGTGCCAATCGTTTCTCATTTGTTTTCAAACATCGCCGTTTACATTAAATATTTAATATTTTAAAATAACTATATTTAAATAATGATTTGCGAGTAAACAGCTTAATTTTATTTGTTAAATAGTCCTAACAAATGCCACTCTCGATTTACAAATTCGTGAGTCGTGAATTTATCGATAATTTGGAAATCACTTGTGGCATTACTTATGACTATTTAACTCATGCCCCAAATGGGAGTCAATGACCAATCACATTTCAATGATTTTTTTATTTACAACCAATCACGGTCGTGTTTCGCCTAAAATTGCCACCTAAAGTTTATCATAATAAAGAAAGCACCTCCTTTTTAACATTCTGAATAGGCCATAGTATTATTTTGCAGTGACTAACTCTCTAAGAAATACGGCTACCAGATTGTATATATAGTGCATGAATGTCAGCAGACAGTGCATGCGGGAGATCATATAAAACATTTGTAGTAATTGATTATACTATAAAAAAGAAACAACTGTATGCACTTTCTTAAACAAATTATTTTACAGGCAGGAAATGACGCAGAAAAATATAATTGACATATTTATATCATAGCTATAACGCTGGTTATAAATTTCTCCACTAGGGTGCATTCTTACAACATTGCGATCTTTTGGCAATAAATAATATTATGATCTGGTTGCAGTGATGAACAAAAGAAGCAAATGAAGCGTACCAGTCGTTTCTCAATTGTTTTCAAACATCGCCGTTTACATTAAATAGATAAACATTTTAAAATAACTATAGTTAAATAATGATTAGTGAGTATAGGCCTACAGCTTAATTTTATTCGTTAAATAGCCCTAACAAATGCCAATTTTGATTTCCAAATGCTCTAGATAAATTGGAAATCACTCGTGGCATTACTTATGATAACTATTGACGTTACATAAAAAACTGACTTTTTAACTTAATATATAAGCCCATGAAGTGTATAATGGAACGGAAACTCCACGAAAAATAAGTTGCTCAAAATGTGTTCCTAGTCTTACCAACCAAGAGAAAAAAATATATATCAGAAGACCGATAAGGCATGATGATATATGTGATGACGTAGCAGGCACTTGTGCCCATGCCATGAAGTGTAGATATCGTGATAATGATGATCTGGTCTGAAGAGTAATATCTCGCTTCATGTGATCCAGATTTGGAATTTTCTTTCTGCACTTTGCCTATTCACATCGCACTAATATTACGTGAACTTTATTAACCGCGTGTTATTTATAACACATCTGAAAGACACAATTCACAGTTTATTGTACAAAACTTACCTGTTGATAAGTGCCCTTGAATAAGAAAACACTTTGCCATGAATGTGGTTCTATATTCGTGTTATTCAAATTTGAGCTACGATATAATCTATAGTCTTCGTGGCAAGTTCAGGGGGAATCGACACGCGAGTCATTAACAGTCACGTGATCTCAGATTAGGGGTAAAAAAAGGAAAATGTATGTTGTCCTAGTACGGTACAATAAATCAGAAACTACATTTAATTTACGGACACAAACATGCGGGGTTTCTACTCAGTGTTTGTATAACACCAAATTCTCTTCCATTAATGCCTACTATTATCCTTGTGCAATAGCAATATTCTGCTAGAATAAAATCTCTGATAACACTCTCATTTCAATACTCATCATGCCTCACGGCATAAAAAGTAGGTTGTGTCGCTGCAATGGGATCTTAAAGTACGGTACATGCTTCCTGGTAGATAGGATATACGATTTTTAAGCAACTTCTCTTTTTTTCTTCCTTCGTTTTATTGTATTATTTTTTTGCTTTATATTTTTCATTTATTTCCTATTTTTCCTTTTCTACACAATCACATGGCACCTAATTTGTCTCCATTGAAGATGATTCGGTTTTGAAGATGGATAACAAGTAATTCGCATTAAAACACATATTTTAACTACCTGACAGTATTTATTTGTGTTAATTATGGATATACACACACGCATATATATGATTAAGAAATGTTTCTTGAGTTTTCCTCGTCATGGATTCAAGGTCGACCTCTGGCCACTGATTCCGACGTTTCGGCATGATTCCACATGCCATTATCAAGGAATGACAGGTTCGAGTCACTGGTTTACGTTTTATATAATCAAACATTCATAAAATTAAACGGACCAAGATGAAAACTTAATGTGTTAGATTATATAAGACCTATACCAGTAACTCGAATATCATTCCTTGATAATGTCATGTGGGATCATTCCGAAACGTCGGAATCAGTGGCCAGAGGCCGACCTTGAATTCATGACGCGGAAAAGCCAAGAAAACGTTCTTAATCATACTTATATCTCCGAAAATCTACAATATAATATGTAAAGCTAAATGTAGTCATAATTTAATTTTATATATATATCACAAAGCATTGAGTCTGAATTCAATTATAATAATGGAATTTTGATCATTGCATACTTATATTTAGGCCTAGGTGTACAGTTTTCTCATCTTGTATAAACACGTAAAGTGATCCCACTGCAGACCTTAGGAGGCCCTTGGTTAGTAAGAAATTAAGGCTGCCTGTTATGAATACATAGAGTATTTTACATTGATATTTAATTATTTCATAGATTATTTCAATTATTCAAATAAAACGTTGTTGAAATAAAGCTTTAGACATATTATATTTCAGAACAAAGTTTTCAAGGCTAACTGTAAAATCTCTGCATTTAGACTATGGAAAGTTACTACAGTTAGGGGAGATGTAGGTCAAAGCTCAGTATTTAACCCTGGGAAAGTAAGGGACTCGGTCTGTCTGTGCAAACAAGAGTAGCTGATGGGTAAGTCTACCTACCATTTTTCTTAATATAATGCACTTAGGACTTTTGGAAAGGGAATCAAGTACATTAAATATTTTAATACTATATTTCAAAGGAATATTAGAATTTTAAAAATGTAAATTAGGGTAGATTTACATTCCCCCATCTCCCTCTCTCAAACCTTAAGAAAGTTCGAATGTAGGTTTTCTTAATATAAGCTTAGATTAGTTATTTTAGGGATAGAATACTTAGGGTTATTTTAATCATTATACTCTAGAAATAAAATAGTTAAAATCAAGAATCCATTTATTTATGTTCAAAAACACGTATGCCTTTATAACTAATACTTCCACATACTAATGTTCGGCTAGAACCTCATGCTACCAAAATTTCCAAGTCCCGAAGGTCCTTTAAGCCCTAAGAAAATCAGCAGTTCGTAATACTGTCCCTTTCTAGACAATCGGTACTTAATGTCAGCCGGGTTAACAGTCCTGTGTGACGACGACCTTTATCCCCCGGAAAAGAATCCGACACTCTTTTGTATTTGTTGAGTCTACCATGGTGCCATGATGCCGTGAAAAGGTTTAGGTAGTTTAAAAATCCTCATCCCTATGGTACTCGAACTGCCGACCTTCCGGCTGTAGCGTATTCGCTTAACCAACAATGCTACAATTGAGAGGAACACAGTAAATAGAGACAGCGCAACGTAAGATTATCTTACTACCACCGCACTAAGCTATGGTTTGTTGTCCTGTATTACTGTACGTCAATGCTGCATAAGTAAGAATATTACACTGTAATAAAGTCAGTGACTCGCTCAAATAAAATAAAGTTTGCTTATTATTATAATATCATATTTCGTTATACATGGGGAATTCTAGCAATAGTAACTATGTTTGTTCAACCCAACTGTACGGTCCAATGCTTTGATTCCGGTATAACATGTAGGCCTGTATTCGTATAACCAATTCTTCTCTCGGTTGTTGTAAACAACTCCCTATATGCAGTTAACTTAATACGTTCACTCTCCAAAACCTCCAGGTTTAGTCATTGAAAACGAGAATCTGCACTAGCAGCTTTATCACTGCTTTTAATATTCACTGTAAATCACAGTTGAGGTTATGTATTAAAATAAGACCTGATATGTCAGTCGTTCTCAACAAATGGCATACCAAAGATGGAACATGTTTGTAAAAGGCCTACGTGGTTTTAACTAGAAGTTCTTATTTTTTTAAACAGAAATTCATATTAGTTGAGGACGACTGTTATATCGGGTATTTATTCTATTATTTTAACATTTTATAGCAGTTTTATTGTTGTATCTCTAACAGCCTCGTGGGCTAGTGGTCAGAATGTCTACTGTAGCTTATGGCGTCCCGGGTACGAATCTCGGTTAGACCAAAGGAATTTTGTCTTAAAGTGAATTGTTCCTGTGGCCTCCCATGTTCTGAAATTAGGTTAAATTTAGGTTTAAAGACTCTCCTGGCGCTTCATTATCATTCATCACCTATCATATCATCGGCGTAATATAATCTGCCTATAGGTGCCCTAGATCAAGTAGTGGATTACAATTCCACCATGCCAGGAGAGTAAATCAGAAATGTCATAAAGACAACCTGGTGGCATTGGTAAAAAATTGAATTTTAACTTAGAAAAAATTGTTTTCTTGTAAACTATTTATTTTAAATAATATGGTATTTAAAGGACCATTTTACTGGATTCGCTACATGAAGCTTTATCGTTTACTGAGTAAAATGTTCATAAAATTCCATAACTCTACAGAGTAGTTCCTGTGAAAGGTGTACCAAAAGGGAGATTATCAGGAATTACTTATAAATACATCGAGACTGAATGGTTTAAGATGCATAAAAACACACACACACACACACACACACTTAATGTATAACACAAAAAAATACAATCTGATATTTTGTTTTTACATTTTACGCCTCTTCAAAACAGACACCCTATAAATAATTATAATTTGTTGACAGGTTTAATATGTGTTTCACATGTTGTTAAGTTGGTTATGTTTTATTTTCTTTCTTTTCAGGTGAGTACCCATCATCAACTTGATGTTATTGTATTCATTACTTCTAAGTGGTGAGTTTACTTTCAAATTTTTGTAATAGAGTATAACAGATACTATTAGATATAATATGACTTGCCCAGCTGGTGGTTTAAGTCATTGCGCCTTGGTGTAGAACTTGCGCTGGTTCAGGTCCTCATAGGAAGCAATTTTTTTTCATGGAGTTTCGGGAAGTAAGGAACCGGTGCCCGCCCAGCATCCTGAGGAATTTGGATAGCTGCTCCAGGTTGAGAGAACTAACAATAACGGTGGAGGACCCGACGTGCTTACATGTCACCTCTATATATTGATGATTGTCCACCACCTCTGTGATTAACACATGTGGATGTGAGGTCGGCTCTCGAACCTCGCGCGGTAACTCTCTGTTAAAGAGCTGTCTAGGAGACCGGAAAATGTTGAGACTCAGCAGGGAATATATATATATATATATATATATATATAATAGAGGCTTACATCAAATCCACAAAATATCCTTCACATATATTTCACAGATGAATAGGCGTTGATAGGTTCCTGTTGATATGCGCTGCACTGCACTTCACTGTACATAATTTATATAAGTACAAAACTACACTCTGATTTACAGAAACACGTGTGTGAGTTTTAAGATTAAGCGAGCCAGCAGTTTCTGCGCGTAATAATTTAATGCTCGGTGAATCATCGGGCAACGACAGCTTCTTCTGAAGATAGCATTATCATGGATCCCGTCTCGCCCTTGCAGAAACACCTTGCAGTTCATTACAGTTTAAAATAAAGTATTTACATAATAATGCTTTGGCCTTTTCTACCAATAATCTTCATATTCTAATTGAATTAGTAAATTAAAAAAATCTTTACTTTAACTGCCAGCTATAAAATTTCCATAAATCCAACATTAGAATTTATATATTCGGTCATAATATTTTCTTATTACCAGCATTTTCAGGTTGGAACAAATTAATTACAAAGTAGCCAGATTCATTCAGTTTGAGTTAATCTTTTGTCCGTTCTTAGTTAAAATCCTAAGAAAACTACTAATTGTGGTACGTGACCACATGTTTAATAAGTCAACAATTCATTTAAGAAATAAATATAGGCTACTTAGAAGAACAATTTAATACGTTCTAATTTTTTCTTTCTATATTTTTACTTTTTAATATTCTACTTAAGTATATGGATAAACAATCTTAAATGCTATAGTAAATAAATGACCAGCTGAACCCTACAGGACCCTAACCTCTCAAGAGAGGGGAACACGCTCCGGATCACACACATACTTTTTATCACTCAAAGACGTATTGGGTCTCCCCGCATGAGAGATTAGCTCAATGTCAGGCCTACCTCCGAGACATAATGAACATTTCAGACAAAACACAGCATAGGCCTACCTCATAAACTCTTACTAAATAAAACGAATGTGATATGTTGATTATAATAGCCGATTGGTATTTCGAGTCTGTTTAGAGCGTAAAGTTTTCCGACATGTTTTAGAGGTGCGGAAATTCCCCAATGAAACCTCACCCAGGAAATTTGTGCAGACAGGGCACGAACCTGGGTTCGCTGTTTCCGAGTTAACGCCATTACCTTGAAACCACAGCGGAGGACACTTTTTAATTCTAAAAATAAAAAATAAATATTCACAAAAATGTTAGTTACTTGTATCCGCTGTATCTAATAGTTTGAATAGTCTGTTGTATTTTTGTGAAAAACTGATAACCAAACCTTTATGCAATATTGTGAGTCAGCATAGAATTTTTAGGTGCAATTTTCATGGTAAAAGACTTGGTTAGAAAGAAAATAAGCCAAAAAAGAAAAGGAAAAAAGCGCTCTTTATTTTATAGCTCATGACTGTTATTTATTTTTAAAAAACTAAAAATATGTAAAAGGAAAATAATAGTATTTCTAAAACAAATGAGTTTTTTTTTTAGTTCACCGCTGTGGTGTAGTGATTACCTCTGGCAAAGCGGGCCTGGATTCGATCTCCAATTGGGACAACTTTACTTTTTTTTTTCGTAGTTTCTCCTCACCTATAAGACAAATGTCAGGAAATATTAAGGCTCAAGTAGCCCCTCCCATCACCTGGCCATCATAACCATCTATATCAGATTTACTTTGTTTGTTGTGAATATATGAGAGAATTGTGTGTGTTATGACCCGGGAATTATAATGTTAAAAAGGTCATTGATATGATTTATTTAATCTGTTCTGACCCATACTTCATATCATTACAAGGGCAATTAATTAATTTGGTGAAATAATCCCATGGCCCACGGAATTTCCGGGATAATTCAATAATTGTTAGAGAAATTAGAAAAGTTTAGATGAAAGTTACACAAACATCCCAGAGTCTAAAGATATTGATGGTCGCGGGTTAAAACCCGGTCGGGTCGATGGAATAATCCAAGCTACAAGTCTTCCGAGAGGGACTTTAAGCCACTTTGAAGATTTTCGGACTCGAAAAATAAATCTCAAGCTTGAATAAAAATACATCTGAACAAAATTTCACCGACCTTCATCCATCCGTGTAATATCTTTGTTTCCTAGATGTCTCTTCGCGGAGATATACTAACCACATGTCCCTCGTTGACATATCTAGAGGAATAAACGTAAGTAAATTATAAATGGTTGAGAATCTCTTCTTGCCGACGATGCAGTTTTGACGTCCTGTTTTTGAAGTGGGAAGGTCCACAATTTTTCTAACATTTACCATAGGAATTCCTTGTCACCATAAGCTGAGGTTACATGAACCATAACCCTCACTCGAAAGTCCAAAAGGTATTTGCTGCCATGATCCCCAAGTAGGCACAGGGACGATGCTAGTCACCGTCATATTAGTCAGTCAGTCATGGTTGAGAAACTTCCCACTAGGGAAGCACCCATGACCTCTAGCGGCACGAATGGGGATCAATCATCAAATATATTGATGCAAGGCTGTGAAATACACTATATGAAACCAACATCATTTCGATGAAGCACTCCTGGAGGGCCGTCACGACCGAGAACTCTGTTGGGAGTAAGTTAATATAATTTATGTATGAATGGCAACATTAGAAGAACAATTTGAATATCTTGTCATTTGGAGTCATTGATACAACCAGCAATAAACTAAACTTTATTAAACATTTAATGTCGAGTTTTATCTGCTTAGGAAAATAATATGTAATCGTTTGTATGTCAAAGTTTTCCACAGCTGCCATTCTATATTCATGTAATTGTTAATAAATTAAAATATTCAGTCTTACTGTTATTGTTTAGTAAAACTCAGAAGATATTTGTACATTGACCTAGATTCTGCCATTTCATCCTTAGGTAAAAAAATCCTAGTAATAAAACAGTTCATTTTATATACACTACTTCACTAGAAACAGTTTGTCACAATGTTTGTTAGTGTTCAGTCTTGAAAATGACAGCTTCGCTGTTTAAACATGTTGACCCTTTTAATTTTTTATTTGTAAAATGGGTGCATTGACTATATGTTTTACGATTTTCTCACCAAGAAGATCATTAGTTTATATTTTATAGTCTTATCCAGTCTGCAGATAGTCTAAAAACGTAAAAGACCGCTCAGGAGAAACCTTGTCAGTGAGTCATCTTAAATGTTCATATTGTCTAGGAGATGGCCTGGCATAGCTGTTCACACATCCATGTCCTTGTGTGGTCAAAAAAGAAAAAGTAAAAATTATGTGTTTGATCAATAGTTTAAAATCATCTCCTGATAGCTTGTGTGTTTCTAAGGCCGGGTGGCGTGGGGCATGCAAAAACTATAGAGAGAGAGGTTAAATTAAGGCAAAGAAAGAAATAAACAAAATTACTTATTTTATCAAGCGTTGGGCAGGACATGAAGTGGCACGAATGGGAAATGAAAGACGTGCATGGAAGCTTCTTGTAGAAAAACCAGAGGGAAAACGCCCAGTTGATAGACCAAGAATGAGGTGGGAGAATAAAATTAACAATGATTTGAGGGAAGTAGATTATACAGGGGATGATTGGAAAACATTATTTCAGGATAGGGATATATGGAGAGCTTATGTCCGCGCGGCCATGAGCCTACGTGTTCGATAGTGCCAGTAAGTTAGTAGGCTATATCCTAAATATTGATGGTTCGAAATAGAAATGTGTTATAGGATAGATCTCGCTTTTGTTTATCATTAAATGTGATTCCTGTACATCAGTTAATGTTTCCATTCTTTCAAGCAGGCGTGCTGTCTGTCTCTGCCTCTGTTTCTTTCTCATGCGTGCTAATAACCAAACTAAAAGTATCGGTCGCTTATATAGGCCTACACTACTTCCATGGAAACAGTTTGTCACAAAATACAACGTTTTGTGAGTTAGAATAGTACAACGAGTGACATAGACGGCCTTACGGATACGGCAGGTTTTCAGCAACGTGGCAGTCTGTGTAACTAAATACAGCACATAATTTTTAGTGATTAGTCTTTCAAAGCTGAAGAATAAAAAACCATGTGTAGGAAATCAGTTGAGCCTAATGGCCTGCGATGTGCAGGATAAAATAAAAAGGGGGCATGGAAATTTCTTGTGGAAAAATAAGAGGTAGATCGTGCACTGACAGGCCAAGAATGAAATGGGAGAATAACATTAACATCGGCGGGATGAGAGATACAGGTAATCAATGGAATATATTAGCTCAGGGTAGTACTAGTGTATTAGTTTAACAAATATATTTTCAACATTTTACGGAATCACTGTAACTTATTTAACTTTGTACATAAAATGTAATCGAAGAATTATATCTCTTCTCTTTGACTGCTATGACTGTTGCAGTAGTGCCATCTTATTCAAACTAGGGTTTCACTTGAACTTATCCACTTGTAAAATGTAGAGCCTATATAAATAAATGTCACATTTAATTCCACGGCGCGAAGATCATTGCCCTACCAGACGGCTGCTGGGTTCACATCTACATGTGCCATTTACAAAGTAGCTATTATTGGGACGATATAGTATTTGAGAATAAAGTTGTTAGGAAACATTTTGAACCAGAGAGAGATGAACAGACAAGTGAATGGAGAAGACTACATAACAGTGAACTACATGGTTTTTATAGGAACAGTTAAGTCTCATAGACTGCGATCGGCAGGACATGTGGGACGAATGGGAATGAAAGACGTGCATGGAAGATTCTTGTAGGAAAACCAGAGGGACAATGCCCAGTTGATAGACAAGAATGAGATGGGAGAATAGCATTAACTGTGATTTGAGGGAAGTAGATTATACAAGTAATGATTGGAAAGCATTAGCTCAGGATAGGGATGTATGAAGAGCTTAAGTCCCCATGGCCATGAACCTACGTTCGATAGTGCCAGTGAGTAAGTAAGTAAGGAGGAAATTAATGCATACATCCTTCTATAAATCGGCAAGAGATGTCAACTGGGTTGTAAGCCATATGTGAAGGAAGCCTATATCCTATGCCTAGGGCGCGGATAATATTTCGATGGATCTCAGAGTGTTGGATATCTGAAATATGAACAGGGGTCGTGTGAATATGGTTAAATAAGCCCTATATCTAGTTCTGTCTGTCCCGATGTAGTAATCGTTAATATGCTCACTTCTGTATCCGAGGTTTTCAGGATCAAACGCAGCCGGGGCGTGTGGGTTCCCTTGGAAGGGATTTAAAGTCGTTGGTCCCGTGTCATAGATTTACGGAACGTAAAAATCATTAAGGCTAAGATAGATGACACTGAGGGAAATTTGTCGGCCATTTCAACACCAGATTTTAATTGCAACTCTAATTACCTTTTCTGTTAAAGACCACTATAAAAATAGACAAGTAACGAAGTTATTTGAAAATGGCTCAAAGGAATAAACCCATTAGTTATATTATTTATTTCTTCTTCTTCACCTCCCAGATCTTAGAGTGACACGACTTGTAAGGAGGCGGATTTTAAACTGTGCATAACACACATTATTTTTTGACTACACAACGACATTGAGGGGATCTCAGAATGAGTGATCAGCTCAATATCAGGGCCCCCTCAGATATATCACAAAATTAAGACGGAACAGACCATTCACACACACATTTATACTAAACATGACGAATATGATAATGATGGTCAGATGGTGTTCGAGGACGTTTGGGCCTGAAAGTGTTCTGACATTTATCTGACAGGTGAGGAAAAACTCCGAAAAAATCCATCATCCAGGAACTTATCCTGATCGGGGATCGAACCTTAGTCCGCTGCGTAAGAGCCAGTACTATTTATTTAAATGGAAATAATTTATTTTCCAAAAGAAATAAAACCTATAGTTCTTTATTCCTAAGAATAAAGTTCTTAGGAAAAATTTTGGACCAAAAAGAGATAGACAGGTGAATGGAGGAAACTACATAAAAATGAGCTACATGGTATGTATAGGAAGCCAAATATAAGAACAGTTCAGTCCTGTATACTGAGATGGGCAGGACATGTGGCACGGAATGGGAATGGAATAGGTGATGGAAGCTTCTTGTAGGAAAACCAGAGGGAACACGCCCAGTTGTTAGACCAAGAATGAAGTGGGAGAATAATATTATCCGTGATTTGAGGGAAGTAGATTATACAGGGGATGATTGGAAAATATTAGCTCAGGATGGAGATGTATGGACAGCTTATGTGCGCGTGGTTATGAACCAACGGGTTCGATAGATCCAGTAACTTAGTTATTTAGTTAGTTAGTTGATTATTCCTTCATTCACACTGGGAGCGCAAACTGCCCTGGACACCGGTGACCTAAAGATCTATTGCGCTAACCCAGTATTATGGAGATGATAGGAAAGGAAATCTACCCTACGGTATTATGCAAGTTGTAGGTCCTCTTCTAGTCCGACACACCAGGTTCTAGTCCCGTGACCCATTCCACTTTTTCGGTTTGGGCCTATGGCCGCGAGGAGAGATTACAACCAACCCATTGACCCCTTCTGCCCATTTTTATTGTTCAGACTAGGCGTCATGAGGTAATACCGTGGAGGGTTCCACTAAATTCCCCCAAAACATAGACCTGTATTTAATATCTGTGGATTGCCAATCAAACTATTTTTTCCCTTACATTAAATTCTACATTCTTTCATTCTCAACATCCGGCATTGTGATCGTATTTCTATACACTTCAATAATTTATCTTGGCTCCCGTCTTAGCGACAGACGTAAATTACACTCTTTCACTTTTTTTTTTTTTTCAAGTTTCTACACTCTTGCACCCCTAATTGCTTGGCGTCCAAATTTGAGAAGTTATCTTCACACCACAATTTTGACACTAAGATAACTCCTCTAACAATCCCACTTCACAGCTCCTCTTCCTATGCTACTTCTTTCACGATAGTCTTCTTTCCCTCAATATATCAAAGCTTCCCGCACGCTTGATATCTGTAAGTCACGCTTGTACAAATACTCGTTTTTAAATAATTAATTTTTACTACAATTATATTTATTAAAAGTCATTAGCAGTTTTATTGTTATTTGTTTTTTCTATCTTATATATTTCATATTTAATTCGGGAAACGGGAGAACCCCAGGAACCCCGAAAAATCCCGATATGGCCCACCACCGTCAGGATTCGAACCTGAAATCCAAGTGGAGGCAGCCGCGCTTAATAAAACATGTAAGGAAAATGTGAAAATGATACAATTTAACGAGGATGTTGACAATTGAACAGAATGTTGCTTTAGCTGTTAAAGGGCAGGATGTTGTATTAAGTTGCATGATGTTTGGATAGTATGTAAAACCCTGAATCGGTGTTGTTTACGCACTTAGATTGTTTGTGTCGAGGCTGGTCTCCAGTGGACGATCTCCTCAAGGTAAATGTTTGCACATGAGCTCAGATGACTTAAGGGGGTGAGGGAAACTCCTAGTTACTTCTAAACCGTTTTAAGGCTCCCTTCAGACTTTCTAAAATAGCATGAAACTTTGTAAATTATTTAACAGATATCTTGTTTTGCTAGCGGCCAGACAGTAGCTACGTTTTTGTTTTATAATCCGATTTATTTACCCAACAATTACTCTATAGAACAAGAAAATGAAACTAGAAATCCCTGTATAACTAACTTACTAGTTGATTGTCACTATCGAACCCGGAAGTTAAAAGACGCACGGACATTAACTATCCATTCATCCCTATCCTGAGCTAATATTTTCCAATCATTCCTCCCTCAAATCGTGGTTAATATTATTCTCTCATCTCATTATGTTCTATGCCTTTCTTCTGGTTTTCCTACCATAGTCTTTTCAACTTGCAATGATGGAGTAGCTTGAGTGCTTAAATGATTCCGGTAGCTATGCCGGCGGAAGCATTGCTGCCAAAAGGATTATTCATGCCGAACAGGTCAAAGACAATACGTCAGACTAAAAGATTATCTTAGTTGGAAAAGTGACGATCTTACACCTTAAAAATGTAGCCTCAAGAAACGCGGACATGGTTGCACTGGGGTAATATATTCTGAAAATAAAATAGTCCCACATTTGGAACTCCGAGCAGGGACTATTTCAGATGATCCAGGAGTCCCTTTATTTATAAGTGAATTTTCTGTTAGTACTATTTAATATTGCTTAAGAAGTAATTATAAATACATGATTATAAATATGATTTATTACACTAGTTGAGTGGAAGATAAGGCCTTCACTCTTTATCATAAGTGATGCCACGAGTGATTTCCAAATTATCGATAAATTCACGAATGAAGTGAGGAGTGAATTTATCTAGAGAATTTGGAAATCAAGAGTGGCATTTGTTAGGACTATTTAACGAATAAAATTAAGCCCTTTACTAAAAAATAATTATTTCAATATAGTTACCGGTGTTTTAAAATATTTATATAGTTAATGTAAACGGCGATGTTTGAAAACAAATTAGAAATGTGAGGTTATGTATATTCACTGCAACTCGATCAAATTTTTTATTGCCAAATAGGATCGCAATATTGTAAGAATGCACTCTAGTGGAGAAATAATGAAACACATCAAATTATTATAATCAATATTATAGGTTAATCATTTATATTTTGAATAAACAACTCAGTATAATCACTGAATCTATTCATTATTTGCTATATTCAATGTATATGTTGGAGAAAAATAATGGTCTAACGTGTTCAGAATATTAAAAAAAGAAGGAGCTTTCTTTATCACAAAAACAGGAGCTGATGAAGAGAAACCGATAAAGAGCGAGGTGAAACACGACTGTCATCGGTGTAAAACAGAATTCATTGAAACGTGATTGGTCATTGACTACCATTTGCGACATGAGTTAAATAGTCATCATAATCATTATCGTCGTCCTGGCATCTTATTGTCCTTTAAGAACTGTTATGTCTACAAAAATTATCCTTCCATCTTTTTGGAGACGCCCAATCGATCTCTTTCCCTGTGGTTATTAGTTCAAAATTGCCCTCGGGATCCTATCTCTGGGCATACGTCTCACATGCTGTACCCAATTATCTTGGCATTTATGGATATAATCCATAATGGGGGTCCATGTTAAGTTTCTGTAGTATGTCTTCGATTTTTGATGTGATCATACTTGGTGTGGCCTGCTGTTCGGCGCAAGGACTTCATCTTACTTGATGTGATTCTACTCCTGCTTCACTCCCATAACACTCTCTAAATAAAACTAATTTATTATTATTTTTTTATATCACGATTGTTATTATTATTATTATTATTATCATCATCATCATCATCAGAGGGCATACAAATACATATAAAAATATAGAGTACGTTGAAAACTGAAAACAAAAAACTATAATAAAATAATTTAAGCTAAAGCATATTAACATTAGGCCTGCATAAAATATTATATTTTGAAGGTGAAAATAAATTCCAAGATTAGTGAGGGTGATACTGTCTAAGCCTAGAATGAAGTGATGTTCTATGCAGAGTGATATAATGTAGATTAAATTTAATTAGTAGAGATGGGTTCGGATTTTGAAAGACCCTAACCTTATTTTAGGTTCGTTATATTTACCCAACTTTACTTTATACAATGAATGACATGAAATATATTCTGCGGTAATTTTATTGGTTCGACACAAATCCAGCATTCACTCACATTATTTATACCGCTATATATTTGGAGTATTTGAGAATAAAGTTCTTAGGAACATTTTTGGACTAATGAGGGATGGACAGACGGGTGAATGGAGAAGGCTACTTAACAGTGAACTACATGGTATTTATAGGAAGCCAAATTTAATAAGAACAGTTAAGTCTCGTAGACTACAATGGACAGGACATGTGGCACGAATCGGGAATGAAAGACGTGCATGGAAGCTTCTTTAAGGAAAACCAGAGACAAAACGCCCTGTTGGTAGACTAAGAATTAGGTGGGAGAATAACATTAACTAGGATTTGAGGGAAGTAGATTATACAGGGAATGATTGGAAATCATTAGCTCAGGAAAGGGATGTATGGAGAGCTTATGTCCTCGCGGCCATGAACCTATGGGTTCGATAGTGCCATTGAGTTAAGATATATTTGTAGTGTGCCCAAGGCTCTAGGAGGAGCTAAAAATCTCCTTTTGGCCATAGTCTGCCCTACGTTGACACTCAGGCTCGAAGTTATCAGGAATTACATGAGTGTGACCCATTAGATCGCTACAGCCATATGTTTTAAATGAATTTGGTTTGCTAAAACGTACTATTTTTTTAGTAACATGAAATGATGTGAAATATATGAATAAAGATAAAATTACATGATGGGGAGGAAAGGAGAGTGGAGAGTGTTTTGGGATGAAATTCGGGAAAGGAAGAACTCCGAGAAAATTCCGAAAAATCTCGGTTGGTCCTCCATCGACACTCAGGTACCACCAGGATTCTAACCTGAGATCCCAGTCGTTGCAGCCACATGTCCACCGAGATAGAATGATGTAAATTTAATATCCTTAGAATAGATGTAGCAATAGAGTCATATCCAGCTGCGCACGTGCTTTAGAAACGGAGAGACCCACTGCTTTCCCGTTGTAAGAGAATATTCGATACTGTACAATTTTTTGCTAAGTTATCCGGGAAGAGGATGTTGATGTTTTCGTCATACGAACTGAATTGATTGATTCACAGTAAACAATTTAAATAAGATGGCGACGAATAATGATGGTGTGTTGTAAGTCTACAATCAATATCGAATCGGTGAGCTATGGCTGGCTGTTCTTTCATCTCCCGTGTACAAACACGCGTCTCATGTTTTTACTGTGTGAATTTTGTTGGAATCGTTTCTCGTTATCTCATATTTATCTTGCGAAAATGGAGGTCCAGTTTTCAGTGGCGTGTATGCCACAGCAGAGGCAAACACCTAGAATTAATCCAATTTTCAGATAATTTACAATGAAGTGGCTAATTCAAATGTCTCGGAACAATAATTAAAAACTGGAATGAGGTTCAGAAATATATTAAACATAGGCTCAACTCTGGAAACGGAAGCCATTATGCACTATAAGGGATCCTGTCGTAACAACTTTTCTAAAAAAAGAAAACATTAAATAAACATTGCTATATAAAGAGTGGTTTCTTCCAGTTATATTAAATGGATGCGAAACGTGGCCGTTACTTTATGAGAAGACAAAATATTACGAGTATTTAAGAATAAGCTTCTTAAGAAAATTTTTGAGAGACTAACATTCAGGAGAATTGAGAGAACTACATAACAATGAGCTACGAGATCTTTATGGGAACCAGATGTAATAAGAACTGTTAAATTTCGTAGACTGCGGTCGGTAGGACATGTGGTACGAATAGAGAATTAAAGAGTGACATGGAAAGTTCTTGTAGAATAACCAAGGGAAATGACCCAGTACGTAGGTCAAGAATGAGATGGGAAAATAACATTAACTCTGTTGTGAGGAAGGATACATTGATAGATTAGAAAACATTAGCTGAGGATAGTACTGTATCACGAAGTCATGAACTTTAGGGTTCTATAGTGTCAGTGATTTACTTATTGACATGAACACCGCTATTCTCTAGGTATAACATCCTGCTTTTCACTCAGCGGGCTGGGTTTCTACTCTCCGTTCTGTTTAATTCCCTGCTTCAGGATTTCCAGGGAGGAAGGTAATATTTTATTTAACGACGCTCTCTAACAGTGTTGCAGTTCAAATCTGCTTGTGAAATAGTTGACAAATGTCAGACTTCAGATTCTTTTATGTGCCGTATTGACAAAAAAAGCGTTGGAGTAAAGTGTTTAAATGTATACAGGATCACTGTGGACTGGATTAGCACAAGACAGACAAAGATGGAAGTAATCCATAAAAAAGTTGAAGTGATAGTCCCAAGGGATTGGCTAACCCGGGGATATAACGTAAGCCACCCTGCAATCGCAGGAGGCCCTTGCCAGAAATGGGATGATTATGGGCTAATTCTAATTCTAAGACATCAGACCTACAGCTTTAGCTCTCTTCTAAAAGAAACAATATTCGGGATTTTGATGCCCTGTAATATCCACATATCCCAGCCGGGTTTCAACCTGCGAACATCGGACCTAGAGGGAACTTGATGATCGTTAATCTACAATGACCGATGTTTTTAGGATTTTTCTTGACTGTAAATTAAATATCAAGAAAACGGGAGTGAAAGTCTTTAAAAAATTGCCGGTCTCATAATTGTTACCAATCCAACTGACGCAGCCATCCACTTAACCTGACAACCTAATCACCAGGCCTACCGTATTCTACACCAAAACAAACGCAACAGGTTAGGTACTACGCGGAGTATAGAGGGAGGTGGGGAGTAATATACAGTCGTGCCCAGTATCGTCCGATTACTATATAACTGTGTAATACATGCAGGGATTAACATTAATCTCACTTACTACAGGTATTGGTGGACTTATAAAGTGTGCATTGATTTGTTTATGTTTGTTTCTCTGTGTTTGCTAACATCGATAATACTGTATAGTGTTTTAGTTACTTTATTATACAATTGTAATTGTCTGCTGTATTATACAATGTTTGCAGCATCTAACTAACTATACCTGGTCCCGTCTTGATGTTGTGTTCCTATTACTCCCGTCCCTCGTCCATGCAAGTTTGTTTACATCGTTTGAATGGTCAGTTCGTCCTGCATTTGAAGTGTTCGGTGCAGGATCCGCTAATCCTACTGATTATCATTGTACGTAAAACACTATGGGTTAGCATTAATTAGTGATACTTGAATTTTCTAACTTACGTAGATAATTTCTGACGGGAGACACTATCGTCTAGTAATACATCATCGCCACGCATAACAAATGATTAATATAATTGAGTTGCTCATCCCATTTATCTTCTAAATATTACATTATATTCTTTGGTACAAATTTGAATAGCAGAGGAGATGGTGAATCACGGGACCCACATCCTAATTCCCTACCGAAGGAATCCATGGATTCCAATCGGGTTTGAACCCGGAAAACCTCAGAACAAGAGGCGAGTAAGATAACCAGAACCGACCTGAATATTTGGGAAGAGCTTCCGATTTCCGATTGAGGGTCTTTCCACTTTTCAGCGGTTGCCCTTTTACCAGCCGGCTGCTGGCCCTTCACATCCACATGTGTCAATCACAGAGGTAGATGATCAACAGCCAGTGTAGGGGTGACATGTGGTTAGCATGTCGAGTCCCCCAGCCGTTATAGCTGGTTCCTCAACCTGGAGCCGCTACTTATTGTAGCTACCCAATTGCCTCACGATGCTGGGTGGGCACCGGTCCCATACTGGCCGAAATACCATGAGAAAATTTCTTCCCCCATGGAGACTCGAACCAGCGCAAGTCCCGTAGCTCTGCGCCAAGGCTTCCTACCTTAACCGCTCGGCTACGTTATCATCATCATCATATTCTACCAAGGATTAGGTCTTCTGTCCCGTTCGGTTTAAAATACTGGATTAATATTTTTTGTTAATATTTTATACATTATAATTGAGCATTTAAATAAAAATTGGTTTATGGTTTAATATAATTTAGAACACACCACTTATTGTTACATTGATTTTTGTCAAGATTCTTAATGTAACAATAAGTTTTATAAAATGGTGCAGAAAAAATTAAGTTCCCGTTATAATTCCATCCAGAGTGCGCGGATTTAGATCTGTATTTAAAAGGAATGCCAAGTGTGCGGAAGCCTCTGATATCTTGAGGAAGACAATTGCAGACAGTAACTACTGTGAAAGAAATATAATACAAAGATGAATGGTTAGCAGATTTTCTTGTGACCTAATGTCAGAATTATACCTAAAAGGTAACTTGTCATACCTGGAAACCAGACAATTAGGAGTTCACACATTCTCAAACTTGACAGATATTGACGTATGTTAGTTGCAGGACTATATAAATAATTTGTTCCAAGGTAAAAAAAAAATCATAATAGATAAAGTTTTTTTTCCAGTTATGTATTGTGCTCATTGTTTTCATATCACTCTATCATGGTTTAGAATTTGTGTTGTAGTGTAAATATTTATTTTTTGCACGATAGTGCAATCTGTTCAGTTTCCTACATTTCGGACTTGCCAGCCTATAAATAACTAAATGACGATACTGTAATATTACAAATTATCTACCTAGTGCGGGAAGTAAAACTATTGCCCTTTAAGTATACTACGTACAATGTATATACAAAAATATATCCAAAAGGTAGTGTTAACATTAACATTATACGAAACAAATCACTGCATTTTAAATGAACTGAACTTTATTTGAAACAATATAAAACAATACATTCGTAATTGCCGCCATTTTATCCCTGATTGGTGTCACGGCCTGCTGCAGTCTCAACTAAATTATTTTCGGCATTTACCATAAAAACATTGCCCACACTGTTAACGTTAGTCAGTTGTCTGTAAAGAACGCTATTTCCAACAAATGTGTTATTATTTTACTATTATTTATTATTTTAAAAACAACATCGTGCAAAAAATAATGTACACCGCACGTTTGTGAAGTGTTTTACAGAATCTCGCTACTAATTTCCTCGCTTCTATAAAAACCATTTCCCAGCCTCGCATTGTTATGTACTATTTTGTGTGGTGCTCTTGAAAACACAACCCAACTCACTATCTGATAGACCCACAGTAGTAAACAGTTTGCAAGAACAGAACACACGCGCAAATCATATCCATTCCATGGTAAGTGTGCATTTTGCCATAAGTCTAGATGAGCCATCCTTTGTACAATTGCATTTGTTTTTGTCTCATCACGGGGTGAGGTTTTTCCATCTTGCCTCATTATTCTACTAAATTCCTTACAAAGAGAAGACTGAGCTGTATGTGAGAATATTTTTCCACACATAATGATAAAAGAACCCTGATATTTAAAAAAAGTGAAATAAGACTTTCTTTGTCCGTTTGAATGTATCTTGAGAGATGGGGTAGCTATTTGTCACTCTGACACTCTTATTTATGTACGTCATTTGCCTGTTTTAGTCTTTAATAATTACAGGTTATAGGTTTCATAAAATACAGCAAGCGTTTGTTTTATTAGTATGTATTGTTTTCAATGTAACATTCTATTTGAATTTTATAATTACCTCATATAATTGCTCGGAGGGATTGGTATATTTTATATAAATGTTTTAGTGAGTATAAAATTTCGTTCTCATTTTCCAAATTCGGCCTTAGCCAATGTTCATTATCTCTATGTGATAATCGTAAAATGTGAAAAAAAAATCTATCATGGGTATTATTACCACGTTTTAAAAGTGCTGGCTATGAAAATAATTGCATACAGTTCACATAATAAAAGGAAGCGGGCATGGGTTGGGAAACTCCATATATTCAGTCAAGTTACAGAACAGTCATTTTAACAGCTGTTATAGCTAGCGTATTTTCATTAATCAGATCAAGATCACTGTTTAGTGTCACATTAAATCCATTGATAAGTTGTATGGTATGAGAAGTTGCATGGGTTGAGATTGTCTCGTATTGCATCATGCAACTCTGCACTGAGTTATGAGAGAGAGGGAAAGGGATTGACACTCCAGTATGACCTTGATCTGACTAATGAAAATACGTGGACTAAAGCAATGGTTTTGTGCAATTTATATAATTACAACAAAATTAAACTCATTAGTATTAATTGAAGGTATATTTCTAACATATTCATTTCATTTTATTTTAGTTAGACGAAGACATATTTATTTATGATTTTGTTTTAGTTGCTTTGGTTTGAACGCCTGCTCAATTACTTATTAATATATAAGAATTAGTACAATCCCTTACAGTGTGTAATGAATTCCTTTTATCGATCAACTGTATGTTTACATCGAACAACAGGCAGAAATGAAACAATATTATTAGTCATTCAAAATATCTCTGCAGGCGGAAGAATTACGAAGCTCTGTTTGTTGCTACACGTGACGTCATATAAGGCAGTCTTCACTGTCAGCGTCCCACGTCCCATTCCCCTCTGCACTCGTAGATAGGAGTGTCAGGTGTTCTATTCCTGTATAAACACGACTGCAGTGTCCTCCGTCAACAACTGCGCTTACTCCTTAAACGGGTAATAGAAGCTCTGTTTAAAAAAATCGTTGTTTATTATTTTAGGACCTCCTGACTAAGCATTCCATAATTATTTAATCAGTGATGTAATTTTAGCTTGTATTTAGCAGATGTGTGTCACGTTTCTGCAAGGATCCTTGAACTACGTTAAAAGGTTATTCAATTACACGATTCCTTACCTTAAATCACCATCATCATCATCCTGCCAGGTATTAGTCCTAGAAGAACTGTTACGGCCTGAGAAAGCGGTTTTTTTTGCCATCTTTTCATAGGTCGACCAAGTGACCGTTTCCCATTTGTACAGTAGGTCATTATTGCCTTGGGGATCCTGGATCTAGCCATTCTTGAGACATGTTCCTTCCAGTTTAGCTGATATCTGGAGATGTAGTCCAGTATTGGTGACACATTAAGTTCTTGAAGGATTTATACATTTTTCTTTCGATCCCATGTGGTGTTCGGCGCATAAATCTCATCTCACAAGCTGTTAGTCTGCTTTCATCTCTAGTCCTTATAGTCCACACTTCACTCCCATGACATAGGACTGGTCGAGCCATTATTTGATAAAGGCGAGTACGAGTTGATTTTTGCACTAATGAAGGTTTTAAAACTCTATTAATGATTCCCATTGATTTGTTGAATTTCACAATTTTCTCTGGTAAATCAAAATTTTCAACAAAAGAGAGTTTATATCCTAAATAAGTAAACTCATTAACTATCTCTAAAATTTTGTTATTTAAACAAATTTTGCTTGGTATTGGGGATTTTCCACAAACGGCCATTATTTCAGTTTTATTGGTAGATATTTCAATTGAATATTTCTGGGCTATCAAATTTAAATTATGTACTGACCATTGTAAATCATCTTTAGATGTTTCTAGTAAAACAAGATCATCTGCAAACATTATTATATATAATTTTAAATTTGTATTGATAGTGATACTTCCATGTTTTGTTTCTCTAAAGTCTTTTACAATAGCATTCACACATATATATATATATATATATATATATATATATGTTAAAAAGTAGAGGGGGGAGGCCACAACCTTAAATAATAGCAGTGACTATAGGTGTCTTACGAACTCTAAGGGTTGTGAATATATATACTGTGTCCGTAGAAAGATTCCGTGGTTATAATCTGGTGTAGCGTCGCAGTCAGTTGTTGGATTTATACGAAACTATTGTTAAAGAATGTAGCCTATAATACGTAGATATGTTGATAGAAACAACACATGACAGTACAGTTTGCAGCATAAAAAACGCTCTTTTCCCGCTCTTACGCTTGTCATTAAGGTATTGTTGGAGACAAAGAAGTTGTGTTAAATTGTATGAGTGTTAATTTTATAAGTTTGCGTGAATCGTGTAACATTTAGAGGGTTATGACGAATCCACAATTGCGTGTACTGGAATAACACGGTACACGGACTGTAATTGGGGTGCAGCGCGTGTTCAAATGGGACTTTCATCTTGAGGCACCTACAGGCGAAACAATCATGAATTGGTATCGAGATTTTGTAGAGCGTGGATGCATGTATGATGAAAAGAAAGACCATTCAGGGAAACGACCTGTGAGTATGGAAAGTGTATAATATGTGCGGGAGGCGTTTATACATCATCCTCGAAATTGCGTAGACCTAGCCAGTAGTTTAAAATTTCTAAATCCACAATTTCTAAGGTTCTACGTTCACGAATTTCGAATTTGAAGTAGGTACTATTTGTTTTTTTTAGTTTCTCTTTCTAATGATACAAGTTTCGTATTAATCTAACAACTGACTGCGATGCTATACCAAGTTGTAACCATGGAATGGTTCTGCGGACACGGTGTACAATTACTAAATTGTAGGAATATTGTGCAGGGTGTCTATTATACGTTGTAACCGCGCGAACTATATTTACACTCTCCGCTACGAACCCCGCATTAGCTGTAAGTATTCAGCGTGCACGCGGCTTCTCTGGTTTAAATGTATAAAAAGTATTAATCACTCAAATAGCTTGGTTTTTTAAGTATGATATGCGACTTGCTTCAGCTGGTGGTCCAAAAACTAGGCCCGCTACAGAATCCTTATGGGTATCCTTTGGATATCTTCTTCATAACTCCAAGCGTATTCACTGCGAACATTGCTGAATTGTCTCTGAAATAATTCTGTGCTAAAATGTATACCTATATTTAACTAGCTGGCCCGGCGGACGTCGTATCGCCTTTACATATTTTTACGTTAATTTTTCCGATGTTTTAATAGTTATCTGCTATTCGGGATGGAAACAAATCCAACAAATCAAAGATCATAAAAATCGGTCCAGCCGTTCTTGAGTTATAAATAATGTAACTAATCCGACTTATATATAAGTCCCGGCAACGCGTTGCTGTGGCTAAGGTATACGTTAAATTATGTTGTAGTAAACTAAGTGAGAAATCTAAATCAGAAAGTTTTTGTTTTACACAATTTTTTAGTTCTGATACGTTAACTACACCCGGTATAAATATGGATGGTGGTTTATGTGGAAGTGGTTTTGTTGATTGAGATGAATTTATGTTGTCTGCATTCTCAGTATCATCCATAAGTGTATCATAAGGATTATATACATTTATTGATGGAATATTATGAGGAGGCTTCCTGATTTCATTATATTTTCGTTTTTTTCTACGAACGTATTGGCAGTTTGGATTCTCATCATCATCAAGAAGTCTCTGTATAGCAATATCATCATGTGATATATTACAGTCATCTTGTTTTTCATTTAATTGAGGCATGGAGATTGTTTCTGTAATATTAGGCATATTATTATAACTTACAGACTTACTTACAATTCTGTTATTCCGTTCCTTAGGACCTTCATTTGTTTTTAAATTGACATTCTTCTTAAATGTAAGATTTATGTCACATAGGCCTATACCAATTTTCGGAAATTCACTTGATATCTTATCATTCATGGTCTCTAGAACTGATTCGCCATATTGTTCAATGTCTGTTCTCGGTCCAGTTAAATTTAAATTAAGTCGCTGTCTTTCAGCCAGATTACTTAAAACTAATACTTACACACGAAATTAATATTATTATCAATATACTGAAAATAAAATAAACACAAACACACTTAAATTATGAAATAATCAATATTTGTAATTCAATTGAAATTCGCGGTTGCAACAAAAAGTACAGCCACCTGGTTAAATAATAAACCAATTACCTTACACCGTCATCTGTTAGAATCGTATGGAATTCACAGATAATTATAACTCTTTGTTAAATAATAAACAAATAATTTGCAATAAAAAATAATGCGACTACAAATTTAGTTATAAACAACCATAGGTCTCAAGTTGGATCAAACAGCACACAGTGTGCAAAATTTTATTAAAATCGGTTCAGTAATTTAGGATTCCATCGCGGACAAACAACGTGACACGTAATTTTTATATATTAAGATAATAATGATAATAATAATAATAATAATAATATTATTATTATTATTATTATTATTATTATTATTATTATTATTATTATTATTATTATTATTATTATTATTATTATTATTATATCTTGTCCACCGCTGTGGTCTCGAGGTAGCATGCTACCTTGTCACGCAGCAGGCCCGGGTTCGATCCCCGATCGGAGTAGTTTTTCTGGGTGATGTTTTTATCAGGGTTTTTCGTCACCTGTAAGACAAATGTCAGGAAAACTTTAAGGCCAAAATGGTCCCCGAAATCATATGGCCATCATCATCATCATCAGCAGCAGCATTATCATTATAATCGTAATCACCATCATCCTTCACCGGCGTGGAAAGCAACGGGAAGCTACCACACCTACAATTCCCTAGTAAAGCTGCAAGCATAGCATGAAAATGCTATGATTGCAGTGAAGGACCTGCCTTCGGGCAGAATTACTATGGATGGATTATTATCTCTATCTATTCCCGTTCGTCCCACAGCGGGCACGTGGGTGCTTTACGTAATACTAATTTATTTACGCATATTTCCCTACATATGTCAGTGAGGGACATTTATTATTATTATTATTATTATTATTATTATTATTATTATTATTATTATTAAGTATTGTTAAACTTAAGACTTAGATATTAAATAAAAATATAATGAAAGGCCGTTTGTAATATTATCATATGGGATAAAGAGGGACTGAGAAGATTAAATACAGTTTTTACGTAAACTCTGTAACTATACTTATTTGATAAATACTCTTGTCTTCTTAGACGTATGAATGTATTTTTCTCTCCTGTTGAATTGTTTCTTGTTGCTCTAGGGTATAGATGATCATTTTTATTAGATTAATGTCCAACTGCGAGGTTTGCCAGTCAGATGATAAATTTGACGCCACTGTGCGGTGGCTGTATTTACCTTACAAACGAGGAGAGATGCAATTGGAAGCCTCGGAACCTTATGCAAATATCACGGTAGCCATGCTGACTCCCGCCGCTCGCTCGCTCGCTCTATCAATAACCATTAATATGGCACCCAGCTGCGCGCAAGTCTTTATAATGTTATCTCAGTCAAGACTTGCTTCTAAAACACAACACTTAACTACATAATATTAAAATTATTCGTGCTCAAATTAACTGCTTTGTATTTTTTCCATGCAGACGAATTTTGGGGGGGGGGAGAAAGAAAATACGATAAAAGTACCGTAAAGAAAGTGGATGTAATTTTGTGTATAATGATATAATAATAATAATTACAAAGGCCTGCGAAGATTTTGAAGCATGAGATATTTTAATGCAAATAAGTCAAGTCAAATGCCCTAATAACGGAACTGGTACTAGTTTTTGCGTATCACGTACAGATTTCTGTTTAAATCAAACATGAGAGTGCGCAGTGTACCACTTGTATTTAGTATGTAAGTGCTGTATTAAAATATGTAAACACCTAAAATATAATACAATTTTATAATATAATAACTTATATTATTCATACTCATTTCTCATTGTGCTTACCTGAGGGTATGTTCTCTCTATGACCTTCTCCTGGTTATAAATTACACAATTTTCGGCGAAAACCTACGGAAACAATAAGCCGCCAGCACATGGGCCAGATATTACAATTCCAATATCACCAACAACATTATAAGAGAGTAGTACCAGCACTCCTTCCACCTCCAGCATAGAATATGATTTCAATTTGTACCTAGACCTTTTATATCAATACCAATCAGGCTTTAGGACAGGACGCAATACAAATACTGCTCTACTAAATATATGTAAAGACATACGCGAAGCATCTGATAATCGAAAACTTACTATTCTTACACTTCTTGACTTTAGTAAAGCATTTGACACGGTAGATGTGGACTTATTGTTGCTTAAACTGAAAAAAAACTCTCACTTCCTAACAGTGTCACACAATGGTTCAACTCCTACCTTCGTGAGCGCCAGCAATATGTTGTAGGAAATTCTACATTACGCTCTTCTTGGACCTACCGTAAAGCTGGAGTTCCACAGGGTTAGGTGCTCGGCTCATTGCTTTTTTCAATCTATATAAATGACATATTTGACTCCCTAAAACATTGCAAACATCATTTATTTGTGGACGACGTGCAGATCTACTTTCACTAAGACAAATATTCCTTAAGTGACGCGGTTATCAAAATTAATGAGGACCTTGACTCGATAACGGCGTGGACAGAGAAATGTGGACTTCAATGAAATCCTAGAAAGTCACAAGCAATCATTATGGGCCACCAGAGACTATTATCCTCAATTAACACAAATACAGTATTACATGTGTCACTTAATGGGTGAGACAGTAACAAAATCTAGGAGTAGGGTCACTGTTCGCGAGGACCTAACGAAGTGTCGCTATCGCCTGCTACAAGAGAGTATACAGAAATACGGTATTCAAAATGTATGGACAATGGACGGTGCCGTCATAGCTAAAGTAAATGGCGAAAAACGCAAAATTAGATCTTCTACGGATATCAACTAGATAGGACCTGAGTGTAAAATATGTTTACTTTGTCTTTTCTTTGCTAACAATTATATTGTTAATTTATTTCTAATGTAGGTAAGTTTTAAGTTTATTATTTTTTATTTAGGACAACTTACTTGTTTTATTTTAATTTTTTAAGTTCTTTGTTTAGCTAAATTATTTTAATTTTATTAGAGTTATTACAGTACATAGTTTATTTTTACTTTCTGCTATTGGCAACATTGAGCTGACAAATGAAGACTTGTTTGCAACCTCTGACTCACTCACCTTCTCCAATCACCCTCTTATTGTGCAGACAACTTTTAACGCAGGTAGCAACATTCCTCAATCCCTACCAGACCCTCCAACAACAACTACTGCTAGTCTACTTAAGAATGCATTTTATATTGATAAAATCATCACTTAAAATCGCTCACGTAAATTCACAAAGCATTCTGTCCCACTTTGATGAGTTTGAAACCATATTTTCATCTCTTGGACTGAGCGCCATTTTAATTTCGGAAACCTGGCTGACCCCTTCCATACCTTCGTCCCTTGTTCACCTAGACGGATATACATTGCTCAGAAATGACAGAATAGATAAAAGAGGTGGAGGAGTTTGTGCCTTTATATCAAATGAGCTTAATCCAAGAATTGTCCACAAGTCCCCTTCTGTATATTCCGCTCGCCCCGAGTTCTTATTCGTAGAAATTCAAGCCAGTCTAAAAAAAATGTCTCTTATGCATTGTATACAAACCTCCAAAAATAAGGCACCTTTCGGATCTAGAAAACGCTCTGAACGATTCATTACCTCATTATGAACACGTTATTGTCGCAGGCGATTTTAATACAAATCTTCTTCAGACTGACTCACCAGCCATACAACTTAAAAATATGTTCCAAAGCTTAAATATGACAATTGTTCCTCTCTCTGCCACACATCATAGTGCTACTACCGACACTCTACTGGACTTAATAGTGACTACACATCCACAGAAAGTACTGTCATATGGACAAATTCCTGCTCCCGGCATATCTGCTCATGACATTGTATTCGTAGAATACTCACTCCAATGTCCTAAAAGACGCTCTAAATTGATTACGTACAGAAATTTACCAAAACATAGACGATACTAAACTAAAATCAGACGCTTTAGAACTACCTTGGTACACAATATGGAATCTTAGATCAGTTGATGAAAAAGTAGACACATTTAATACACTGATATTACAACTATATGATAGACATGCACCAGTAAAAACCCGACGATTTTCCCGCCCCCCTGCACCCTGGATGAATGACTCAATACGTGAACTTATGTCAAAACGAGACAAAGCATACCGAACATACAGACGACATAAAAATAACGAGAACTGGCAACTGTACAAACAACTTAGAAACACAACTACACAAACTATATGCAATGCCAAACTACGACACGCCCACAGTATAATCGGACCTGAAATAAGTGCACGGGACACTTGGCGAAGTCTCCGTGCAATGGGACTTAGACAGTTGAATCCCTCAACTGACTCTATAGACATTTCTGTAGATGACTTAAATGAACATTTTACCTCAATACCCATGACACCTCCAGACAACAAGACTAAAATAGACATTCTTAAAGACTTATCCCCATCCCCCCATATAGGAAGAGATAAATTTTACTTTAACGACATTTCGCCTATAGACGGATTAAATCCAATGCACAAGGAACAGAGAACATCAGCATTTTAATGCTAAATAAAATCATTGACATTATACTACCCACAGTGACTCATATTTTTAATGCTTCCCTTATAACTTCTATCTTCCCTACTGTATGGAAACAGTCTAGAGTTCGGCCTATACCAAAAATAAGTACACCTACTAACTGTAATGACTACCGACCGATTAGCATCCTTCCGACATTATCTAAAGCCCTGGAACATATTGTACATAAGCAAATGACTGAATATCTCCAAGAAAATCACCTCCTTGATCCTTATCAATCCGGCTTTAGATATGGTCATAGCACAACCACAGCTTTGCTAAAAATTACTGAAGATATTCGTGAAGCCGTGGACAGACGTCAATTGACTCCTTTAACCTTACTTGACTTCAGCAAAGCTTTTGACACAGTAGACCACGACTTACTTATGATAAAGCTCAAGCACCTACACTTGTCTGACAGCGCTGTATCCTGGTTCGACTCATACCTGCACGGTCGTCAACAATACGTTACATTAAACTCTAGATCTTCGTCTTGGCGCAACGTGCCGGCTGGAGTCCCCCAGGGCAGTGTTCTCGGACCTCTTCTTTTCTCAATCTACATAAATGACTTGCCAACTGTACTAAAGCACTGCCGTTATCACCTCTACGCTGATGATCTCCAAATTTACCTACATTCACCTCCTCATTCTCTCTATAACAGCTTGACAAAAATGAATGACGATCTCATATCCATCTTTAACTGGTCTTCAAGTATCGGTCTAAATCTAAATCCTAACAAGTCACAAGTAATTCTAATGGGACAACAAAGACTGCTTACAACCTTTGACATATCTACACTACCAAACATTACTATAAATAATATAATTATCCCTTATTCTTCTTCAGTAATAGATCTTGGACTACATCTAGACGCAAATTTAACCTGGCAAACACAAGTGAAACACATATGTAAAAAGACTTTCTCCATCTTACATTATCTTAGACGTTTAAAGAATTTTCTCCCAGTTTCGTTAAAACAAATCCTTGTGCAGAATCTTGTGTTACCACACTTCGATTATTGTGACATTATATATAATGATCTAAACTATGACTTGTCGCAGAGACTGCAGCGTGTTCATAATGCTTGCGTTCGATTCATTTTCAATATCCGCCGTTATGACCATATTTCCGAACACTTTAATAACCTCTCTTGGCTCCGTCTTACTGACAGACGTAAATTGCACTCTCTTTCACTACTTTTCAAGCTTCTGAATTCCTACATCCCTACTTACCTGGCGTCTAGATTTGAGAAGTTATCCTCTTACCACAATATTGACACTAGATCACAAGATAGCAGTCTGCTAACAATTCCTCTTCATAGCACTTCCTCCTATTCTACTTCCTTCACAGTAGCCTCTGCCCGCTCCTGGAATCTCCTTCCTCAAGATATCAGGGGTTGCCGCACACTTGGTACCTTTAAGTCACGCTTATACAGTTACCTGTTGTCTAATAATTAATGTTTCTCTATTTATTTAATTTTATACTATGTCATTAATCTTTTCCTGTTTTTTATATATATTGTACTATATTATATATTTAATTCGTTAAATTTAGAGTAAATCAAAATACATTATAAATATTAATTGTATTGTATTCATAACTTGTAATCGTTTTTATATATATATATATATATATATATATATATATATATATATATATATTGTAATTTAGAATTAAGACTATTTTTTGTTTGCATTTTTTTAAACCTGGTTGAGTGGTAGACAAGGCCTTAAGGCCTTAACTCTGCCAGGTAAAATAAAGCTATTATTATTATTATTATTATTATTATTATTATTATTATTATTATTATTATTATTATTATTATTATGGATACAAATTTAATTTGGAATAAACAAATAACATTTGCAAAACTATCTTCTCAGTAAGGCACTCATTACATCGTATAAGAAATTGTTTACCGTTTGCTCTAAGGAAAATGTTAGTAGAATCACTTGCAATGCCCCATTTTGATTATTGTGATACTCGTTTTTACTGACCTAAATACTGTTCTTACCCAAATACTTCAACGTGTTCTTAAGTCTTGCATCGTTTTATTTGTGGCATACGCAGATTTGATCACGATGCAACATCCCTGGAACAATTGTCATGGCTTCGTCTACAAGATCGTAGAACCATCCATTCCCTATGCCTTCTCTATACGATATTACACACACATCATTATCTTATTATTTATCACACCGCTTCACTAGACTCTCTGATACACACCGGTCCCTTGAGCACAGTGTCATTTATATCCCTCCTCATCACGCTACCTATTATTTGAAATATTTTACAATTTCTCTTGCTACAACATGGAATTCCCTTCCACCCTATGTCAAAGACTGCCAAACTTTACCATATTTAAGAAACAAATTGAAAATAAAATTATTAACAGAAACAACTCACTAATATTACTTTTTAAAAATTAATAGGCCTAATTTATTTTTTCATTATTTAATAAAATAGTTTTAAGATTTGTCAATATATTTACCTAATGCCTTGTATAATAAGCGATAGATTAATTCATTATAGTTTATTACTTTATTTGTATGTTTTCTTCTTTTCCTTTTATGTATAGTAGATTCGAGCTGTTATTCCTTTCTGTATACATTCTCTCATTAGTTTAATTTTAATTATATTTAATACTATTGTATTATTAGACAATATTTTCATTGTTATTCAATTTAACAGATAATTAATTGTTTAGTATGTACTATTGTAATTTTTTGTATTTATATGTAACATATGTTTGTCCTGGTGAGTGAAAGAGAAGGCCACGTGACCTTAACTCCACCAGGCTAAATAAATCTATTCTATTCTAGAATCAAAAGACAACAAATCCCTGTCTTATTAATCAAAATTAAACGATTTGGTACACGATTTGGGTCTTACAAAAGAAACAAGTGAAATTTTATGTTCGAAATTTTAAGAAGACAATATTTTAACTCCTGGTACAATATTTTATTAGTAAATCCATAGTGAAGAAGAATTTAAAAAATATTTGGGTAAGTAGTAACTACTCGTATATCCCTGGTTTGAATGTTTGCCTGGAAAAAGTTTATTAACTGGGTGTTTTGCGTATATTTTTATTGATTCTAGCAAAAGAAGTCTAAAGTGCTTAATGGGAATAAATTAGCTTCAAATCCAGTAGTTCAGTCAGTGTACTTGAAAGAAACGCGTACAACGTGTGTACTATTCTAGTAAAAATAAAATATAATGAACACAAGTAGTACGTTTGCTGCGACCTTAAGGTGTGCAGTATTTTATTGGGGCAACAATGGCAACGGAATTGCCGTGTTTTTCGTGCGAATAGGACTCTAGAGCCAGGGAAAGACACTGGAAAGTTGCTTATTGTCCGAAACGAAAACAAATGGTGCCAGGGACAAAAAAGTAATAAATTGCACATTAGTTGATTCAAAAATACATTGCTTCCTGATTTGCACATAAAACTAGGATTAATGAAACAGTTTGTTAAAGTTTTGGACAAAAATGTTCTTTTTACCATTATATTTGCTAAAATTCTATTATTGTCGGAGGCAAAATGGAAGGAGGACGTTTCGATGGCCACAGATTCGCAAACCATTTGGGGTGTTACTTTTAAAAACTGCACGTCTGACATTGAACTACAAGCTTGGGAATCATACAAGGACGCTATCGAGAATTTTTCTGGGTAATGTTAAAGATGATCAATATGACAAAATTGTAAAAACCAGGCTCAAAAAGTTCAATGCTATGTAATATGGTTTCCTCCACTCTCATCTTCAACATTTACCAAAAACATTCCTAGCCCTAAGTGAAGAATATGGTAAGAGATTCCATCAAGACATAAAAGTGAGGTTCCAAAATCGATGGGATGTCTCCATGATTGCCTACTATCGTTAATAATAATAATAATAATAATAATAATAATAGCTTTATTTTACCTGGCAGAGTTAAGGCCTTAAGGCCTTGTCTACCACTCAACCAGGTTTAAAAAAAAATACAAACAAAAAATAGTCTTAAATCTAAATTACAATATATATATATATATATATATATATATATATATATATATATAACGATTACAAGTTATGAATACAATACAATTAATATTTATAATGTATTTTGATTTACTCTAAATTTAACGAATTAAATATATAATATGTACAATATATATAAAAAACAGGAAAAGATTAATGACATAGTATAAAATTAAATAAATAGAGAAAAATTAATTATTAGACAACAGGTAACTGTATAAGCGTGACTTAAAGGTACCAAGTGTGCGGCAACCCCTGATATCTTGAGGAAGGAGATTCCAGGAGCGGGCAGAGGCTACTGTGAAGGAAGTGAATAGGAGGAAGTGCTATGAAGAGGAATTGTTAGCAGACTGCTATCTTGTGATCTAGTGTCAATATTGTGGTAAGAGGATAACTTCTCAAATCTAGACGCCAGGTAAGTAGGGATGTAGGAATTCAGAAGCTTGAAAATAGTGAAAGAGAGTGCAATTTACGTCTGTCAGTAAGACGGAGCCAAGAGAGGTTATTAAAGTGTTCGGAAATATGGTCATAACGGCGGATATTGAAAATGAATCGAACGCAAGCATTATGAACACGCTGCAGTCTCTGCGACAAGTCATAGTTTAGATCATTATATATAATGTCACAATAATCGAAGTGTGGTAACACAAGATTCTGCACAAGGATTTGTTTTAACGAAACTGGGAGAAAATTCTTTAAACGTCTAAGATAATGTAAGATGGAGAAAGTCTTTTTACATATGTGTTTCACTTGTGTTTGCCAGGTTAAATTTGCGTCTAGATGTAGTCCAAGATCTATTACTGAAGAAGAATAAGGGATGATTATATTATTTATATATTATTATTTATATCGTTGGTGTTTGGTAAGAGATAATCCTCGGCAGGAGCATAAACACCAATCAACGTTCATTTCTCGCTAAGCGGAGGAGAAAATAGAGATATTAAGACATATTAGTAGTGGTTTTTTTTATTTATTTATCTCAAACTGTTTTAACTGCAAAATTAATATTGTATCAAGCCTTTGTAGTTTTTACAACAATTTAAAGGATTATGGCTACTTCATATAATGCAAAAATTAATAAATATTTAATTTCAACTTGGCAAAACAACCTTACGTGATACTAAAAAAAAACTGTTAACATATTTGAATTCAGCACACCAAAATCAGGTTTAGAGACCTGTTAAACCCTGCGCCGCAGAAAAAAAAATCGCAGGCCTGTATTATTATTTGTGTTATTTTTAAATATTCTTCCTCCAAAGAATTTAATTCAATATACCAATTATTTGTCTGCCTGAGCTTATTATTTTTCGATTTCAGTTGAGCTTCTTCCATCAATTCCTAAAATGGATCTGACGTATTTCAATTTATTGACTTCGTGAATTTGTTCTTTGTTCGATCTCCAACTTTTCATCATCTTCAATGTTATTATTCGTTAGTTCAAATTGTAACGGTATATGGAGCTGATACATTGACATTAGACAACCTATATGCAAGTAAATTATTATTGGCTGTAGAAATGTACTATTGGCGTAGAGCGACAAGAAAATCAAGAATGGATAAAATTATAAATAGATGATGAAAGAGTATTTGAAGAGAAAAATTATACGCTCAGACCGGGACTTGAACCCGGGACCCTTGGTTCTCTAGACCAAGTGCTCTACCAACTGAGCTACCTGAGCAAGTACCGATCTAAACGCAAATCTTTCTCTATATACATTGTAATTCCCATCCAACAAATGCTGTGAAGCCATGCTTCTATCTTGCAAATGGCGGCTCCTTTATTAAGAAGACATATTTGGGAATTATACATTACAGCCAGTACGGCTTTTTCCAAGTTTTTATTATTGATTTCGTACATCTCAATGATGGATAAATCATATTTGAAGAGAAAAATTATACGCTCAGACCGGGACTTGAACCCGGGACCCTAGGTTCTCTAGACCAAGTGCTCTACCAACTGAGCTACCTGAGCAAGTACCGATCTAAACGCAAATCTTTCTCTATATACATTGTAATTCCCATCCACCAAATGCTGTGAAGCCATGCTTCTATCTTGCAAATGGCGGCTCCTTTATTAAGAAGACATATTTGGGAATTATACATTACAGCCAGTACGGCTTTTTCCAAGTTTTTATTATTGATTTCGTACATCTCAATGATGGATAAATCATATTTGAAGAGAAAAATTATATTTGCTCAGGTAGCTCAGTTGGTAGAGCACTTGGTCTAGAGAACCAAGGGTCCCGGGTTCAAGTCCCGGTCTGAGCGTATAATTTTTCTCTTCAAATATGATTTATCCATCATTGAGATGTACGAAATCAATAATAAAAACTTGGAAAAAGCCGTACTGGCTGTAATGTATAATTCCCAAATATGTCTTCTTAATAAAGGAGCCGCCATTTGCAAGATAGAAGCATGGCTTCACAGCATTTGGTGGATGGGAATTACAATGTATATAGAGAAAGATTTGCGTTTAGATCGGTACTTGCTCAGGTAGCTCAGTTGGTAGAGCACTTGGTCTAGAGAACCCAAGGGTCCCGGGTTCAAGTCCCGGTCTGAGCGTATAATTTTTCTCTTCAAATATGATTTATCCATCATTGAGATGTACGAAATCAATAATAAAAACTTGGAAAAAGCCGTACTGGCTGTAATGTATAATTCCCAAATATGTCTTCTTAATAAAGGAGCCGCCATTTGCAAGATAGAAGCATGGCTTCACAGCATTTGGTGGATGGGAATTACAATGTATATAGAGAAAGATTTGCGTTTAGATCGGTACTTGCTCAGGTAGCTCAGTTGGTAGAGCACTTGGTCTAGAGAACCAAGGGTCCCGGGTTCAAGTCCCGGTCTGAGCGTATAATTTTTCTCTTCAAATATGATTTATCCATCATTGAGATGTACGAAATCAATAATAAAAAACTTGGAAAAAGCCGTACTGGCTGTAATGTATAATTCCCAAATATGTCTTCTTAATAAAGGAGCCGCCATTTGCAAGATAGAAGCATGGCTTCACAGCATTTGGTGGATGGGAATTACAATGTATATAGAGAAAGATTTGCGTTTAGATCGGTACTTGCTCAGGTAGCTCAGTTGGTAGAGCACTTGGTCTAGAGAACCAAGGGTCCCGGGTTCAAGTCCCGGTCTGAGCGTATAATTTTTCTCTTCAAATATGATTTATCCATCATTGATATGTACGAAATCAATAATAAAAACTTGGAAAAAGCCGTACTGGCTGTAATGTATAATTCCCAAATATGTCTTCTTAATAAAGGAGCCGCCATTTGCAAGATAGAAGCATGGCTTCACAGCATTTGGTGGATGGGAATTACAATGTATATAGAGAAAGATTTGCGTTTAGATCGGTACTTGCTCAGGTAGCTCAGTTGGTAGAGCACTTGGTCTAGAGAACCAAGGGTCCCGGGTTCAAGTCCCGGTCTGAGCGTATAATTTTTCTCTTCAAATATGATTTATCCATCATTGAGATGTACGAAATCAATAATAAAAAAATGATGAAAGAGGATAAAAATATTCACTAACTAACTGAAGAACGAACATTGAGATGAATTGTACACTTTAAAAGAATAGAGGACAGAATTTCAAAAATGATTTTACAATGGAAATCCTGAAGGCGGAAGGAGAAGAGGTAAACCACAGGAACTGTGGATGGATCGGATTACAAGGAGTACGAATAGAATTGATTGAAGAAAACGCTTGGAAGAATAAAATGTCTTTGGTTTGAACGAAAAACTAATGTACGAGTAGTATAAAATATCCTAATAAGAAATAATAATGTTATATTCGTTCAGACAGAGTTAAGCCCATAAGGCGTTCTTGCCATTTAACCAGCACAAATGTACGATTTGCGAACCACTTCGGCTGACCACTTTACGTAAGTGATGTGTACTTACTTGCAAACAGAGAGGAATGTAGAATGAGCGTATTTTTAAATGTTTGTGTGTAGTTTAAGCGTGTTGCATGGGGTTGATGATGAAAGGAAGGGAAAAATGAAACTCTGTGTTAGCATTTATCCTACTCTCCTGTTGAAAAAAAAGGACGAATTATTATTAGCAATAGCACATGCCTTCTCAACATATTAACTTGTTCATATCGTTATGTCGGTTTTTAATATACTCTTGTGTGTCGGTGGAATTTTGAAGAGCGATTTGTTCCAAAAGGGCGTGCAGTCGATGCAGATCTTTATTCTCGACTATTGGAATAAGTTCATGAAATTTTGAGGGTCGCGGGTTCAATCTCAACCAGACTCCATACTGCACGAACAACCATGACAAAAAATTAGAAATTTGGACGAATCTAACTGCTTCTACACCCAGTATATAGCCTTGATTTTGCAACATCAGATTAACATCTGTTTCGATTTTTGGCTCATTTTTTTGCGTGAAATTTGGAAAATACTGAAACTATGCAAGTGGGTTTCAACTAATTCTTCGCATCAAAACCAGAGACTGATACCGTCGCGAGACAATGAACTTACCTGAAAGATGGCGCAAGACCATCTTCGAAGAGTAGTTTAATTTCTTGTCAGAGAACATTGCAAATAAATTTTGTTTAAAATATACATTATTTATTAGACAGTAGGCATATCTGTAATATGTACTGCAGAAGGCTTTCAAATATATTCCAAGCATCTGGTCCACAATCTAAGGATTAAAATATATAAGACTACTACCATTCCTTCCAGCCTAGAGATTGATAACCTAGCCGCCTAGAACAAGGTTGTAATCCTTATTTTTTTTTCCGAAGTTGAGTTATACATCAAACATATTGTTAATGGCACGTGGGACCTTTTCCCACGTAAAAGAGAGTTACAACCTTATTCTAGGCGGATATTTTGATTACAATTTCCAACCCCGTCAATAATGAACCCAGACGTGCTTCCATCTGAGCTAACGCGGCGGACTTGGTGATCACAAATTTTAGTAAATATTTGAAATGATACTAGATAGCGCATGCATCTCGCAGTGACTAACAAATCAGATGACGGGAACCAACTTCTAGGAACTTCCTAGTGTCTTTAAACTGGATTCCCTGTATTTAGTTCCTGCTAGCATTGTATGAAGATAGTTTGTACATTAATAGTACGTACTCCCAGAGAGAATTGCTTAATTGCGGTTTGTGCTCTTTGAAGCTGTAATTCATAACTTTGTATAGCCGTCATCATCATCTTGACATGTACTAGACCTGCTGTCTTGTTACTCTCTCACGTCAGCGATCTTCCTATAGACTTTTTTTTTTTTGCTGGGATGGAAGAAATATATATTTTACAAACACTGTATGTATGTCGCATGCGTGAGCGTATCCTTGATGTCTGAACGCTGTTGGTGGGCGTGTACTTCGGTGGCTGTTTAACTGAAATTGCCCGAGATGACCACATCTGATAGTAGGCGAGGGTTGGAATCCCTGTAATCAATTGTCTTAATGTGTCCTTAACAAACGTCTTCATAAATACATTTTCAAACAAAAATGATTGATTCATACATCGTAAAAATATGTAGCACGATAGCTCCGATGAACAAAGTCGGCTCAAGAGGTTTTTCTCATTGATTAAGAGAACAAAGTTGCCGGAGTCATGAAGCATGCTCTTAACCTGAGTTTCGTTCTCATACATCCTTACGGGACTAAGTGGAAACGTTCGAGACCTATACCGAAAGAAACATTTATTTACTAGACCTTTAGCCGGGAGTCCAACCCGGTACTCCTGCCAGACATGATACAACGCAGAAGTGGTCCAATAGAAATGTAACTGTGTTTCATTTGTATTAATTTCATACCTAACAAGTTTTGAAATTCATAATGCACATGCAAACAGATAGTACAGAAACAGCCATTGATTAAGAGAGATCTTCAACAATTTTGTTGTAGACACAGGTTATTTACGAATAGATTGGCGTTTTTTTAACGCGTTCAAGGGGTGGACACAGTTAGGTTTCACCTGGGACCGAACACGGCGGAATAACCTCATCGGACGAGGAGTAAATGTCACTCCACAGCCATTCAAAAGGCGAAGGTGGCAACCCCATTATTGCAACAATTTATTTTTGGCCAGCAATAATTGGAATGAATTATTTTGCTTTCAAGCCTACTATATACCCGTTCATCTCCACGTAGAGCAAGGATACTCCGTTATTTAGCTTATCAGCTTTAGTTACGCTTATCAGATGTCAGTGAGTGACGAGTGGTTAACTCATTGTCTCAGTAGCACACTAAGTTATTACTAGGATAGGAATGGCCGGTTAAATTTTGCTCAGACGCTCTATTTAAGCCTGATGTGTTTTTACGACCTCAAAAATCTTCAGGCTCGGAACCCATGGCTTAAAGTCCCTCCCGGAGCACTCGTCCCTCGGACTTTTCAATCCGACCCCTGCCGGGTTAGAACTCGCGACTATCGATACCAAAGGCAAGGAAGTCCATAAACCACAGAGACATTAACTATGTAACTATAATTACAATATAATAATAATAATTATTATTATTATTACTGTTATTATTGTTATTATTATTATTATTATTATTATTATTATTATTATTATTATTATTATTATTATTATTATTATTATTATTATTATTATTATATACGAAATTGGAGAATTGTACCAAAATGATTGTCTGATATTATTATTGTAAGGAAAACCTAAATAACTGATTTTAATCAAATGTTCGTGTACAAGAAATAACATAAAAAGCATAACTTGTCTGTGGTGTAACAGGGTTATTGAAGTATTTCTTTTAGGAAAAAGTTTTTAGGTTGTAAGTCAGAAAGTTTTGTGCCGAATCTACGTGATGTGGAAATCACCCCCAATTTTGCAAAGGGTAAGAGGATGAGTGCAGGAGGGGGATGAAGCAAAACTTGGCACGAACTTAGTTCCCAGAGGCGCTCCACAAAATGAACTTGTGGTTACTTTTCTGCTAGCAAATATTTCTTGCTAGCAAATCAAACAGAACTGTATGTTTTAGGATTTCTCTTCGGGGGACGGGAGGTAGTTTCACAGATGTAATCACTTTACAACTCGGTATCTTGTTGGATTTAGAATCCTAATAATTTATGTTTTTGATTACTTAGGGGTTTTGCTCTTAAGGGATATGTAACTTACATTCATTCTATCAGAATTAAACATATATTGAAGTATATTCATATCAGTGGCGTATTTACAGCTTAGTGCGACTAAATTTGAAATATCATCATATTTAATGCACGAAGTTAGGCCATTGTTGGTCCGTTTCGGTTCCAGCTAGATATTGGAACATTTCTTCTAGTATCTTAATCACAATTCGAGATACATGTTTAAATCTTTAACTCTCTCAATAATGTTTTTCCTATCCAATGATCCAATGGTTGTGTATTAAGTTCTTGCAGTTCGTCACGGATATCTCATTTCAGCAAATATTATCCTCTTCATTTCTATGGCCTGCTATTAAAAAAATCTTAAATTTGAATAAAACAATTAAGTTGTCTGTAGAACAAAATAATTGCTGCGAACTGTCCATAAGTTTTAAATAGTTGTTTCTTTTATATATTTGTGCCTTAGACATCCAGAGTTGAGGATCTATGTCTAAAATTTCACCAGGAATATGATCGGAATCTGAGGGTTAATAATATACCAAGTATCCTTCTGATATTTGATTGATTTTTTTAATTCTTGTTCCTAAGCAAATGACGTCCTTGAAATTTCTTCACTAACATTCTTGTAAATTTATATTAGCTCCTCTTGTCATTAAATTCTAACAAAAGATAGAATTGTTTCTTTAGCATTGTATGTTTCATTGGAGAATATTTAGGCCTATTCCAGACTGGTCTTTATTGGCTGCAGGTAACATAATCACAGGTAACATACTTTAGTCAGTATTTGAATCCGAGGTCTCAAACTCTCGAACACTCATTGAGCTATTTAGGCACACCTAGAAGCCAAAAACCTAAATTTCTTTCTTTCCAAATCTCTCGTAGAATGAATTAAGTTCACATTTTTTAACGGGAAGGGTGAATTAAGCTATTGCAATGAGGTTTCGATGTTATTCTACTTTTTTTTTAGCTTCACATTTTCCAGAGTCCTGCCATCTGTAAAGTGGGTGGCTACGTCCTCTTGGTTTGTAGTTCATATTCTGTCAGAATCCAATCTCTGTACGTAGTCATACCAATCTTTCTCAAGTTCTTTATTTTGTCCGTGAAATTAAATACCATACGCTCAATTCTCTTCTTATATATGTGCTTGTCTTTTATCTAGTGAGTTAAAATATGCTGCAGTACAATTTTTCCTTTACTGTCCTCTGTTGATAATCTATTTTTCACTTGCATGTACCAAAGTTGGCTCTGTCATCATTGTGTATAACTTAATTTGAGTCATCATCTTTAAGGTTTTATTGCCGTCTCGGTATACGCGTGACTTTCGAGCAGGACTATCCCTACTGGGATCCCAGGTTCGAATCCTGGCGGTTACAGCGGTTACAGAGGGATGTTGGTGGTAGGACACACAGGATTTTTCGTTTTTGTTTTCGGATTTTTCTATTTTCCAAGTTCGATTCCACCAACACTCTCCATTCCCCCTCCCCCCCCTTCATGTCATTTTGTTTCTCATTCATTAATTTCATATCACCCTTCCCTTCATTTCACGTTAAGTAAAAAACAGTTTGGTTTGCAATCCATAGGTGTTGAAAGTACGTGGCTGCAGAGATATAGCGGCTGCCTCATAACTCCGAACCTGAAAAATAAAAAGCGGAAGAGCCAACAAGAGTTCTAGTCCCCTCTCGTTGTTACGGCCTTAAGCCAAAAATGGCGGTATGGGTTATGGGAATAGAGCCTGATGTGTAGGACCTGGAAGACGACCTACTATTTACATAACACCGTAGAATAGATTTGATTTAATTCATTTCCATAATACTGGGATAGCGCAATCGATTGTTCAGGTTGCGGCGCTCAGATCAGTTTGTCCCTAGTCTGAATAAAGAACTAAAATAATTAAGGTACCATTTTTTTAGCATACTTTGCGTCGTATCGTGCCCTCACGATCTATAAAAATATATTCACAATGATATTTATGTCTCCGTTTCTGGAAGTGGGACATTTTGAATCGCAAACTTGTAATTAAATATCAAATCAGTAATAATTATTTCACATTTCATGTATATTATATTCCGTACATTGTGTTGCTTTCGATGTAGGCGTACTTAGGCCTATGCTAATTGTGACGTTGAAATTACGCAAATTAATGGATGAAAACTAGTAACTATAAAGTAATTGTTTCCACATCAACTTCCTGTTTATAGTTGACAATCCAAAAGACTACTGATCTTGAAGCAGTAATTTTTCTACTAATCTTGCAGTTAGCTCGGAGAAACCACATATAGTGGTTTAACACTATTTAAACATCGCACAAAAATATTGTGAACTAAGTTTACCTAACTACGGAGCTCGGGGAATAATTCGGTCTTCGTGCTAAAGTAAGTAGCAAAGTAAAGTAAAGTGATCCCACAACAGGCCTCAGGAGGCCCTTGGGGTAGTGGGAGGTTAAGGCTCCCACTTTTTCTAGACAATCGGCACTTTATGTCAGCCGGGTTGTCAGCCCTGCGTGACGGCCGCCTTTACCCCCAGAACAAGCGTCTGGTACTCATTTTAGTTAGAGGCTGAGCAGCAGTGCGTATTTGAGCTTCAAATGTCAGCTAAACTGTAATTTTTGTTCCCCATAATTATGTTGATATTGTTTATGTGAGTTTAAGGTCACACAGTTCTGTCACAAAGTCATCAATGAACTAATTCATGAGGGTCTTTTTTCAATGTCCTACATATCTCTGCGATCGTTCCCGACTACAGGCCTGAATGCACTTGCCACGTAACAATTTCCCCATATTGAGAATCTGTAAGAAACCCATGATTTTAATTCGTGAGAAAAGACATTTAGACCCACAAAAAAAAAATCCTTAAAGATTCTGAACATTGCATAACATCAAAAACGCACTTTGGAGGAAAAATTGTGTCTGCAATTTTAGTACCTTCCTTTCTTCAATTAAATATTAATATTGGGTTTTGAAAGGGTTGATTTAGACGCCCCATAACTGCTAATCATGAAATTTAGTACAAACAAATTTATCAAATCCTTGTTCTTTTTCGAGTAATCTGTTTATTTTTAAACGTATGCATGCTTTCATTTTTATATTTATTTTATCAAAAAAGGTGGAATAAATGATTTAATAAAGAGTTACATTTATGTTTCTAATTTATAACTTTCATTAGTAAACTTTTTTTCTGCTTATTATACAGAGTGTCTCGATTGGATGCAAACATTCTTTGATATATTATTTATCGGAACGAAATGAGACGGAAATAATTTTGCTTTACTTTAGCCCGTATAGCCTATTCAAAATGTCATCTTTCCGTCACAATGCAATCCCAACAACGACGCAGAACAGAACGATATACGGACTGTATTGTTGCTCATTACAGGGAAGATCAATTTGAACTCAGTTTATGGAATAATTGTACTTCTTCAACAACATTCTTCACTCTCCAGTAACATAAACTGACACAAGAAACTTATGTGACCTAGATTGAGCGCTGCAGTCATAAGACTGACTTGATTGTTTAAGATGCAGTGAAGCATAAACTATACAAACTACAAATGGAACATTTTGTGCTACTATATTGAACAATATTAATATCGCAATATAAAATTATGTAAGAACAATATGACCAAGATGAATTATGACAAACCATAAATATATTTCAAACCATAAAACGTTAAATACTTACACTCCAGGTCCACCTGATAAATACGTAATCTATCCTCTTGGCGTCATGTTTCAATTTTACGTCAGTATATTAGCCAATGTTTAGAATGTTTTATTACCTTATCTTCGAAGAACATACGTGATCACTTTTTTTCAGTGTTGAAGATGGCTGTGTCCAAATACAATTCACGTTCAACGAACGCTAACCGTAGTGCCATATTTGTTTATATACAGATAAACGTGTTTGTACTGTTATATTCTGAGTTGAACAACACGCTCAAGAGGATGGAACAAACGAAAACAAATGAGGTGGGAGAGTTAGTACAACTGCAAGGAAGAAATTGTATACATTAATTCAAGAACGTTGACCTTCAAGCCGCCACCTCCAGTCTTATTCTTTTGAATAAAAAGTATGTTTTTAAAATGTATAGCACTTCTGTCCGAACACGCTCGCCGACCCCTGACCTCACTGCAACAATAACTCAGCATATAACAGTAGTTTTTGCATTCCTTCCTGAATTATAAATAGCAAAATTAATATTGTTTCAGACAGCCTGTGCATCAATATAAAACACTCTGTATTCGCATTACAACAATGGTAAGAAGGGTGAAATAGTAAAAAACAAATAACTGTGCATGTCTTATTACCTCAATCTTTGCTAATTGTAAAGAACTGTAATTCAAAGTAAAATATAATACCGACAGAAGTAATGACACTTATCAAACTTTAAACGCAGCTCATAAAGATGTTTAATAGTATCACAGGTAATAGCTTATCTTTTTACTCTGAAATTTATTATAGTTTTACCGCTTTTTGCAGATTTACTGGCTATAAATGGTTAAATTGAAAATAATTTCTGTTACCATGGAAACTCTTTTTAACAGCTTTGGAATTCAATTATCTTTTAACGTAATTAACTTTTATTTAATTTGTTGGATATATACCAATAGCACTTCTAATATTCATTGTTAAAAGTAACATGCGACATTCAGTTGTTTTTACGTTACTCTCATGATTTTCAGGTAATAGCATTTGTTTGTTTTTCATAATGAATTTCCAGTTAATTGCACAAGAATTAAATAAAATGAAATATATAGAAAATTTAAAACGCAGTTATATTATTCTTAGAGTATATTTTTCATGATACTACAATAATCTGATACCTGAAAAACCTTATTCTGTTTGATAAACGTCGTATAAATTCGTTTTAAGCTGGATTCACACGCTTATAAACTTATTATTTTAGGCTAAGCCGTTGCTATTAAATAAATTCGTTTTGTATCTGGTATTACAACAATTATAATTCTTAGTTTTTTCATATAATATTGTTTAAAGAATGAACCAACTTTACCATACTGCTTCCTGTCTTGAGGAGCCGGGTTCTATACCCGGCGGGATTCAAAATGTAATTGTAAAATCAATTAATTTATTTTATTGTAAAACTTTCAATCTCGGGTCAGGAGGGATGGTGATTACAATTTTCAATCGCTGGATTGCGCACCAGATTACAGCAATGAATGTTGCAAATCCTTCGGCCATACATAATATTGAGAATTGAAGTGGTACTGTTGATAGCGATAGAACATTAAACCTGGCTATCCCATTCGTGGCTTTGGACAGGAATAGACTATCTGCCGGCACCGGTTTCACTTTCTCCTTTCTCTTCATCACCATTATACAACCACACTTTACACTGTACAAAAAAACATAAACGTACACTCATCTTATATTCCTCTCTGTACACAATGCAAGAATACATCATCTTAATGTGATCTATAAATTGGTGTGTAAATTCAAAATAGATCACATTAACGCCATCTATCCACCCAGCGCGGAACCCGAAGCAGGAAATGCGCAATAGTTGCCATTAGAACACACGTACACCAATTTTGTTGATGTACATTACCCCATTGATTGTAGTAGTTGCACTCTTTAGTTCTATGCACAACAATTTAAGTTTAATTAGTCACTTGTTTCACTATTTTTCCAATCTATCTCTAATTATAATATAATTTTTTTCTTGTAAAATTACCAATTAAGATTGCCATAGATTATTCATATGTTAGCCATCTCAGTGAATGGCGCGCACGTCTGCCCGAACTTGGATCCCAGGTTCGAATCCTGACGATTCCGGAAGGATATTTGTGGTGGATCACACCGGGAGTTTTTTTGGTTTTTGTTGGGGCATTCCCGTTTCCCGAATCCTATCTCACCAACACTCTATACTCCTTGATTTGAAAGAGAAATGAAATTACATGAAAGAGATTTCATGTAATTTGATTTCTCTTTCAAATCACATTCCACCTCATCTCATGTTACGTAAAAAAGTTTGCTTTGACAAACTATAGGTGTTGAAAATATATGGTTATGGAGATCTACTGGAGTATACACCAATATGCTTCTTTATAAATTCGAGCAACCTGGGTAACAGCCAGGGGGGAAGGACAGAATAGGAGTAAACAGCAGGGTTGTAATTCCCTCCTCGCGGCCATGGACCCAAATGGTGACATGAGTCATGAGTGTAGTACGTGATGTGTCGGACCAGGAGGAAGACCCATAACGAAGTATATAACACTGTACATTCCATGATGCTGGGAAAGTGCAATATATGTTTCCGGTCGCAGTGCTAGGACAGTTTGTCCCCTCAATTGAAATAGAAAATCTTCTTCTTCACTTCCTGGTTTAGGCAAGAGTTGCCTGTTCCGTCTTCACTAGGCTAATAGATCTAAGACCATCTCTTCCGAGGACGTCCGACATCTCTTCTTCCTCTTGGAAAATAATGGAAGATTTTATTTGGTAATCTACTTTCTTCCATTCTTTCTACATGTTCTTTCCACTGTATCTTGTTGTTAAATATCTTTTCTTTTATGGAGTAGATCTGCAGTTCTTCACGGATATCCTCGTTTCATATCTGGTCCATTCTAGTGCAGCCTTTTACTCTTCTTAAAAATTTCATTGAAATAGAAAATGTAAATCCACATTTTGGCGAGAATTGTGTTTATTTTTGTGAAATACAATACATGGTAACATGTTATTAATTTTTCGGCCTTGTTGTAAAACAGTAATTTACTGAAATGAGACATAGTTTGAAATAAAAAAAAAATCTTCAAGCAGGACCTGCCTAAATTATCCGAATATACGGTCCGATTTTTCTGGTTTACTGTATGTATCTTTCTTATATTAATAAATCCCTTGTATCTTGTTGTGTTGCAACAAAACAAACATGGCGACCGTTAGAGCGATTATGGAATCACGGTTGTTACTAATCTCCAATTCATAGTGATGGGATTTCGCTGAGTTTTGGAGAATATTAGTGTTATTTCAATAGCATATTCCTGTATTCGTTTCGAATATTTAAAATTGCGGCCGCTAGAGATTTCTTTTTAATTTGTACTTCAGATGAGCCCCCATTCCTAGTGGTCCGGATTTGAAGATTAACGACTCGATCTTACTTTTTATATTGTTACTATATGCAAGTTTTGTACCGAAAAAAATTGTTGCCGCTAGAAAATAGTAATAGTTGACTCTCTTTCATTCTCTCTCTCTCTCCCTTTCTCTCTCTCTCTCTCTCTCTCTCTCTCTCTCTCCCTCCCTCTCTCTCCCTCCTTCTCTCTCTCTGTATATATATATATATATATATATATATATCTTTGGGTTTTTACAGCTGCTGCCGTCTTCCCGTGCCAAACCTCCAAAGCCTATGGTCTTGGGCATCTTCGATGCTTAGCCCTCTAGCTTGCATTACTGTATTCATGTTTTCCTTCCATGTTAACCTTGGTCTCCCTCTTTTCTTCTTTCTGTTCGGATGCCATTCATATAGTTGCTTTCGGCCATCGCTCATCTTCCATTCTTAAAACATGTCCTAACCACTTTAATTCCTTCTCCTCAATTCTTTCAATTATGCTTTCTTCTGCTTCCATTTTGTTTCTAATTTCCTTATTTGTGACATGTTCTAATTTAGACTTTCTGGCACTTCTTCGTAAATAATCCATTTCTAGAGCTATTAGTCTATTCTTGTAGTACTTATTGATTGTCCATACCTCACTTCCGTACATTGCAACAGATTCCACCAATGTTTTACCATATATTTTTTTTTGTGTCTTTCCAAATATGCTTATCCCACCATATGGAATTTAATGATGATATTATTTTGCTACTCAATTCAATTCTATGTTTTATGTTCTCTTTGCCTATACCTTCGATGTTATCCATAATCATTCCCAAATATTTAGTTTGTTTCACTTGCTTTATTTGGATTCCTTCTTCCAATATTACATTTTCTCGTTCATTGCTATTTATTGCCAGATATTCTGATTTTTGTAAATTTACTGTGAGACCCCATGATTCATATGTGTTTTTCAACCTTTTTATCATGAATTCCATATCAAATTTGTCTTGCGCTAAAACCAGTTGATCATCGGCAAATTGTAATGTCAGCAAAAATCTGTTACCTATTGGGATCCCCATACCTTTGCAGCTTTGTTTTCATTTCATTAATATAATAATAATAATAATAATAATAGCTTTATTTTACCTAGCAGAGTTAAGGCCTTAAGGCCTTGTCTACCACTCAACCAGGTTTAAAAAAAAATACAAAAGAAAAGTCTTAAATCTAAATTACAATATATATCTATATATATACATATATATATATATATCCATATATATAAACGATTACAAGTTATGAATACAATACAATTAATATTTATAATGTATTTTGATTTACTCTAAATTTAACGAATTAAATATATAATATGTACAAGATATATAAAAAAACGAGGAAAAGATTAATGACATAGTATAAAATTAAAATAAATAGAGAAAAATTAATTATTAGGTAACAGGTAACTGTATAAGCGTGACTTAAAGGTGCCAAGTGTGCGGCAACCCCTGATATCTTGTGGAAGGAGATTCCAGGAGTGGGCAGAGGCTACTGTGAAGGAAGTAGAATAGGAGGAAGTGCTATGAAGAGGAATTGTTAGCAGACTGCTATCTTGTGATCTAGTGTTCAATATTGTGGTAGAGGATAACTTCTCAAATCTGGACGCCAGGTAAGTAGGAATGTAGGAATTCAGAAGCTTGAAAAGTAGTGAAAGAGAGTGCAATTTACGTCTGTCAGTAAGAGGGAGCCAAGAGAGGTTATTAAAGTGTTCGGAAATATGGTCATAACGGCAGATATTGAAAATGAATTGAACGTAATCATTATGAACACGCTGCAGACTCTGCGACAAGTCATAGGTTAGATCATTATATATAATGTCACAATAATCGAAGTGTGGTAACACAAGATTCTGCACAAGGATTTGTTTTAACGAAACTGGAAGAAAATTCTTTAAACATCTAAGATAATGTAAGATGGAGAAAGTCTTTTTTACATATGTGTTTCACTTGTGTTTGTCAGGTTAAATTTGCATCTAGATGTAGTCCAAGATCTATTACTGAAGAAGAATAAGGGATAATTATATTATTTATAGTAATGTTTGGAAGTGTAGATATGTCAAAGGTTGTAAGCAGTCTTTGTTGTCCCATTAGAATTATTTGTGACTTGTTGGATTTAGATTTAGACCGATACTTGAAGACCAGTTAAAGATGGATATGAGATCGTCATTCATTTTCGTCAAGCTGTTATAGAGAGAATGAGGAGATGAATGTAGGTAAATTTGGAGATCATCAGCATAGAGGTGATAACGGCAGTGCTTTAGTACATTTGGCAAGTCATTTATGTAGATTGAGAAAAGAAGAGTTCCGAGAACACTGCCCTGGGAGACACCAGCCGGCACGTTTACGCCAAGATGAAGATCTAGAGTTTAATGAAACGTATTGTTGACGACCGTGCAGGTATGAGTCGAACCAGGATACAGCGCTGTCAGACAAATGTAGGTGCTTGAGCTTTATCATAAGTAAGTCGTGGTCTACTGTGTCAAAAGCTTTGCTGAAGTCAAGTAAGGTTAAAGGAGTCAACTGACGTCTGTCCACGGCTTCACGAATATCTTCGGTAATTTTTAGCAAAGCTGTGGTTGTGCTATGACCAGATCTAAAGCCGGATTGATAAGGATCAAGGAGGTGATTTTTTCTTGGAGATAATCAGTCATTTGCTTATGTACAATATATTCCAGGGCTTTAGATAATGTCGGAAGGATGCTAATCGGTCGGAAGTCATTACAGTTAGTAGGTGTACTTATTTTTGGTATAGGCCGAACTCTAGACTGTTTCCATACAATAGGGAAGATAGAAGTTATAAGGGAAGCATTGAAAATATGAGTCACTGTGGGTAGAATAATGTCAATGATTTTATTTAGCATTAAAATGCAGATGTTATCTGTTCCTTGCGCATTGGATTTAATCCGCTTGAGTGCTTTTTTAACGTCTATAGGCGAAATGTCGTAAAAGTAAAATTTATCTCTTCCTATATGTGGGGATGGGGATAAGTCTTTAAGAATGTCTATTTTAGTCTTGTTGTCTGGAGGTGTCATGGGTATTGAGGTAAAATGTTCATTTAAGTCATCTACAGAAATGTCTATAGAGTCAGTTGAGGGATTCAACTGTCTAAGTCCCATTGCACGGAGCTTTCGCCAAGTGTCCCGTGCACTTATTTCAGGTCCGATTATACTGTGGGCGTGTCGTAGTTTGGCATTACGTATAGTTTGTGTAGTTGTGTTTCTAAGTTGTTTGTACAGTTGCCAGTTCTCGTCATTTTTATGTCGTCTGTATGTTCGGTATGCTTTGTCTCGTTTTGATTCTACATAAATATTAAATAAAATTGGTGAAAGACTGCACCCTTGTTTCAATTCCTTTGTGGTTTTTATAGGATTAGACATTGTATTTCCAATTTTAACATTATATATATATATATATACATACATACATATATATATATACATACATATACATAACAATGAACTACATGGTCTTTATAGGAAGCCAGATATAATAAGAACAGTTAAGTCCCGTAGACTGCGATGGGCAGGACATGTTGCACGTATGGGGAATGAAAGACGTGCATGGAAACTTCTTGTAGGAAAGCCAGAAGGAAAACGCCCAGTTGGTAGACCAAGAATGAGGTGGGAGAACAACATTAACTATGATTTGAGGGAAGTAGATTATACAGGGAATGATTGGAAAACATTAGCTCAGGATAGGGATGTATGGAGAGCTTATGTCCGTGCGGCCATGAACCTACGGGTTCGATAGTGCCAGTGAGTAAGTAAGTATATATACTTTTTTTAGTCTTCATATGACAGCATGCTCCACTACAGTTTTCTGCAGTACTACATGCCTTGGTTTGCTTTTGGCAATATTAAAACATCTCTATCAGGTTTATGTGTGTTGATATTCCTGGCTAAGATTTTATTTACTTACTTAATACACGCTTTCCACATTACAGCAGTTTGTCTTTGATTCCTGCTTTTTAGAGATTCCTATCTTCCCATTGTCCATCTTCCATACCCCTCTTCATCATGGCGTCATATATTCCCTCATACCATGCTCTTCTACTTATCCCCCTCTTCATTCTGCCTGGTACCATCCAATCCAACACCTGTTTAGGCCACTGGTCTTCCGACATCCGTTGTACATGTCCATACCGCTGTAGAGCTCTCTTCGTTATCCTATCCATAACAGTTTCTTGTGCTTCCATTTCTTGTCTGATATATGTATTTCGAATATGTTGTAGCCTGGATATTCTCATACTTCTCCGTAATACATCAATTTCTGTCGCCAAGATTCTTTTCTGCATCCTTTCATTTATTGTCCAACTTTCTGATCCATATGTAAGTCTGTATAATATATTTTTTTGTTTTTCTGGTCAAATTTCTATTCCATAAAAAACCATTCAGGGATCTAATCGCCTTCCTTGCACAATTTACTCTGTTAATAATATATTTTTCACAAGTACCAGATTTATCTATTATAGATCCAAGATATTTAAATTCTTCAACACGTTTAATTATCATATTTATTTGTAGGTCTTCTGAATTTGCTCCGATTACCATATATTCTGTTTTAATATAATTTATCTTCAGTCCGCCTATCTCAAGTTCATCTACCAACTTTCTAATCATATATTCTATAGATTTTATAATATTATTATTATTGTACTAGATCTAAAATGTGAAGTTATTATTTCCATTTTCGTTTCCTTAAAATATAATTTTTAGTTGTTGTGACGCTAAGTTGTTCTGTTTGGTTATGGTTCATATTTGCATTTCTTCACACTGACAATAGCACTGGCTAACACTAACAACACTCACAATAGCACTGTCTAACACTAACAACACTCACAATAGCACTGGCTAACACTAACAAGTTATGATTAATATTTACAGTTGCTTGATATTGTCGTTACTTAACCTAACTAGTTAATATTCCTATTAGCACTAACTTAAATTAGTGTATTCTCCGTTGCTATTCCTAACAAATTATGGTTCCTATTTACACTTAAGTTGACTAATAATCAACATTTACACGCTAAGATAATATTCTGACCATTTCTAATTTAAGAAGATGTAGTTGCTATTTACATACAGTACTGACTAATCCTAACAAGTAATGATTCGTATTTACACTTCTAATATTAACTAGTTCTATCAATTTATGATTTACATTTCCTTCAAGTATACTGTCCAAGTAATGCTCTATTTTATGTTTTTAAAGTCTATGCTATTTGCAAATTTGGTGAATTGTTTAGTATACTTAATAGCTAATTTACACTTATCTATGGGTCACCTTTCGCTACCTCTATTTACAAAATTTATAAGATTTTGTCTTTTATTTTAAATTCTATATAATCATATATGACGTGGTCCACTGTCTGCACACCAAAACCGCATGCACAAATTGCACTGTTCTTTATCTTGAAGCGATGGAAATAGCCGTTTATATTCCCGTGTCCGGTCACCAGCGTTGTCAAATTGGGAGATATGTGGATTTTTTTCTGTATTCTATCGCTGACTTTCGGGAAGAACGATTTTGTCAAATTCCCATTGGTGGTTGATTGCCATTTCCTTTCCCATTTTCCTTCACTAATGGTTGTCAGCTGTTTATTCACAGCACGTACTGGAATCCTGTTGTAATTTGTCTCATTGTCATTTTCAGTGTCTACTAAGTACGATCAATGAATTTTGTAAAAAAAATGTTTTAAAACATTTTCATGAGAACAATCTCAATAGCTACATTCCCTGGGAATTTGCAAAAAAAAAAGTCTCTAAAAATTGTATACAAAGTATGCTTTGTGTGTGTTTCTGACTTTACGTGCTTCGGGTTTCGAGCTGGGTGGATAGATGGCATTACTGTTGCCTATTTTCAATTTAAGAATCAATTCCGGAGACCACTTTACGTAGAAGATTGTATTGTGTGCAGAGAGTAGTTGTATAGTATAAAGTGTGCTGCATGAGGGATGACGATGACGAAGAAATGGGTAAAATCTTGTGCCGACACATAGCTTACTCCTGTCAAAAACCAAGTTTAACGTCTCCATCTGACGGACGAACCGCTGTCAACAATACTACATGCCTTTACAACATAAAGCTCTCTGAAATAGATCTACATACTCCTACTATCTAGGTCTACTGCAAAGGGATTTGTAATTTCATGCAAGAATCTTGGAGCACGATCTAGCTATTAAGGTTTTTTTTTCACCGCCGCTCATCATGGCCCCGAAATTAAAAAAAAAAGATTAATATAACTAAATTAATGTAACAATAAAAATATTCAACCCTGCTGGATATCGAACCCAGACTCGATAATAATGGGCCAGAACAGTGGACTGATTGTACATAAAGTTCCATATCTAAATTGAGGAGCTTTGATTGATATTGTAGATAAAACGTTCAATAGATACATTGTACATTGTAGTTGTGTTTTGTACTAGAATAACTCAAATATGTGTATAGTGCACTTATGAAACCTTTACCTGACTTGCAAGGTATAAAAGGTGAATCCTTTGTAATAAAAGAAAATGGTGTGCGTTGAGGGAGACATCTACTTGTAAAACATGGAACAGGTTTCAATATACCACATCACCACTTTGAAGTCACTGTTCCGTTATCTCACATTTCATTGGAAATAGAATTGATAGATCGGTATGTTTCTTTACTCTCTGAAATAAACAACTCGCTTTTTTTTTATTTGGAAAATATTTGTTGTTGATAGATGGAATCATCAGTTGTCATATATATCTGAAAGCATTTTCTTATCTCCTCTGGAAAAAGATTGAAACCTAATGTTATAATTTTTTTCTCTCTTGAAGGATGCATTAAGGAATGGGGGTTGATGTTTTTTGGAGAGGTAATATATCAGTTTTAGCTCTATTTCTAAGTGGAGCTGTTCATGCTCCGTATTTTTAAGTCACTTCATATTCTAGTGGGAAGTATTTTATTTAATAAAAATGAAAAGTTTAACAAACCAAGACCCAGCTAAAATATATTAAAGATAGAAAAATATTGATAAAATCCCCTTCCACCCTTACTTCTCTATTAAAGATACTTTTGGGTTCTTAATTTTAATCATAACGCTAGCAATTTTAACCCTAAAAGAGCCTTATATAATTGAAAAGGAAAAAGTAATAATTGTTCATTATTTTCACAGTAGCTGAGGTACTTGTTCATACTTTGTATTTAGCAGTCATTTCACATTTTACTATATGGCGATTGAGGAAATGATTCTCTATATGAATAAAAGTTGAAAAAAGCTAAAAACCCAACCAAAAATCTTAAAATTCACTAAATTGAAAAGAGGAAAAATTATTATTTTAACAATATGAGGGGAGTTGTTCGTGTTTTATATTTTTAAGTAATTTTATATTTTACTACAGCACTTGGGAAAAGATTATCTTAGAAAACGAAAAGTTAAAAAAACATTGAACACAGCTAAAAAGTATTAAAATATTGTAAGCCCTACTTTGAAATAGGGGGAAAATAAGTTTTATTCATTGTTTGTGCAATAGGAGGGAATGATCGGAGACATTATGTCCGTTCGGCCATGAACCTGCGAGTTCGATCGTGCCAGTGAGTTAGTTTCGTTTTATTACACAATTTAAATTATTTACGTTTTATGGGTAATCATTTCTGACTGCTGAAACAGTTAATGATATATTTTATTTTCAATCACTCATGAAATAGGTAGGGAATAATCGTACCTAATATATACTGATCACGGTCATTTTCGATGTCTACTAGATAAGATCAGTGAAGTTTTGTAAAAAAATTCATAAACAATATTTTGGAAACATCCTCAATAGCTGATTCCTTCGGAAATTTGCTAAAAAAAGTAGAAAAGTGTCATCCTGTGTTGAATCATAAATAACTAGTTTCAATTTTTTTTCTAGCAGGCTACAGTTAAATCCCAACCCAATGAATTACTACATTCGTACTTATCACACGTTCAGCAATCAATAACACAGCGGTTAAAATGTTTAGATTTTTATTTCATTACATGAAAGACCGCCATTACATTATATTATACAGATTGTTGAAATAATTAAAATTTGTAATTAAAACCATACAAGTATCTGACATTATCTATTTTTAAATTATTATAAAATTCACTTCGAATGTCATGTTCACTGAAAAAGTGAGTATTGTGGCAAATATGTTTACACCAGGAAAAGTTTTTTTTTTTTAGTTGTTGATATTGTATAAGATATAACATTGATTCACGCAATTGTTTTTTCGGAAGAGGAAGTTAAATATAATACTGTTTAATACTGAATACCCAACGAAAGACTAAACCAATGGGAACACAAGTAGATAACATCTCTATCCTTTATTTTTCCCGACTGGGATCTAGGTTAAAATCCTGGCAACTCCGGAGGAGTATTGGTGGTGGATTTCACCGGCATTTTCTGGATTTTCTCGGATTTCTCCCATTTCCCGAATTTCAATCTACTAGTATTCCACTCCTCTTCCCTCCCTGATCATCTCCGTTCATTCCATGTCACATTTCATCTCATCTCATGTTAAGTAACAAAATTGCCTGGTTTAGCATATCACAGGCGTTTAAAATATGTTGTTGTGGTGATCCAATTGGACACACTCATGTACTTCCTCATGATTCTGAGCCTGTGTCAACTTTTGGCAGAATAGGGCCAGGGGGAGGGTTGTAGCCTATCTTCGAGCCTTGGGACCAGCCCAAATAAATGACAGTATGAGTCATGTGTGTGAACACCTTAACAGACTACATATCACCGTAGGGTGGATTTCTTCTCATCCATTCCAATAAAAGTAAAGATGGGAAATACGATGAACCAAAAAATAAGGTTGCCGTGTTAGGGAAAACCCGAATTCAGTTCACTAATCTCATCTACAATTTATTTTGCAAGTGATCAGTTAACAATTAAAGTTATTACAAGATATTTACATAAACTTTATTTATTGTGTAAAATTTATATGTCACGGGTCATCAACTATATTTACTTACTTACTCACTGGCACTATCGAACCCGTAGGTTCTTGGCCGCGCGGACATAAGCTCTCCATACATCCATATCCTGAGCTAATGTTTTCCAATCATTCCCTGAATAATCTACTTCCCTCAAATCATAGTTAATGTTGTTCTCCCACCTCATTCTTGGCCTACCAACTGGGCGTTTTCCTTCTGGCTTTCCTACAAGAAGTTTCCATGCACGTCTTTCATTCCCCATACGCGCAACATGTCCTGCCCATCGCAGTCTACGAGACTTAACTGTTCTTATTATATCTGGCTTCCTATAAAGACCATGTAGTTCATTGTTATGTAGTCTTCTCCATTCACCTGTCTGTTCATCTCTCTTTGGTCCAAAAATTTTCCTAAGAACTTTATTCTCAAATACTCGTAATCTCCTTTCCTCCCTTAAAGTAAGGGTCCATGTTTCGCACCCATATAATATAACTGGTAGAATAACAGTTTTATATATTTTCAGCTTAACGTTTTTTGAAAGGAGTTGGGACATCAAAAGTCTCTGCAATGCATAATAGCATGCATTTCCAGAATTGAGCCTATGTTTAATTTCTTTGTGCATCTCATTCCTATTAGTGATTATTGTTCCTAGGTATTTGAATTCAGCCACTTCCTCAAAATTTCCCTCATTTGTCATTAGCTGTCCATTTCCATTATATAATGAATTTCTACGTGTGGCCATATATTTAGTTTTACTGATAATTACTTCCAGTCCTAATTTCTTAGTGTTACTCAATAGTGTGTGCGTGTTGGCCTTTAGTATCTCCTCGCTATCGGCCAGTAGTACTACATCATCAGCATAAACTAACAGCTTATTAATACCATTGAGTTGTAAGCCTTCCTCATTCTCTAAAGATTTAATGGCATGCTCTAGTACAAAATTAAATAGTAGAGGAGATAGTGCATCTCCTTGCTTCAACCCATTCTGGATTTCAAAAGTGTCCGAAAACTGTTTGCCTACACGCACCCTACTCTTTGAGCCATTTAGACACATTCGTATAAGTCTAACTAACTTTTTAGGAATTCCGAACTCCAGCAGGATACTATATAACTTCTCCCTCTTAATTGAATCATATGCTTTTTTGAAGTCTACATATAGTTGATGTACAGTACCATTATATTCCCATTTCTTTTCTAAAATCTGTCTTATACTAAAAATCTGATCTGTTGTAGACCTGTTTCTTCTAAATGCACATTGATGATCTCCTAGAATGTCATCAATATAGGGAGTAAGTCTGCTTACTAATATATTTGTTAGAATTTTGTACGAAGTTGAAAGTAATGAGATGCCCCTGTAGTTGTTGCAATCAGTTTTATCTCCTTTCTTATAAATTGGTACGATAATTGATTCCTTCCATTCATCTGGAAGAGCTTATTTTTCCCAAATCATACTAAGCAACCAGCGTATCTTGTCCATCAATTTTTCTCCCCCTGATTTTATCAGTTCTGCTGGGATCTCATCTGAACCTGATGCTTTATACATCTTCAATTTTTCAATTGCCATTTCAACCTCTAATGCACTTGGCTCTGCGACTAGCATTTCTGCTGTCTGTAACTTATCCTCCTCAATGTCCTGTTCTGTATGTACATTTAATAGCTGACTAAAGTAACTTTTCCATCTATTTAATATACTCCTAGAATCTGCAATCATATCCCCATTTTCATTCCGAATTATGTTTGTTCTAGCCTGAAACCCTTTCTTCTCTATATTAATTCCCTGGTATAATTCTCTAATGTTCCTATTTTTTGCATTCATTTCAAGATCATTAATCTTCTCTCTCAAATATTTCCTCTTTTTACTCTTTAGTAGCTTGGTGGTTTCCCGTCTAACACTACCCAATTGCTCTAAATTTACCTCATTTGGCTCGTGTAACCATTTCATTTTTGCTAGCTTTCTTTTCTTTACAATGTCGACACATTCCTCATCAAACCATTTCTTGTTTACCGAAAATAATATACCTCAGAGATCATTAACTATATTTATCATTTAGCAGGTTTCACAATGTTCCACATCTTCCTGCGCCCAATTAATATACTGTCATTCCCCTCGATATCTCTCTGTCATTCCAATCTCCATCGTTCAATCCTTTATCTCTCATGCTGCTTAAAACACCATCAGTCCATATTGCTTTTGACCGTCTTTTCTTCTTCTACCAAGCGGCAACCATTCTAGTATTATTCTTGGAAATCTGTCTTTTGTCATTTTTTGATATAGTAGATATACCATTTTAATAGTTTGTTTTTATAAAATCCACAATTTAAGTTTGGACATTTATATTTTATTTAATTGCAATGTTTCTTATTTTATACTTCCTAGAAATTACAGGTGAACGCCTCCAAAAATCCATTTTCTGCTGAATTGAATTCACTTTTTGTTCTAGATTTTAATACCCATGTGTCTGCACCGTGTGTCACTGTACTCATTATTATATTAAAAATGATTGTTCTTGTTTTAAAACTTATTTTCTGATCCCAATATTACAGATTTTCCTTTATTTATCCTTCATTATTCGAAATTTCAGCATCAAGATTTCCATCTGCATTCATTGATTACGCCAATGTACTTATTCGTCACATGCATTAATTTTTACATGTTCATCTTCAAAAATCTCATCTTTTGATTAATCTCATATTATCATATACTTGTTTTTTGTCCAAATTTATCTGTAATCGCCATTCTTCATATTCCTCCTTAAGTTTTCTTGTCATGTACTCTAAATCTTCGTAACCTTATGCCAACAGTTGATCATCAGCAAATAGCAACGAATTAATCGTGTCTTCATCCACCTTTATTCCCCATAGGTGAAAATTTGTTTTACAATGTGCTAAGGGGGGTTTGTAGATATATTTTGGACGAGATCGGCAATAAACAATATCCCTATTTTAAACCATTAGTAACTCTGAAACATGATGCAATCGTTTTTCTCATTTACTCTGGAGATAGATTCATCATATAACTGTTTATTGCCTGGATAATGTTTTTATTTATTGTTACTATACGTAAAACAACCCATAATTTAATCAGATATATATATATATATATATATATATATATATATATGGGGCACGCCTTAGCGTAGTGGTTAAGGCACTGAGCTACAAGCCGGAGGGTCGAGGGTTGAAGTCCCGTTGGGGTCAGGATTTTTAAACTGACCCAAACCCTCTGGCGGCACTATGGCCCTGAGGTCGACTCAGCCTCTAACGGAAATGAGTACCAGACGCTTGTTCTGGGGGTAAAGGTGGCCGTCACGCAGGGTTGACAACCCGGCTGACATAAAGTGCCGATTGTCTAAAAAAAAGTGGGAGCCTTAACCTCCCACTACCCCAAGGGCCTCCTGGGGCCTGTTGTGGGATCACTTTACTTTACTTATATATATATATATATATATAGTCGTAAACTTTCTCTAAATCAATAAATAGTAGGCGATTTGATTGTTGAAAGGTGGATTTTTTCCTAATTATTTGTTTTAAATTAAAGATTTGATCAACGGCGGATCGTCCTTTTCTGAAACCTGCTTGTTCTTCTGTTTCAACTTTACTATGTCATTGTTCCAGAAAATGTATGTAAACGGTTTTCCATACATTCTGCTGAAGGTGTTGTCACAGTAATTCCTCTATAATTCTCATATATATATATATATATATATATATATATATATATATATATATCCCTTCTCCATTTATACATCTTTGTAGTTTCAACGATATTTACCGAGTTTAATATATGTTAGAGTTATCAACTATATTTACTGTGTTTACCGAGAATAATATATCTCGGAGGTAACAACTATATTTACTGAATTTAATATAGGTCATATGGTATCGACTATATTTACCGATTTCTTCTTTTGATCTTCTAAGCCCATGTTTCCCTTAACAGAGATTTAGGCGCTCTCCTCCTACAGGGAATAATTTGAACCATACTAATTTAGTTACACTTGTTTTCTTATAGATATAATTTGAGTGGTCCGTGATCAGCGTTCCGCCTCATACTGACGTCTAGGAAACCAAGGTCGTACTAGGACGGGAAAATTCCGTAAATTTTGCTTAGAGGCCTTTTCATTCAGGATTTTACGAGCCTGAAAATCTTCAGACTCGGGACCCACGGCTTAAAGTCCATCCCGGAGATCTTGATCCTTGCATTTTTCCATCCTAAAAAAGAATAATATATTTACAGAGAATAATATAGGTCATATGGTATCGACTATATTTACCGATTTACCAAGTTTAAAATATGTCAGAGGTTGTCAACTATATTTGCCGAGTATGTCAAATTCCATAAATAAAAAAACGTGATTTAAATTAATTTCCCAATTTCAGGAAGTTAAAAAGTTCCGAAACTGGGTCGATTTAAGCCTATATAAATTTAATTTTGAGAGAAAAAAAAAACAAATTTAGGTTTAAAACAAAATGGACAGTGATTCAGGTTAAAGAAATTAAACTCGGTATTTATTAGTAGAACAAACATAGTAGGCACAAATAACCTCTTGCAGGCGGTATGACCTTTCAAGAAACTTGTAACTATATCAAATTTTTTTATTTATCCCTTCAGGAAAAATTATATGAAACGTAAAATCGAGATGTGCTGATAACAGAGCCAGGAATTATGAAATTTCGTGCTTTGAACGATTGATCAGAGAGCATTTAGGCAAAGAGTTTTCACAGTTTATGATAAGTAGTATTGAATGGAAGTAGACAGAATCATATTCATAATATTATGGAAACAGTCCACCGCTGTTATCTCGAGCTGTGTCACGCAGCTGGCCCGGGTTCGATCCCCGGTCGGGACAGTTTTTCTGAGTGAGATTTTTATCGGGGGTTTTCCTCACCTGTAAGACAAATGTCAGGAAAATTATAAGGCCCAAACGGTCCCGAAACCATATGGTCATCGCATTCATCATCATTCATATTAATCTTAGATTAAGCTTAGGATTAGGGACTCTCCTGGCGCACCACTATCATCATCATAATCCTTCATACCATCGGGGCATCGTAACCCCGCCTTCCAGGCGCCCCAACCTCAGAAGGGGGTACAAGTACGCCATGCCACGAGAGAGAACACCAGGAAAGTCGAAAGACAATCTGCGGGCATTTGCACAAAAAAAAATGGAAACATCTTTGATTTTCAGTGCTATAACAGGTCTTACTCCATAATTTGTGAAAATAAGGCATATATATATATATATATATATATATATATATATATATTTAAATTCCCCAGGTTGTCCTTTTGGATATTTCTGGTATTCTTTCCTGGCATTGGTGTTATTGTAACCCACTTCTGTGGTTGGTACGCCTAGAAGGCGGGGTTACGTTGCTCCGATGATATGATGGGTGATGATAATAGTGGTGTGCCAGGAGAGTCCTTAATCCTAAGATTAATCTAAGATGGATATGAATGATGATGGTTGAGATGGCCATGTGATGTTCAGGGACCGTTTGGGCCTTAACGTTTCCTGATATTTGTCTTACATGTGAGGAAAACCCCCGATAAATACCTCACCTAGGACAATGTCCCGACCGGGAATCAAATCCGGGCCCGCTGCGTGACAAGGCAGCACACTGTTTCGAGACCACAGCGGTCGACATTATATGCATAATATATTATTTATATACTAGCTAATACCCGGCGTGCGTTGCTACGCCTAAATAAATGAAAATTAATGTGTTTTATGTTTAGTTGAATAAGTAGGAGTAAAAATAATTATATATTTATATTTTTAGATACCCCGTGCTGATTACCTGACGTTGCCCGGGAATCTACTTATCCCGATCTCCTTGACGTAAATGAGCTGAAATACGAAAATTAATGTGTTTTATGTTTAGTTAAATAACTAAAAGGAAAAAAAAATATATCGTAATCATTTTTAGATACCCCGTGTTGTTTACCCGGCGTTGTCCGGGAATCTACTAATCCCGATCTTCTTGGCATAAATGAGCTGAAAGACAAAAATTAATGCACTTCTTATGATTAGTTCAATAAGTAAAATGAAAACTAATTATAAATGTATATCGTAATTATTTTAATATTCCCCGTGCTGATTACCCGGCGTTGCCCGGGAATCTATTTATCTCGATCTTCTTGGTATAAATGAGTTAAAAGACAAAATTCGTTATTGTGAGTTATCCGTAAAAGAATACCCGCCATGTGCTGCTGTGCTTGCACAGGAATCTATGTACTTGTCTCGATCTTCTTGGCTTCAATAAAAGGCAAGAGATGGTTATTGTGAGTATCCGTAAGAGATAAACATATGCTGTCGCGGACTTTTTTGTAGAGTCTTTTTAGACATTCAATTCTGTGTACATTAATTTTGTGTATTTATTATGGTTTAGGCAGCGTAAGCCATTTAAGTGTCCAAAGAGCTACTTTTTTCATGTTTTCCACTACAAAGAGCGATGTTAAGGGTGTAGGAGTTGAGTATCACAACTCTATTATAGCCTATGTTCATCCCGGGAATCTCCTGAACATTTTGCAAAAAGCCCTATCAAATCGGAAAAACTGTATGGCTGTGCATAAAGTACGAACGAACGAACAAACAAACAACCATTTTTATATATTAGATAGGCTATATAACTTTAGAAAAGAGTTACTTCGCAATATGTTTGTGTTATAATATTTTTTATCATTATTATGATTTCATATTTTGGTATAATTTTCTTCACATAATTCCACGCTCTAATGGTAATATTAATTAATTGGAGTCAGCATCTTTGAATAACTGAGTGCATGATGATAATAAGATGCTTGGTTTCTGTTTGTTGCATGTTTAGAATTACTCTTGATGTAAAATGGTCCGCTTTATATTCATATTTAAAGTTTACTTTGCACATTCTTTATCTTTTTCTTCTTCTTCTTCTCCAATTGCCTCTTCATCCAGAAATTAGGAGTCCGTCCTTCTCTGTCTGGTCTCCCACGCGATATGTTTCCGTCCACTGGTATATTATCTTACAACTCGCGCATTTATATCTGGATGTTTCTACACACGGATGTCGACTGATTTTTAAAAGCGTAAAATCCTGAGTGTGATGCCAATAGGAAAGAAAGTGAAGACATGCGAATTATTACGGTGATAAAAGGCACTTAAACCTTTCTTTGCCGAATTTTGAAATTATGTCAAAACATATTGGGGACATTTACTATTAATAGTAGGATAACTTTTGTAATAACAATTTATATAGTTTAGACTAGAACAACGTATGTGCTCGGGTTATCAAAGCCCATTGTGTATGGAAATGAAACATATTGTACGGTATTATGTAGCCTGTTATGGTGATCCCGGTTTCCATACATCGGCATTCACACACAATTCATATCGCCATTTTTTGGGCTGTACCCAGGACCTCGAGGAAGAACTATAGTCCTCACTTTGGTGCTATTCTGCCCTACGTTGTCACATAGACTCAGAGTCGTGAGAAAATACACGAATGTCCTCCCCTGGATCACCATAACCACACATTTTAAACACATGTAATTTGCCAGACCGACTATTCTTCCTAAATACATCAGATGAGGGGTGAAATGAAGTGAATGAGTGAATAAATGAAGATGAAATGACATGATAGGCGAGGGAAGAGAAGTTGAGTGTGCTGGTGGGATGAAATTCGGGAAACTGGAGAATCCAAACAAAATTCGAAAAATCTCGGTATGGCCCACCACCAATACCCCTCAAGAACTACAAGAATCCCAGACGGGACAGCCACGCGTCTACTGAGGCGGGTATAATATAGTTAACATACGTTTCTTCCTATCGACGTTGGTAACAAACAGTCAAAACGTGGCTGATATGAAAATTAAATTAAATTAAAACTATGTTGTTTCTAACTAACACTGGCAAAGAAATGGTTCAAAGAATCTTCGGCTTGAAACAACGGGCATCTTACCGATATTTATTGTTTCTTTGAAGCATATATTTCAATTGCGAAGGTAATAACCTGAAATGCGAAAGAATAGACGATACATAAGACGCTAAGTAACCGTTCTAAGTAACCGTTTGAAAGCCTATACTAAATAATGTGTATGGTATATTTGGGAATCGAACCTGGTCCCTGGAATGATAGGCAGAAGATTAAACGTTGCACCAATGTAGCGGAGAGACGATTAAACGTTTAAAAACATTAAAAAAAGAGAAATAGGTGCATTCTATGGGAGTGATACATAATGGATTAAGGAATCAATGAAGAAGCAGATTTAATGCTGGAAATTGACTATTTGAAAATAAATTCGGGATACAATTGCATGTCATAAAAGAAGACATATAATCGATGCAGAAGAAACAGTCATCGAAAGAATTTAAAAAAAAAATTCTTGTTGGGACATGTGATGAGAATGAGGGATGCTAGATAACAAGAAAAAAATATCTCCAATTGACATCCTGACAGAGCTTTGCCAAGTTAAATGAAAGGAAAATGTGCTGAGGGTGATGAAAACCGAGGATTGAATTTATAAGTTGCATTGGATAGAAATACATTTGCTATTATTATAATGGCATAACCCAATGTTGAACTCCTGTTAGGAGTTACTAGACCAGTTAATTTACGTATGCTTATTAGCCCATAGATGTCATGAATGGTATGTTGTTAACATACCGACCCAATGAGACATCTAGCAGGCAACTAAAGTATTACTAGGATGGTGAGGTCGGTAAATTTAGCTTTGAGGCATTTTTTCAGGCTTAAGGATCTTCTGCGAGCCTGAAACTCTTAGACTCGGGATCCCGAGTACTTGCTCCTTGGATTATTCCATCCTAAAAATCCATCGGCGTCCCGCGCCGTAGCCGAGCGGTTAAGGTAGGAAGCCTTGGCGCAGAGCTACGGGACTTGCGCTGGTTCCAGTCTCCATGGGGGAAGAAATTTTCTCATGGTATTTCGGCCAGTATGGGACCGGTGCCCACCCAGCATCGTGAGGCAATTGGGTAGCTACAATAAGTAGCGGCTCCAGGTTGAGGAACCAGCTATAACGGCTGGGGGACTCGACATGCTAACCACATGTCACCCCTACACTGGCTGTTGATCATCTACCTCTGTGATTGACGCATGTGGATGTGAAGGGCCAGCAGCCGGCTGGTAAAAGGGCAACCGCTGAAAAGTGGAAAGACCCTCAATCGGAAAAATCCATCGGCCCTGGCTGGGTTTGAATTCGCGATCCTCGGAACCAGGTTAAGGAGCTTAACCACTAGTCCATTGTGGCCGACTATATGACTACACGGATCCGAGGAAAGTGACAACAGCTGTAGAAACCCGCATCTACGGAATGTAAAAAAAATCCAGATATTCCCTTCAGAAAATCTTTGTATGTGGTTCTAAAATATTTATTGTCGGACTGTAAATTTTACAGAGTTCTTTATAGAAATTGCTGGAGCTATACGAATAGAATGAAAGGGAATTAAAATAGGCACTGGGCAGTTTGTGGTCGCGGGCCATGTGTTTAGACAACTACTGTAACATGCACTTTGCTTTACTTGCACTCTAAGCTCTTTGCTATTGTACTTGTTAATTTATTTTGTGTGTTTAGCTGCACAAAGCCAGGTCAAGTTGAATATGGTACAGTCTCTCTCTTGTCCACTTTGTGTTCAGTGTAAAGAAAGTAGCAACACTGCTCTCAAATTGCAAAGTACTCACCCCCCTTTGCGTCTGCATAAATTATACATTTACCCATCCAGTTTCTAAAATAACATTTTAAAATTTACTCCAGTTCGTACGCTACAAGTGCATTATACGGACAATAAGCCCTATCTTAATTTATATGTTACGACCAAATTGTAGTTAAAAAAACTGCTAAGCTTAAAAAGGTATTTTATACGCTTTATATTAGCTTGACCTGTATCTATCTATCTAGTGACGGAATCTTTCAATGCGATTTTCACCCACATAAAATCATTGCATCAACTTGAAACTTTGTATACTTTAAAGGACCCGTGACAATACAATAATTTCATTTTTTTCTAAAATCTTGGCCAGAATCACCAGAAAATAAAAAAAAGTGTCTTTGTATCTATGTAACGGAATCTTTGAACACGATTTTCACCCTCTTAGAAACATTCGATCGACTTGAAAGTTTGTATACTTGTAAAGGACCCGTGACAATACAATAATTTGATATTTGTTTCTAAAATCCTGGTCGGAATCTTCAGAAAATCAACTGAAGTGTCTTTGTATCTATGTAACGGAATCTCTGAACACGATTTTCACCCACTTAGAAACATTGGATCGACTTGAAACTTTGTATACTTTTAGAATAATATTATATTAATTACATTTTGCATGTTTCTTTTGCCTTGAACAATGACGATATAATAAAAAAAATAATAATACTGTTCTAAACCTTTTTTCTGGCGACACCATGACTCTCAGGGAAACAATTACCGGATGTATGTTCTGGAGGTAATGGAGGTCGACGCGATGGGCTGACAATCCGGTTGAAATTTCGTGTCAATTGTCTAGAAATATAGAAGCCTTAGTCTCTTACAACCTCGAGACTCTTAAGGCCTGTAGTGTATCACTTTACAATGATCATAATCATAATGCTTATGATATAATAGTCATAATAATAGCATTAACCTTCATTATTTGAGGGAAGTAAATTATACAGGGGATAATTGGAAAACATGAACTCAGTATGAGAATATATGGAGAGCTTATGTCCGCGCGGCCATGAAGCTACGGGATCGGTAATGCCAGTGAGTCAGTTAGTTAACAACTTCGTTTCTGGCACTATCAAACCCGAATATTCATGACCGCTCTAACATGTAAACTGTACCCTCCCAAATCATGATTATTGTTATTCCACATCTTTTTTATTTACCTTCTGGGCTCATTCCCTCTGGTTTTTTTACTACTGAAGTTTCCGTGGCTCTCTTTCACTCCCCGTATGTACCATATGCCCTGCCCATCGCAGTCTGTAGTCAAACTGTTCATATTACATCTAATTTTCCATAATAACATAAAGTGCACTGGCGTGTTGTTTCCTTAATCTCTTCGTCACTCTGTTACGAATATTTTGCTAAAATAATTGTCTTTACGACATTAATTTAGTTGTGTTTCATCTCATTTTACACTTATTCCATTTGTAGGACTTCGCCCCATGGGTCTTACAAGCGGGATGTCTGTTTATAGGAAGGAAGCAAGAACATACATTACAAAGGATCTGTGGTTACAATGTGATGCTAAGGGTCAGAGAACAACAGAAGACTGGGGACACATCTTCAGAGCAAAAAACTCTTAACTAACTAACTATCGAACCCGTATTTGACAAATTTACTAATTAACTCGCTGGCACCACCAAGTTCATGGCCGCGGACATGAGCTCTCATTCCCCGACCCTGAGTTGGACACAAGTTGAGGATATTACTATTATTATTATTATTATTATTATTATTATTATTATTATTATTATTATTATTATTATTATTATTATTATTATGCTATATCTGCCCTAAATGGAATAGTAAGGGACAAACATATCTTCAAAGAAACAAAAAAAAAACTATCTTTAATACAATAATCAGAAGCATTATTACCTATAGAGCTGATGTGTGGGCTTTAAATGCACAAATGAAAAAGAAAAAGAAAAAAAATACTCGCCACTGAAATGGACTACTGGAGACGTGCTGCAAGAATATCCAGAAAGGATAAAATCAGAAATTCATATATAAAAGAAAAAATGCAGGTACAATATTCAATATTAGATTTTATAAAGAAGAAACAATTAAATTGGTACGGGCACATTAGAAGGATGGAAGAAGGAAGACTACCTAAGATAATCATGGATTGGGAACCACAGGGAAGGAAAAAGATGGGTAGACCAAATATTATGTGGATTCAGGGAATTAATGAAACTAAGAGGGAATGTGAAATAGAAGAAGATATATGGATGAACAGACAAGAATGGAAAAATATATTGAAACAGATGTGTAGTTAACTGTGAACATGGGTACCGGAAAAATGTATATTCATTGTAAAAGCCGGAATAATAAAAAAATATTATTATTATTGTTATTATTATTATTATTATTATTATTATTATTATTATTATTATTATTATTATTATTATTATTATTATTATTATTATTATTATTATTATTATTTAATGTTATATGGGTGATTGTATTCCAGCCGAGGTTAACGTCCTTGAATCGGACCTAGCTGCTCCCGAGTTTCGATTCCAGTCGGGATAAGTTTCCCGTTCTTTTTCAGGTGGTTTCTTCTTTTGTAAGACAACTATTATTGGGAAACTTTAAGGCCCAAATAATCCCCTAATATCAGCTGGCCATCATAATCGCCAATATTAAATTCGTCTTGTTTAGTATGAAATATGAATGAATGGCGTATGTTGTTTTAAACGATCATGTTGTCTAGGAAGTGACCCTTGCACTCATCCGGGGAGGCGTTCCATTTGTTTGTGTGATCAAGAAGTTAGTATGTGATTCATAGTTAGAATTCCAGCCCCACGAGGTCGTGCCCTTATGCCGTCTGAAGGGTAGGGCACATAAATGTAGTTATATATAGAGAGAGAGGGAAACAGAGAGAGAAACTAATATTCCGCAATCAATTTATGTTCAACATTTATTTCTAAAGGCATATTTTGTTCTTCTAAATAGGTATGCTGTTAGTTGCACAACAGCTTCGGTGATTCCGATTTGTCTGCTGGTTATGTGCTATTTTTACTCACATTTAATTATGTCTGTTATATGCAATTGTGACTTTAAAATTTACGCAATCGACAGCTGAACATCCATTTTCCAGCACGTGATGTCTGTTGCCAACTATTTATAGTAACAAATTCATTAAGGTTGTTATGTTTGCACAACGTTTGTTCTTATTGCCAACCATTTAAATGTCTGCTGTCTCTCACTATTTTATGGCCTACTTGAAATATCCCATAAGAGTTAGGCACGGTTGTAGATTTGTCGTTTCATAGGGGACTTCCTATATAAATTTTTATACAAAACAAGCCATTACACTCCATTTTACTTAGCTTGGCGCAAAGTCTACAAAAACAAGAAATCTTTAATTAATAAATGACCAGTGAACGAACCTGGCACAAGGATTGAATAATGGAGTAGCCCTTTCAAATTTATGTAGAGAGGGTAAATTCTGTCACCCTTTATTTTCGGACAGATAGAACTCTCAGAAAATGGATTTTAGAACATAGATTATTGTTATTACAGTAAATAGTAATAAAATTACAAATCACTATATTAATGATAAACTTTTCGTGCTTCGGACATAGAAGTACGACTATTCATATTTTGTTTAATGACGTTGTTTAGCGGTTAAATATATTATCGTCGCAATTCAAATCTGGGCGTAAAATGGCAAAACATAAAATGTTCCGAGACCTTTTATTCCAGGCTTGATATTCTTTAACACGCTGTAAATCTTCGACATGGGACCTACAGCTTTGCTCCCGTTGAAGAAAGATGCCATACTCATGATTTTTACGACCTGAAACATTCATCGTCCCCATCTGGATATGAACCTGCAAACGTTAGTTAGGTTGAATTTAGATTAGGTTAGTCATCATCATAGTTCATGCATAGTAATTCTGCTGCAAGGCAGGTCCTTCACTGCAATCATAGCATTTTCATGATATGCTTGCAGCTTTACTAGAGAATTGTAGGTGTGGTAGCTTCCCGTTGCTTTCCACACCGATGAAGGATGATAATGATGAGGATGACGGCCATATGATTTCGGGGACCGTTTGGGCCTTAAACATTCCCTGACATTCGTCTTACAGGTGAGGAAAAACCCCGATAAAAACCTCACCCAGAAAAACTGCCCCGACCGGGGATCGAACCCGGGCCCGCTGCGTGACAAGGCAGCACGCTACCTCGAGACCACAGCGCTGGACATCATCATAGTACATTCACGAATTTAGGCCATTTGTTGACCTATTTCGGCCTCAAGAGAAACACCATCCAAAAGTCTTTTGAGTGGACGTCCTGGTCTTCTTCTTCCTGCAGGTTGATATCTTAACATTTGTTTGGGTATTCTGTGATCGTCCATTCGATGAACATGTTGTATCCATCTTGACTTATAATCAGAAATTTTTGTTTTCTAAAGATTCCATGTGAAATTCTTCTAAGATGTCTTCATTTTTTTGTGATCTAGTAGTGTGTATCCTGCAGTCCTCCGAAGATATCTCATTTCAGCAGATCTAAGTCTCTGTATATCCTTCTGTTTCAACGTCCATACTTCGCTACCATACAAAAGAGTTGGAAGAGCCAGTGTTTTATACACTTTTAATCTTGAATGCTTTTGGACTAACTGTGGCTTGAAGATAGAATTTATTAACCCTAAAATTCTTAAAAATTTAGATATTTTTGCATTTACATCCTTTTCTTCTTCATATGAGATATTGCATCCTAGATATGTAAAATTATTCACCTGCTCCAAAATTTTATTGTCCAGTACAATTTTACTTCTGACAGGATCTACACCTTGAAATGCCATAATTTTTGTTTTTTCTGTAGATATCTTCAAACCATATTCTTCTGTAATTTTGTTAAGTTCATACAGACCTTCCTGTAGATTATCTTCGGAATTTGCTATTATTATTTGGTCATCTGCAAACAGTATGGTGTTTAATTTTCTATTTTATGATATTCTTATTCCAAATTTATATTTTTTTGTTCCAGCAACATATTACTTCATTGATATAAATTGCAAAGAGTGTTGGGGATAGGGGGCAGCCTTGTCTCACACCACGATTTATAATTCCTTCTTCAGAAAATCTGTTATTTAATTTAATCTTTATGGTGTTGTCTTTGTAAATATTTTGTATGTTCTGCCGAAGTAAATTTGGTATATTTCTGTCTTCCAATACATTTAAGAGTTTTGATCTCTTGACTGTGTCGAATGCTTTTTCAAAATCTATGAAAGCAAAATGTGTTTCTAAGTTGAATTCTCTTCTTTTTTCAAGCAATAGTTTAACAGAAAATGCTGAATCAATACAAGATCGTCCTTTCCTAAATCCATATTGACATTCCATAAGGAATTTTTCACTGAAACTTTTCAATTTTCCATTTAAAAGTCTGCATAAATTTTGTAGCATGTATTTAACAAACTGATTCCCCTATGGTTATCCATTTTTCTCTTGTCTCCTTTCTTGAACAGGGGTATAACAATGCTTGTCTTCCATTATTGTGGTATATCTGCATTTTTAATACATTATTAAAGAAGGACAACAGTCTTTCATGGAACTGTTTGCCTGCATATTTGTACAATTCAGAATTCAAGCCATCTGTGCCAGTTGCCTTCCCATTTTTCAATTTCTTTATACTATTGTTCAATTCTTCCAATGATATTATGAAATCTGTCTCATTATTATTTCGGAAAATTGTATCTTCATAGCTATTGTCAGTCCAAAGACTTTTATAATAATTGAAAAAATCTTCTTTTGTTACTCCGCAATTAATTTTGGTAGATTCTTTAATATCTTTATTCAAATGTTTTAATATTTTGAAGGCATTAGGTTGTAGCTTATGCAAATCTGATTCTAAATGTGTAACAAAATTTAACCATGTTTTCCTATGTCTCTTTCTTATTTCCCTCTTAACAATAGCTCTACAGCGTTTGAATTCTATTTCATTTTCTACTTTCTTTGGGTTCAAATATTTTTTATAAGCTGCATTTTTTCTTCAATCAATTGTTTTATTTGATCATCCCAGATTTTTAGAGTTCTATTTCTTCTTTGTTGTATATTTACTTTTCCTAAAGTTTCATTAGCTGCATTTTGAATTATCATTTTAATATTTTTCCATTCTTCTTCGACATCATTACTTTCTGGAGTTGTAGCCATATATTGCTGAATTTTTCTCGAATATAACCATTTAATGCTGTCATCATAAAATAATTTTACCATGTACTTTTGTTCTATGCTCTGTTGTTGTTTCTTCTTTTTTAACCATCTTGGTGGAAATCTTATTTTTGCTTCTACTAGGTAATGATCTGAACCAATATCATATCGTCTGTAGGCTCTGACATCGAGAAACAATTTAAAAATCTTATTATTTGCAATGAAATAATCAATGATTGATTTTGAGTCCTGACGATGCCAGGTATACTTATGTATGTTTCTATGACTGTAAAAGGTATTCGTTATTCTCAGTTCATTGTAGATAGCAAAATCTGTTAATCTTGTCCCATTCCTATTACTGGTTGGTTCGCCAAATGTTCCAATATTATTGTTGACTTGAGCATTGCCCACTCTGGCATTTAAATCTCCTATTATGAGAATGTAATCATTTCTATTAATTTTGCTATAAATTTCTTGTAATATTTTAAAGAATTCTTCATTGTCTTCTTCACGGCCTTCCTCTGACGCATATACACCAAGAACTGTCAAATTACCTCTATTTATTTTCAGTCGAAGTTCTAATATTCTTTCATTCCAGTAAGTGTAGTGTTGAATTTTATTTCTTATGGTTGTATTAATCCAAATCGTTACTCCAGCTTGTCCATGGGTTTTCCTGTCGACACCGCTATATATTTGTACATAATTTTGTGTTTCTTTCGTTCCTTTAAGTTTCTTCTTAGTTTCTGTAGTTACTGCAATATCAATGTTTCTATTTTTAAATATACTGTCTAGTTCCTCTTCTTTTTCATGGATGCTTCGGACATTCCAGGTTGCATATCTTACAATATCATTGTGCCGTTTTCTTTTAACCATATTTATTTGCTGTGGGTCGTCATATTTCAGTTCCTTCTGGATTTGTTCATGTAGAGACTTGAAAGTAGTTTTGAAGTTCCTTAGAACAGGTTACTGGCCCGACGCTAAGTAGTCCAGTGGTAGGGCTGCTACCTTTTAGTCTCTGGACAGACATTAGGATACTGCATTTACTCAGTACCCGATGGAACGGTTATACCGGCGTGACTCGGTCCTCAGAGCCTCGTTTGTGAAAACGGATTGTACCACGAGAAGGTGAGGATGAGAATTGGGTAGAAGAGGTTATACACACGCCACTACCCCTTACAACTCATTTTAGTTTGGGTGATAATTATTTCTACTTCTACTAACTTACCGACAGTATAGAACCTTGGCAGCGCGGACGAAAGTTCGCCGTATTTTTCTATCTTAAACTAATTGTAACCAAACATTCCCTTTATTATTTATCTTCCTCAAATCATGGTTAATTTTTATTTTCTCACCTCATTCTAGGCCTACCTAGTGGGCGCTTTCACTCTAGCATTCTCTAGCATAGTTTTCTCTATTCATATATATATGTTCTTCTCTCTAAGGCCTCATCTACACGTAACGTTTTGTCGTCAGTCTTGCGTGATCAAATAAGATTGACACAAAAATCGTGATGCTACACTACTCAAACTTGTACTCAGTCTTTGGGTCAATCCGCCGCGCCGTCTTGCTTGTACACAACGCTCCAGCGCATGAGTATTTTGCGAGTTCGTCAAACCTCATTCAGTTGATGCATAACGTTCAATTTGCCGTACACACGCAACGTTTTGTTTGACAAACTTGGCATGATCATGCAAGACTGACGACAAAACGTACGTGTAGAGCAGGCCTAAGAATATTGTTTTTACTATAGTATTACTGTCCACCGCTGTGTTCTCGAAGTAGCGAGCTGCCTTGTTACCCATCGGGCCTGGGTTCGATTCCCGGTCGGGACAGGCTCCTGGGTGAGGTTTTATTTCGGGGTTTTTCCTCACCTGTAAGACAAATGTCAGGAAGCTTAGGGCCAAACAGTCCCCGAAAATAATACGGCCATCATCATCATCTTTATCATTATCATCCTTCACCGGTGTGCAAAGCAACGGGAAGCTACCACACCTATAATTCCCTATTAAAGCTGGAAAGCATAACATGAAAATGCTATGAATGCAGTGAAAGGCCTGCCCTCGGGGAGAATTACTATGGATGGATGGATTGTATTACTATAATCTTTTTATATCAGTCCTCATTGAATTAGAATACCTTTCTGTTTACATGGTGGACTAATATACATATTTATTTTGATTATAGTTTAATTTTACTAAAAATATTTTTTTATTTATGTTTTTAAGAGGCTCATTTCTTGATGTTATTCTAATTTATTTCGCAAACGGCTGAATTTGAACTGTGGACATGAATCTGTGCAGATGGTGTCTCAGAGGATTAGACGATGGTTGAAAGGGAATTGTGTATGTGAAGAAAATGGCATGTAGGGGTCGGGGAAGGGGGTTGAGACTGACGTGACTGTGTCTCCCGAGGCGCCATTTCATGTTCCTCGTGAGGGTTGTGCTCTACGTCAAGCTTTACATCCCCTAGTGTTCTCGCAGTACACCTTACTCTCTGCCGTTTACTACTGGCAGGGGTGTCAACTAATTCATATATGTAGATAATTTCGTGCTAAACAAGTTAATGTTTTAAATTGAGAGATAAATAATTCGTTCCATTACGTTTAAAATATGATTCTCAATACTGTAAGTTATAAATTAGGCTTATTACTTATTTAACCTCTCCTATTGTAGGTTTTTTATGTTCCCCAAGTCACCCTATCCTTGTAGGAACACGACATGTTGGGAGATTATTTTTAAATGTTAACACAAACGCACACACTTATTCACACACAAATATATATATTTGTCATGGTTATTTTCGGCGTCTTCTATGTGGGATAGATGAAGATATCAAGGGTACAGTAATTTTGTCATTGAAACCTATAAAACGTACGTACTTTTAATTATACAACCTCCATACTTCCTTACATGTAAGCCAAATGTTGAGGTAAATAAACTCACGACTAAGCTATATATTTTACTGTTTCACACTTCAACACTTTTAAAATTCATATTAAACATTAAACTGTAACATCAGTACCAGTTAAAATGCAGAAGATGAAACATTGTTTTGAAAGGCCTCCATATTGGAACTACTTGATGAAGTTTAATAATTTAGTTGAGGACGACTGACTTACCAGGTACCAATTTTATATGTAATATCTTGTTTCACACTTCTAAATGGAGAAATTTAATGAAATCTAATAACACCTCAAACTCCATTTTGGCAAAAAAAAAAGTGGCTTACCTGGTTCTTTCCCTGTACCCTTCATTTTTTAAAAATATTTTCATGAGAACATCATCAATAGCTTCATTCCTTCGGAATTCGTTAAAACTAACTATGTAGAGCGTAGTAGTGAACGATGTCGCTAGATGCCGTAATAGCCAAAAAGAAAAAAAAATGGATAGCCTATATATATATATATATATATATATATATATAGTTTTTAACCTCTGGCCAGTTGTAGCACGCATTTACAGTAATTTGCACTAATTGTAATGCCGTAAAACCTTCATTCTCTCCATCCTAAAAATCGAACCCGGAACATCGAACTCCTAGACAATAGCTTCGTTCCTTGGTCTCTGACTTACAAGTTGGGTCTTGTATTTTTGAATGAGAGCACACAAACTATGTTTCTGCTAAGTTTGATGTGAGTAATATACAGTATTTGTTGCTACAATGTTCGCTGCCCACGTCCGACCGTTTCTGTATCACAAGAGCCGTCATTAAGTAGATCAAAGCATTTTCTCCGTTCAAAATATTCTTTATGGAAACCGTTGTTAGTATTTACAGTGTATATAACAAACAAGTTGTATCGTAAAATAATTCAATTTATTTTTTGTAGAAGTCTTTTTAAAAACCTACGATAAAATTGGTTTAGATATTAACAGAAAAAACTAAGTACTGGAAATGCGTCGTCATAGAAAATACAGGGTGTAACGAAAATCATCTACATAATCATGGCACTTACAGCCCCTTAAATGTCTTGGCTTATTTAAGGACTTTTTCCCGCGATTCTCTATTTTTGGCCACCACCCACCAGTTCCTGACTCCAGTCAGTATTCACTTCAGCCATATATCTCAATCTGGAACATTCAACTCTTTTTCTTCCATCCATCTTATATTCGATCACTCCCTTTGGACATTCTTTCTTATTGATTCTTTACACATGCACTGCCCATTGCAATCTTGCCACTTTAATAATATTGTTACATTTTGCTGATAAGAGAACATAATATTATTCCCTTTCTTATTCAAATGTTACGTCCGAGATTCTTTGCGAGAAAGAAAAACATGACGGCAGTTAGAGAGTTTTTTTTTAATGTTTAATTTCTGGTTTCAGGAAAACCACAAGTGCTAATTGTCGGATTCCGCTATTTTTTTAAAATACCTTTCATATTTTATTCCAATGGCATATAGGCTATCGAGTTTCGGTGCCAAACATAAAATTTCGGCGGCAGTATTTAAATTTTCGGATTAAATTCAAACTTTTTGTTGCTCGATTTTCTTGACCTCAATTTTCTTAATTAATTGCTATATACCGAGTTTGGTTTCCAAAAATAAGAATTCCAGTCGCTAGAGCGTTAACAGAAGCGCGCACGCAAGGCGCGCACACACACACACACACACACACACATACACACACACACACACACACACACACACACATATATATATATAGCAAATTATACAGGGATCAGTGTTATGGCAGAAATTAGTAGAATGTTAAGTACAATAATTAAAATTAGATTGGAGGAACTAATACAAGATAAAATATCAGAAGAACAAACAGGTTTGACAGCAGGTAAATCGTGCCGTGATAATATATTTGTGATTAGGCAGATCTCAGAAAAAATGTTGGCTAAAGGAAATGAAGTCCATATGGCATTTATAGACCTGGAAAAGGCATATGACTCTGTACCCATCAGCAAGCTTTGGGTGGCAATGGAAAAATTTGGAATACCTAAATCTCTCATACATTTTATAAAAATAATGTATGATTGTAAAGCAAGTATTAAGGTTGGAAATAGAGTATCCTCAGAATTTGATATAACAAAAGGATTAAGACAAGGATGCGGGATGTCACCAACATTGTTCAAGATATATTTAGAAGATGTATTAATGAAATGGAATAAGTCATGTCGGGGAATGGGAATCAACATTAATGGCCATTTACTGCACAATGTATTATTCGCTGATGACCAGATTATAATAGGACAAGATAAAGAAGATATAGAATATATGATTAGAAAGTTGGTTGATGCATTTGAGGTAGGTGGACTGAAGATAAATTATATTAAAACAGAATATATGGTAATCGGAGGAAATTCAGAAGACCTACAAATAAATAATATGATAATTAAACGTGTTGAAGAATTTAAATATATTGGATCTATAATAGATAAATCTGGTACTTGTGAAAAATATATTATTAACAGAGTAAATTGTACAAGGAAGGCGATTAGATCCCTGAATGGTCTTTTATGGAATAGAAATTTAACCAGAAAAACAAAAAAAGAGAGATTATACAGACAATAATAGAAAGTATACTTACATATGGATCAGAAAGCTGGACAATAAATGAAAGGATGCAGAAAAGAATCTTAGCGACAGAAATGGATGGATTACGGAGAAGTATGAGAATATCCAGGCTACAACATATTCGAAATACATATATCAGACAAGAAATGGATGCACAAGAGACTGTTATCGATAGGATAACGAAGAGAGCTCTACAGTGGTATGGACATGTACAACGGATGTCGGAAAACCAGTGGCCTAAACAGGTGTTGGATTGGATGGTACCAGGCAGAAGGAAGAAGGGGAGAAGTAGAAGAGCATGGTATGAGGGAATATATAACGCCATGTTGAAGAGGGGTATGGAGGATGGACAATGGGAAGATAGGAATCTCTGGAAAGCAGGAATCAAAGGCAAACTGCTGTAAAGTGGAAAGCCTGTATTAAGTTAAATAAATATATATATATATATATATGTATATATATATATATATATATATATATATGTATAGAGAGAGAGAGAGAGAGAGAGAGAGAGAGAGAGAGAGAGAGAGGACAGATATTTGTCATTGTCATTTTCGCTTTCTACTAAATAGGATTAGTAAAGATTTCGCCAAAACTGCAATATGTCTACATTCCTCACATTTAAAGTGAAAACATTCAAATATCTAGGATCAGTTTCAATAGATCAAAACATGCAATACATTTAATAAGTTCCTATTTAAAGCAGGGAATTCATGTTTCTATTCAGTTGTTTATAGACGTTTCTTCTCAGTCTACAAAGACCAGAACAGGATATAAGTATGTCAGCCTTAGACTCTTACTATCCCATAGGGCTCCTAAGGACTTAACCTTCTAGTATTATCATTATTATTATTATTATTATTATTATTATTAGTTTAATATATTTTCATTTTCCTTATTAGCTGCATATTGTGCTGTATGTGTTATTAATTACAGATAATTTATAATTGTTAATACCTGTATGTTTAAGTGGAAAAGAAGACGTTACTGTCTTAATTACAACAGGTAAAATAAATGTATTATTATTATTATTATTATTATTATTATTATTATTATTATTATTATATGTAATGTTTCTTATGAAAGGCCAACTATGTAAGCGGTTCAAATTGTGTACTGTAATTAATTTACACCCTGTATATTGTACGTGTACTTGTGTAATTGTTGCACGTTTAACAGTTGATTTGGTAATGAAGCTTTGCTCAACCGCGTAATTTTGTAATTGTGTAACAAGGTTGTGATGTTTCCATTGTGTGCCGCATGATAGCATTATCTTGATTGAGGCTTCGCCACCACCAGCTTCTGAGCTGTGTGCAACTCTCAAAACTCTAGGTCACTCAAAATGCATTTCCCATAATCAATACCAATATATGTAAAACTATTCAATTTTGCTAAATATATTTTTGCTTTCATAAAAATCAACATTAGATTTAGAGACAGACAAAAGCTCACGATTTATAACTTTAATAATAATAATAATAATAATAATAATAATAATAATAATAATAATAATAATAATAATAATAATAATAATAATAATAATAGTAATAATAATAATAGTAGTAATAATAATAATAATAATAATAATAATAATAATAATAATAATAATAATAATAATAATAATAATAAAACCTTAACTGTTTTGCATTTCACAAATCACTACAAAAAAAAATGTCTTGCTAATGTCATATTCTGGATGTATCCATAAAATCGATCCGTTACTGGTAAGCCAGAGTTCGAATATTTGTAATTACCAGGGCCCGGGTTCTGAATGACCTAAAAATGCTTGAAAAAGACATATAAAATGACTAAAATATTTAATGAAAATTACGTAATGTTTATAAAAAATGAACTAACAAATGTATTAAACCACTGTACAAAAGTTGTAAATTAAAGGTTGTTGAATTAGTAGGGTTGCATACTTAATGTTATTACTTGAAAAAGTAGGAAACAAAAATAATGAATTAATTTGAGTAGTTGATTAAAAATCTACAATATCAGAGCATCATATTTCTCTTTGGAACTTCTGTAAATAACAACAAATAGGACTGAAATGTCGGATAATAGCAACCGAGTAATTTAATTGAAATGTTTTATGAAAAAGTAGGACTGTACCTTATTCAGCAATGGAATAGATCACTGTGAACATAAAAAGTTGATCGAATGTAAATGATCATAAAGGAAAATTATCTGAAATAAGACCTACTCACAAATAAATGAAAAAACTCGGGCGATGCAATTATTATATTTGCAGACACACTTTGTCAAATTACAGCTGAGACGTTTTCTTTTTCGCGTAGGGCTACATGTTTATTGCGGCCGATGTGTTGGTGCACAGAGAACCGCTTATCAGCTAATACGCTACTTCAATTTCACACACTTTGCAAAGTAAAATTTCACTGTCTGTAGAGAATATTCATATGACTAGGAACAACCATTACAAACAGGAATGTGGTGCACAAAATAATTAAACATAGGCTCAGTTCTGAAAATCATGCATATAATATATATATATATATATATATATATAACTGTTATTCTTCCAGTTATATTATATGGATGCGAAACATGGATTCTCACTTTAAGGGAGGAGAAAAGATGGATTCTTAATTTAAGGGAGGAGAAAGGTGAGTATTTGATAATAAAGTTCTTAATACTTTTAAAATTCATTACGAAACACCGTTGAGGTCACTATGTAAAAGTTAAAAAAATATGAAATTGGTGCCTGAGATCTCAGTCGTCCTCAACTTTATAATGTTGTAAAATATCAAGATGGCCTTTCGGAACATATGTTCCATCTTCTAACTGTTTGTTAGAATTTTATAAAGAGGGTTCAGGCCATTGGTGTATTCTCGTTAAGTAAGTGTGTGTTCTTGGCTTCTTCTAACATCCCGATTTCTTCGAGAACATTGATTTCAAGTTGTTATTTTCTTTATGAATAATCAACAACACATTATTGGTAGAATTAAATTGATGACCTGTTTGTATAATAAGTTTCGCAAAATTGGATTTACCCCCATTATATCTGAATCCTTTAAAGTGTTCATTAAGTTGTGTATTAAAATGTCTTATTCTGCCTACATAACATTTTTACAGCTATTGTATTTTTGTTTATAAACACCATGTTTTTATAAATATCTGTTTCTTCTATTCTAATTGTAATTATGTTATTTCATTTATTATTTGTTCTATATGCAATTCTCATATTTTTGTCATGTTTTTTAAGCTTTTGCCAGCTTTTGTGTTTCGATACATGTATTTATGTTAGAGTTAACCAATTATTTTTGTTTTCATCAATTTCGATATTTAATTTTGTTTTATTTATTAATTCTCCTTTTTTATTACCTTATCAACAATCATTTTTTCATTTTATCCGTTTTTAGAAGCTAGAATTTTTGTGTAGTCTATTTTAGTTTCTTGTTGTAATTTTCTTAGCGGTAATTTCATCATTCTGTTTATGATGCTGATAAATGTACTGATTTTTTGTTGTTGCGGGGGTGTTTGATTTTTTATGAATGATAATTGTATTACTGGGAGATTTTTTTTATTGTCAGATCTCAAGTTCTTAGGGAAATTTTTGGACCAAAGAGAGATGAACCTATAAACGACATATATCTTTGAAAATTAGCCTACCTAAATTCCGTAAGTAGCAAAAACTGACAATAACTGATCTATAAGATATAATTTTTTTTTTAAATGTGGATATCAAAAATAGGATTATCTCAGATAAAGAAATAGAAAATGACACGTCAGAATTTTAGGAGCCTGTTAATTAATTATATATTTTTACATTTTGATCACCACTTTTTTGTTTTGTCGTGGACATGGATTGAAAATGTCATGCATACCCATTAGAAATAAATTAATATAATAATAATAATAATAATAATAATAATAATAATAATAATAATAATAATAATAAAAAAATAATAATAATAATAATAAATGTTTAAATATTATACCTATATTTATACATGTATTTCAGTGTTCACACATCATTCTTTTGCCTAAAATTGTGCTTCTCTTCTTCACTAGTCCCTATTCATCTATTCTACCTCGTCTGGTCCTTTTCCAAATATTCCTGTTCTTACTTCTTGGATCCATAAATCGCGAGGTATTCCTTTATTCCTTCGCCCAGACAGAAGTCATTCCAATATCCTTGAAGGTAACAGTTTCTCTTGGATTCTTCCTATATAAATATAAGAGTTCAATTGCTTGTAGGACCTAGAATAAAACAATAATAATAACAACAATTAAAATTATTATTATTATTATTATTCATTTACTTAAACCGGGAAAGTTAAGGTGATAAGACTCTATCTTTCACTTCAAATATGTAACAAAATGCACACAGAAAATCAATTACTAATAACAACATAGAAAAATGATAAAAATGTTAAAGTAAAAATAAAACAAATTAAAGTGAAAATAAAATTAATCAAACGAAAAGTGTAGAAACCATCAATTCTGCTGAGCGACCGATTACATACAAAAAAATTTAATGTATTTTAAATTGAGCTAATGCTCTGCAGGCTCTAATACATTGCGGAAGGAGGTTTCAGAATCTAGCAGTGGATAGAGTATAGAAATTAGAATAGTAGAAAACTCTGTGTCAAGTAGCAGGATCTGGTGTGATCCTGTACGTACTCGAATTATCATTCGAGGATACGGTATGGAAGTGAAAAGTTAAGTAGTTTGGTGGAGACGCGGTGGAATGGATTATTTTACGATCGCGGGAGGATGAAGAAATATGGTCATATTTATGAATAGTGAATTCAATACAGAATATCACATAGGCCTACATTTATATTATGAATATGTTACGGAGTATGTGCCAGTCCATCGTTAATGTCCGTCAATAAGATGTCAAAATAATTAAATTGTGGTATAACGAGAGATTTCACAAGAATTATTTTGAGAGCAAAGGAAAGAAAAAACCTCTTTAAGGAATGCATTATTAAACTTTTTTTATGTTTATGTAAAACTAAACTCCTTGGCGCGACAGGCCTAATATTAGCCATTTATTAAAATGCCCTGGGCCTACCAGCCCCTGCGGGACTCACATCCACGTGTGTTAATCACAGAGGTTGAGAATATCCAGCCAGTGTAGGGGTGACATGTGATCAATGTCGGGTCCCCCAGCCGTTATAGCTGGTTTCCTCAACCTGGAGTCGCTACTTATTGTAGCTACTCAATTCCCTCACGATGCTGGGTTGGTACCGGTGCCATATTGGCCGAAATTCCATGACCAAGTTTCTTCCCCCATGGAGACCCGAACCAGTGCAAGTCCCATAGTTCTGATCCAAGGCATCTTTCCTTAACCGCTCGGCTACGGTACGGGGACTTTATGTACTATGTTTTGCTTTCATGTTTGAAATTATATTGAAGTAAAGATTAATATTATGATTTTAACAAAGGATGAATAAAGTATTGTTCCGCTCAGTAGCTGATCGGTTTAACGCATCATGCCTTGGGTCAGAGCTACGAAACCTCCGCTAGTTCGAGTCCCCATGGAGAATAAAATTTCTCATGGAATTTAGGCCAGTATGGGTCCGGTGTCCAGCAGCACTGTGAGAAATCTGGGTAGCTGCAGTAACTAGCTGGTCCAGAAATAACGGCTGAGAACCCAACATGCTGATTACATGTCACTCCTGTATCGGCTAGATGATCGACTACCTATATGATTAACGCAGTGGATGTGAGGCCAGCAGCCGGATTGTGGACCACATGACCTTCTAGCTATTTGTGGCCATGGAATTTAAAAAAAGAAAGCATTGTTTGCCGTCTAGCCCTATATGGTATGGGTATATTTATATTTTCGCGTTATGATTCCACACGTTTTGCTGGCAGTAGCACTTCTACCAGAAAGATCACTGACTGCGGACAGCTCAAATGCGATAGCCAGACTAAGAGATTCCTGAGTCGAAAAAGTGGCGATCTTTCACTGTAAAAATACAACCGTCAAGAAACGCGGGCATTGGTTCAATGGAGTAAACTTTTCTGTATATAAATTAGTACCCCATTCGGGTCTCCGTGTGGAGATTACCTAGAAGATATCTACGGCAAAGTTGTATATGTGGAGAGTTTATGTTCGGATGGTCATTAACCTCTAGATTCGATAGTGCCTTTGAATTAGATAGTTAGTTAGTGTGTATGTTGTCTAAAATGATGTCCGGCAGATTGGTTTTGTTAAAGTGTGAATTAGTACACTAGAAAATAAATGTCTACCGTTCCTTTTGTTTAAATATATTATGACGTATGTTGGGCTGGCTTTTAAATTTCGGGGTGACGGCGAGAGTCAGGTCTTGCCTTCTGTGGTAAAAAAGGTATTCGTGATCGGACGACTTACGAGTCAGTGGTCCCGCGGAGAAAGTTCCACATGTGTATATACCTTAATTCCGGAAAAAATGATTCACGAAACTTCTATACAACAGTCTTGATTGGATGCCTAGATTGTTCCTACCCTCACTTATATGAGGCAATGTGAGGGTCGGATTAGTCGATTGTGTCCGAATAGTGGACTAGTGAAGTGAACTCAAGAGCGAAGGCAAGAAGATGTTTTAAGTGAAACTCTAAGTGAGTAAATAAAAGAACGATTAAATAACTTGTGAATGAAGAGTCTTTATTAGCAGCAAATTATATGTGAAGAATCAGTGAATTGTTGTGAAATAATTACAGTTAGTTTGGAAACTATATGTAAACAACTGTGACGTTAAATTAAAGTAATATAATTTAATCCCTACGCTACCGCAATCCGCGGCAAGATTTTTTAACTTTACTTAGAAGAAAACAAAATATTAATTCAAATTTTGAATGAACATATTTAAAAATATTTAGGAATACTCTTATTACTAAAAAACAATAAGGATTAAAAAAACAGGATTAATTTATGAAATTAGATGAAAATTCAATTGAAGATGATTGCTAAAAATCTAAATGTTAAAGGAGAACATGGGAGGGCACAGGTAAGATTAACTAAAAATCTGAATGTAAAAGGAGAACATGGGAGATCACAGGCAAGATTAACTAAAAATCTAACTTACATTAACTAAAAATCTGAATGTAAAAGGAGAACATGGGAGATCACAGGCAAGATTAACTAAAAATCTAACTTACATTAACTAAAAATCGGAATGTAAAAGGAGAACATGGGAGATCACAGGCAAGAGTAACTAAAAATCTGAATGTAAAAGGAGAACATGGCAGATCAAATGCAAGATTAACTAAAAATCTGAATGTAAAAGGACAACATGGGAGATCACAGGTAAGAGTAACTAAAAATCTGGATGTAAAAGGAGAACATGGGAATCCCGTAATTAAAGTTTTGGACAGTGAGTGGCATGGGGAGAAAAAAAAAAAAAAAAGTAATTTACTGTAGTTTGATTTAATTTGAAGTTGCAAATGTTGCTGTTGACATTTTTTTTAGATTTTAAGTGTGTGAAACGTGAATTCAGTGTTCAGATTATTTGTAGAAATGCATCGTTACCAAAAACATTGTTAATACTGGTTGGATTCATTAAAGACGAGTGAGTTAATCTTCGCTTCTCTTCAAGCAGTGTTTACTATAATCTTAGTGGATATTTTACCATTCACTATACATGGTATGGAATGAATCTGATATCAAGACTTACGAAACATGAGTTATCTTAAGATCACAGTTTCCAAAGTTTCTCCTGAACACTCGGTACTGGCATTTTGGAGAGATTCGTATAACAAAAGCCACCTCTTTTCAATATGTTTCCGAGAATTTCAATCAAAGGCTCCTAGTATTTAACGAAACAAAAATCTAAAACGTTTCTATTTTTCAACACTCTATTCAACGTGTTGCCACGGCTCAGTCATCTTATTTCATTATAATAAATTATATCTATGATCGGGGTTGGACATGCTGATTGTATTTGCACTCTGCACGTGAAGGTAAATCTCTATTCAACGACTACCCGAATTGCTCACTCCATCTGTTTCAGGGTCTCCTCAAGTCTCTCCTTACGCCGTGCTTGGTAACATAGTGCTTTTAACGGTAAACTGCTTTCTCGCATTGTCAGAACATGCTGTTTCTATTTAATCCGATACTCGTATATGCCCCTTATGAGCTATTCCGTCTTCCTTCCACTTACTTCGTAGATCTTCACTAGGTGTTTTGTCTCTTAATATTACTCCATTTAAAGATCGTTCGTAAGAATAATCTGCTCATTTATCACATAAATGTTTGCAGTGTTTGTATTTTTAAATAATATTTTCAGAGAGATCGGGATAAACATTTCATTATTATGCTTAACTTCACGTAATGTGCCATGAGACACATTCAGCTTACCAAAAATCATGCCTATTCTTTCCATCTGAGCTGTGGTTTACAAATTGTTTTTCTTCCTGCAGGTTGATAATTGGATACTACATTTGGACTTCTCTTGCTTTTAATCATTTGTATGTTTTCAAATTATCTTTGGAGTTGTGTATTTTATCTATTCTTATATCTTGACTACATGAGTAAAACTACTACACATCTTCTTCCTCTTCTTCACGGTTTAGGCTTATTTACTAGCCTGTTCCAGCTCCAAATTGCTGGTCTTTCCATCTTTTCTTTGATCTTCTCAAACTTCTCCTTCCTCGTGGTGAATAGATGTATGCTGCTTTTGGTATTCTATTCTCAGTCATCCTTGCCAAGTGTTCTTTCCAGTTTGTTCTGTATTTCACTATTGTTGTGTTTAGTTCCTCTACTTTTAGATGTTGTCTACACATCTTAAGAATTTAATTTCTTCTTATTTAATTGTGTCAGTGTCCACGTCTTAACTTCACAAGAGCAGACATTAACTCGTAGGACTATAGTTTAATTTGGGTAACAGTGTGTGTGTGTGTGTGTGTGTGTGTGTGTGTGTGCATGCATGCCTGTGTTCCATTGCTACTCACTGCAATTATGTTGCTGCGAGCTAGTTGAATAGATAGCGTTAATGTGGTATTTTTTTTCAACATACGTATCACATCGGCTGACTATTTTACGTAGATATGTGTTGTTGTATTGTGTACAGAGAAGAGCGTAGGACAAGTGTACGTTTCAAGTGTTTGTGTATGGGGTAAGTATGTTACCAATATATGAGGAGACGGAAGAAGGTGAAACCCAGTGTCGGCATGTGGCCCACACCTGTCGAAAAGCACCAAGCGGGCCCCAGGCTTAATGTATTTTTTCTTCTATTCATAATATATCTTCTTAGCATTACTTTAAGATAATCGAATTTATTTAATATATGTTTAAAATCTTTAAGCCTATTATTAAAATAAGTTATTATTCTACATCCTAAATAGTTAAATTGGTTTGCTTTGCCTAACGTTTTGTACCGTCAACGTTTTTTTTGAAGCGAATTCCGAAAGGAATGACGATATGAAAGATAGGGTGGGTGAAGATTTGTATTTTTTCAAAAATATTTTAATTTTAATTCCACAATACAGTGCTTTTCTCCTTCAAACCACAGTGATTTGTCGCCAGAGTTGGTCTAGAGCATCTTCTTCCCCTCAGATCACTATCTTCCCATACTTCTCCTCACTCCATCTATCCAATGTTCTCTAGGTCGGCCTCTTCCGCATTTTCCATTAGCTTTCCAATTAATTGTTCTCTCTTCTCCCATTCTTATAAGGTGTCCATACAATTTTCAAACGTTTCTTTTCTTTCTATTTTTTCCAATATGTTTTTTTTAACTTGCATAATTTTCTTTATTGTGCGGTTTTGTATATACTAGCTGGCCCGGCGAACGTCGTATCGCCTTTAAATATGTTTACGGGTAATTTTTCCGATGTTTTAATAGTTAGCTGCTATTCGGCGCGAAAACAAATCCAACAAAATCAAAGATCAATACAAAATCGGTCCAGCCGTTCTTGTGTTATGAATAGTGTAACATAATATCCGACTTTGTTTTAATATGTCTATAGAAGTCCCGGCAACGCGTTGCTGTTGCTAAGGTATACGTTAAATTATGTCGTAGTAAACTAAGTGAGAAATCTAAATCAGAAAGTTTTTGTTTTACACACATTTTTTAGTTCTGGTACGTTAACTACACCCGGTATAAATATGGGTGGTGGTTTATGTGGAAGTGGTTTTGTTGATTGAGATGAATTTATGTTGTCTGCATTCTCAGTATCATCCATAAGTGTATCATAAGGATTATATAATTTATTGATGGAATATTTTGAGGAGGCTTGCTGATTTCATTATAGTTTCGTTTTTTTTTTTTCTACGAACTTGTTGGCAGTTTCGATTCTCATCATCATCAAGAAGTCTCTGTATAGTAATATCATCTTGTGATATATTATAGTCATCTTGTTTTTCATTTAATTGAGGCATGGAGATTGTCTCTGTAACATTAGGCATATTATTATAACTAACAGTCTTACTTACAGTTCTGTTATTCCGTTCCTTAGGACTTTCATATGTTTTTAAATTGACATTCTTCTTAAATGTAAGATTTATGTCACATAGACCTATACCAATTTTCGGAAATTTACTTGGTATCTTATCATTCATTGTTTCTAGAACTGATTCGCCATATTGTTCTGTCCCTTCTCGGTCCAGTTAAATTTAAATTAAGTGCTGTCTTTCAGCCAGATTACTTAAAACTATTACTTACACACGAAATTAATATTATTATCAATATATTGAAAATAAAATAAACACTGAACACGCTTAAATTATGAAATAATCAATATTTGTAATTCAATTGAAATTCGCGGTTGCAACAAAAAGTACAGCCACCTGGTTAAATAATAAACCATTTACCTTACACGGTCATCTGTTAGAATCGTATGGAACTCGCAGATAACTATAACTCTTTGTTAAATAATAAACAAATAATTTGCAATAAAAAATAATGCGACTATAAATTTAGTTATAAACAACCGTAGGTCTCAAGTTGGATCAAACAGCACACAGTGTGCAAAATTTTATTAAAATCGGTTCAGTAGTTTAGGATTCCATCGCGGACAAACATGACACGTAATTTTTATATATTAAGATATATACATATATTTGTATATATATATATATATGTGTGTATATATGTATGTATATATATATATATGTATATGTATATTTATGTATATATATGTATATATATGTATATATATATAGGTATATAAAAGGTAAAGTGATCCCACTACAGGCCTCAGGAGGCCCTTGGGGTAGTAGGAGGTTAAGGCTCCCACTTTTTCTTGACAATCGGCACTTGATGTCAGCCGGGTTGTCAGCCCTGCGTGACGGCCGCCTTTACCCCAGAACAAGCGTCTGGTACTCATTTCAGTTAGAGGCTGAGTCGACCCCAGGGCCATAGGGCCGCCAGAAGGTTTGGGTCAGTTTAAAAATCCTGACCCCACCGGGACTCGAACCCTCGACCTTCCGGCTTGTAGCGCAGTGCCTTAACCACTACGCTACGGCGTGCCCCATATATGTATATATATATATATATATGTGTGTGTGTGTGTATATATATATATATATATATATATATATATACCGGTAAATATGTCGGTGTTATAATTTAAATGTTGACATTTAGCAATATTTATATGTGTGTGTGTGTGTGTGTGTGTGTGTGTGTGTGTGTGTGTGTGTGTGTGTGTGTGTGTGTATGTATGTATGTATGTAAGTATGTATGTGTGTGTGTGTGTGTGTGTGTGTGTGTGTGTACATTAACATTCCAGCAGCCGCAATTATTGTTTCATCGAAACCAAACTAGGTATATAGCAATTAATTTAAAAAAATAAGGTTGAGTCCATTAACCAACAAAATCAAACCTTGAGGTGTGAGAGTTCACCTGAAACGAAAATAAAGAAACCGCTCTAGTTGTCACACTTTTCGACGTTTCACGATGAAACTTAGTATATTATATTAAAATAAATCGAGGAAGGCATGTTCCAAACCTCAGAGAAATCTGACTATTAGAAGTGTAGATTTAACGGAAACCCGAAATTCAGAATTGATCTATCAACTGCCATATTGCAATGTATACAATGCAGTTTAATTAACCCTTAAATAGGAAATCTATCCTATAAGCTACATTAGTTCAATCTACCGTATTTATATTTTAATAAAGTAATGGAAAAATAAATCGATAGATTTTTTTTAATTGGTGTAAATTTAAACAACAATATGCGAATAGATTATACTTACGGTTATGCAAACATTGTTTTCACTGCAGTCCGACAGTTTTAAATTAGCTGCAATCAGAAATTAAGTTCCATCAATTTAGGAATATATATTCCGTAAACATGCAAAATCAAACTTTAAATTAGACTTGCTGAGGAAGTAGCTAAGTTTACTCAATTTCTGCATGATTGATGTTTATCTCGCTGCCATTACTTATTTCTAGAAATACAATTTTTAATTAGCATGGAAACTCATGGCAGTACACTATATAGTGATTACGGTCACTCATGCTTTCAGATATCCTGCGCCCAATGTCCCTATTTGCTGTTAAAGCATATGGAGTAATGTAAAATTTATATAAATTATGTTTAATATATTTATATAATTCTATTTATTTATATACAGATTTTTAATGTTTACACATCTTTCTGTGCCTAAAGCTTTATTTTCTTTCTTCACTCGTCTCTGTTCATCCACTCCATGCCCTCCAGTCCTCTTGTTCTCATTCAAGTTCTTATTTCTTCCATCCACGAGTTTCTGGATCTTCCTTTCCTTCTTCTTCCAGGTGGACACCATTCCAATGTTTTTCTGGGTAACCTTCATTCTTGCATTCGTCGTACATGCCCAAACCAATTTAACTGCTTATATATGACGATTTAAAAAATGTCTTGCATGTCAAACTTTCATTGAATATTTAGCATCCTATTTTAATTATACGTTAAAAGTTAAGGTAAGGTGTAGACATTAAGGTTTAGTGCATAGTATTACAGTAGCCATGGATACAAACTGTAAGTAGTGTTCCTTTGTTTGAGACGTCTAATATGACAGGAGGGTGGCGCGATCTATATCATTGAAGGGGGGGGGAGATGAGAGATGACACGTGATCAAAGAACAACTTTGCGTCAGCCATGTTATTACAGCTTCAGACTGTGTAATTAAGCAGCCTGTTTCAGAGAACGCAAACAAGTGCTAATACCTTGGTACATACCCGAGCGTGTTAGTTTAGTCTACAAGGCCATTTATTGCTCAGGCGGTTTGTATACTGCAGAGATTCTGCTTCATTCTTGGGAGTTGATAAAAAACCCAATACTTGAAATGCATAAAAATTCGTAACTTACATCCCTTTGTGTTGAGTACGCAGCCGCATGCAAGTCAACCGGGTGACAGTAGCCCTTACAAAGTGTTAGCTACTATTTACTCTTAGTTCAGTAGTGATAATCCACAGCAAAGTATGCAGAGAAGATGATCCAAATATGGGTTAGGGTCGATAACCAGCTAGTCTTGTATTGAGAGTATATAGTAATACTAATAATAATAGTAATCCATCCATCCATAGTATTTCTGCCCGAGGGCAGGTCTTTCACTGCAGTCATAGCATTTTCATGCTATGCTTTGCAGCTTTACTAGGGAATTGTAGGTGTGGTAGCTTACCGTTGTTTTCCACACCGCTGAAGGATGATGATGATGAGATGATAATGATAAGGATGATGATGAGATGATATTGATAAGGATGATGATGATGGCCATATGATTTCGGGGACCGTTTGGGCCTTAAAGTTTTCCTGACATTTGTCTTACAGGTGAGGAAAAACCCCGATAAAAACCTCACCCAGATAAACTGTCCCGACCGGGGATCGAACCCGGGCCCGCTCCGTGACAAGGCAGCACGCTACCTCGAGACCACAGCGCTGGACAATAATAATAATAATAATAATAATAATAATAATAATAATAATAATAATAATAATAATAATAATAATAATAATAATAATAATAATAATAATAGCTTTATTTTACTTGTCAGAGTTAAGGACTTAAGGTCTACCACTCAACCAGGTTAATATATATATATATATATATATATATATATATATATATATATATATATATACAAAAATTATTCTTACATCTGAGTACAACAAAAATAAATATTACATAGTATGTCTACAATATTACATAGTATGTCTACAATATGGGGCACGCCGTAGCGTAGTGGTTAAGGCACTGAGCTACAAGCCGGAGGGTCGAGGGTTCAAGTCCCGTTGGGGTCAGGATTTTTAAACTGACCCAAACCCTCTGGCGGCACTATGGCCCTGGGGTCGACTCAGCCTCTAACGTAAATGAGTACCAGACGCTTGTTCTGGGGGTAAAGGCGGCCGTCACGCAGGGCTGACAACCCGGCTGACATAAAGTGTCGATTGTCTAGAAAAAGTGGGAGCCTTAACCTCCTACTACCCCAAGGGCCTCCGGGTCTGTTGTGGGATCACTTTACTTTTACTTTACTTTACTTATGTCTACAATATAATGATTATTTATAAAATATTTTGATATAATGTAGATTTAACGAATGAAATATAAAATATACAAGATAGAAAAAAAGAAAAACCTATTACTGACATAAAAATAATTATTTAATAATAGGTAATTGTATAAGCGTGACTTAAAAGTATCGTATTTGTGGTGTCCCCTGATATCTTGAGGTAAGAAATTCCAGGAGCTGACAGAGGCCACTGTGAAAAAAGTAGAATAAGATGAAGTGCTATGAAGAGGAATTGTTAGCAGGCTGTTATCTTGTGACCTAGTGTCAACATTGTGGTAAGAAGATAATTTCTCAAATCTGGATGCCAGGTAACGAGGAGTGTAGGAAACTAGAAGCTTGAAAATAAGTGAAAGAAAGTGCAATTTAGGTTAGTAAGATATAGCCAAGTGTGATTATTTAAGTGTTCAGAAATATGATCAAAACGGTGGATATTAAAAATGAATCGAACGCAAGGATTATGAACACGCTACAGTCTCTGCGACAAGTCATAGTTTAGGTCAATATGTATAACGTCACAATAAGCGAAGTGTGGAAACACAAGATTCTGCAAAAAGGTTTGTTTTAATGAAACTGGGAGAAGATTCTTTAAATGTCTAATTTTATGTAAGATGGTGAAAGTATTTTTAACATGTTTGTTTCACTTGTGTTTGCCAGGTTAAATTTGCATCTAGATGTAGTCCTTAATATATTACTGAAGAAGAATAAGGGATAATTATATTATTTATAGTCCACCGCTGTGGTCTCGAGGTAGCGTGCTGCCTTGTCGTGCGGCGGGCCCGGGTTCGATTCCCGGTCAGGACAGGCTCCTGGGTGAGGTTTTTTCGGGGTTTTTCCTCACCTGTAAGAGAAATGTCAGGAAGCTTAGGGCCCAACGGTCCCAGGAAATCATCCGATCATCATGATCCTTATCATTATCATCAACATCCATCACCGGTGTGGAAAGCAACGGGAAGCTACCACCCTATAATTCCTTAGTAAAGCTGCAAAGCATAGCATGAAAATGCTATGATTGCTGTGAAAGACCTGCCCTCGGGCAGAATTACTATAGAATATAATAAAATATTATTTATATTAATGTTTGGAAGTGTAGATACCTCAAAGGTTGTAAGCATTCTTTGTTGTCCTATTAGAATGACTTGTGACTTGTTAGGATTCAGATTTAGACCGAAACTTGAAGACCAGCTAAAAATGGACATGATATCGTCAAGCTATTATAGAGAGAATCAGGAGATGAATGTAGGTAAATCTGGAGATCATCATCATAGAGGTGATAACGGTAGTGTTTTAGAACACTTGGTAAGTCATTGATGTAGATTGAGAAGAGAAGAGGTCCGAGAACACAACCCAGGGGATTCCCGCCTGCACGTTGCACCATGACGAAGATCTAGAGTTTAACGAAACGTACTGTTGACGTCCGTGCAGGTATGAGTCGAACCAGGATATAACGCTGTCAGAAATGTGTAGGTTCTTGAGCTTTATCATAAGTATGTCGTCGTCTACCGTGTTAAAAGATTTGCTGAAGTCGAGTAAGGTTAAAGAAGTCAATTCACGTCTCTCCATGGCTTCACGAACATTTCAGAAGTTTTTAACAGAGCTGTGGTTGAACTGTAGATGTAAAGCCGGATTGATAAGGTTCTCAAGGATATAAAATTTGCATGGAGATATTCAGTTATTTGCCTATGTACAATATGTTCCAGGGCTTTAGATCATGTCGGAAGGATACTAATCGGTCGGAAGTCATTAACAGTTAGTAGGTGTATTTATTTTAGGTATAGGCCGAGCCATAAAAAGTACTAGAGCGTCGTGAAAATAGCATGAACTGGATCATCTAGCTGCTGATTTAGTGCAGCACTGTCGGCCGCTGTGGTCTAGTGGTTTTATTTTTTTACTCTAGTCTTGGGGTTGCGGGTTCAAACCCGGCCGGGGTCTTTTGATTTTTTCAGAATGGAAAAATCCAAGGAGCAATTCCTTCGGGAAGGAATTTAACCGGTGGATCCCGAGTGTGGAGATTTTCAGGCTCGTAAAATAACTTTAAGGTTAAAAAAAAAGATACCTCTAATCAAAATTGACAGACCGTCATCATCCCAGTAATACCTTAGTTGACTATTAGATTTCTCATTGGATCGGTATGCTCAAACACATACCATTCATGACATCTGCTGTAAGGAAATAAGCGTAACTGAATTAGCTTGGTTTAGAAACTCGTAACAAAGGAGAGATTATGGCTAGACTTAAAGGGCCGTAAAGCCAATAAGTAAATACATCACTAGCTACCTAGATCTCTGATTTGAACGTTGATTTTTGGTTTTGAGTAGGCATACTTGAAAGATTTACATGGTATATATGTTTTATTTTTTTAAGTATGACGTTCTGAATTATCAATATAAGTTTATTTAGTTTCATTATATGTGTAAAGTCCACCGCTGTGGTCCCGAGGTAGCGTGTTGCCTTGTCACGCAACGGGCCCGGGTTCAATCCCCGGTCGGGGCAGTTTTTCTGGGTGAGATTTTTATCGGAGTTTTTCCTCACCTGTAAGACAAATGTCAAGAAAACTTTAAGGCCCAAACGGTCCCCGAAATCATATGGCCATCATATCATCATTATTATCATCCTTATCATTGCCATCATTATTCGTCACCGGTGTGGAAAGCAACGGGAAGCTACCAAACCTACAATCCCCTAGTAAAGCTACAAGCATAGCATGCAAATGCTATGATTGCAGTGAAGGACCTGCCCTCGGACAGAATTACTATGGATGGATATGTGTAAAGAGTAGTCTTATAGTGTATAAACTGTAGTTTAACTTGTTAATTCTTAACTTTAAAATAACATCAAACCTCTCAGTTCAATGTGTCTAATACTTCTGAAGGTGGAAATATGTGCTAATAGCTGATATTTACACCATAAATAAATGGAGGCTAAATGCGAAATAAGTGTTAATGGTTCCAGGGTATATTTTGTTTTCTGTGGCACACCCTGAATGAGCTGCGTAAAACTTTACAGTCTTATCATAAACAATATAGGAATAGTAATGTTTTGTCAGAAGTAGAGGAAGTCCAAAATAACGGTAATTTTGTCATTCTGAGACTTAGGAACATGTTCAGATGAATCTAAAACAAACGTATTCATGACGATGATGACATTTATGATAAGATTACAATGTTTTTATGCAATCTATAATTATAAAATGCAAATTTCGTCAACATATGAGAATAAACCTAATTTATAATTTTGCAAGTCAGTAAATCAATGGAAATTATATGGACACAAATAACAAATTCATATCACCATTAATATAGGCTACAAAAAAAACTTTCACATTAGAAAAATGTATATTTTATTGCTTGTGATACTACTGGCATTTCATTTTGTCAATTGACAGTATTCATTAAAACTACTGTAAATATTAGTAAGACAAAAACAATGACGTTTAACAATGGGACGGTTTACGGTAGAGCAGAGGAATGGAAATACGGAGATCAAATACTTCAAAACGTGAAATATTTTGAATATCTTGGTACGACGTTGAAAATGAACGGAAGTGGAAGAAACATATTGATATAGCATTATTCAAAGGTTGTTTAAAAAAGAGGCAAAACAAGAAATGGTTTGATGAGGAATGTGCCGACATCGTAAAGAAAAGAAAGCTAGCAAAAATGAAACCAAATGAGGTAAATTTAGAGCAATTGAGTACTATTAGACGGGAAACCACCAAGTTACTAAAGAGTAAAAAGAGGGAATATTTGAGAGAGAAGATTAATTATCTTGAAATGAATGCAAAAAATAGGAACATTAGAGAATTATATCAAGGAATTAGTATAGAGAAGAAAGGGTTTCAGGCTAGAACAAACATAATTCGGAATGAAAATGGGGATATGATTGCAGATTCTAGGAGTATATTAAATAGATGGAAAAGTTACTTTAATCAGCTATTAAATGTACATACAGAACAGGACATTGAGGAGGATAAGTTACAGACAGCAGAAATGCTAGTCGCAGAGCCAAGTGCATTAGAGGTTGAAATAGCAATTGAAAAATTGAAGGTGTATAAAGCATCAGGTTCAGATGAGATCCCAGCAGAACTGATAAAATCAGGGGGAGAAAAATTGATGGACAAGATACGCTGGTTGCTTAGTATGATTTGGGGAAAAGAAGCTATTCCAGATGAATGGAAGGAATCAATTATCGTACCAATTTATAAGAAAGGAGATAAAACTGATTGCAACAACTACAGGGGCATCTCATTACTTTCAACTTCTTACAAAATTCTAACAAATATATTAGTAAGCAGACTTACTCCCTATATTGATGACATTCTAGGAGATCATCAATGTGCATTTAGAAGAGACAGGTCTACAACAGATCAGATTTTTAGTATAAGACAGATTTTAGAAAAGAAATGGGAATATAATGGTACTGTACATCAACTACATGTAGACTTCAAAAAAGCATATGTTTCAATTAAGAGGGAGAAGTTATATAGTATCCTGCTGGAGTTCGGAATTCCTAAAAAGTTAGTTAGACTTATACGAATGTGTCTAAATGGCTCAAATAGTAGGGTGCGTGTAGGCAAACAGTTTTCAGACACTTTTGAAATCCAGAATGGGTTGAAGCAAAGAGATGCACTATCTCCTCTACTATTTAATTTTGTACTAGAGCATGCCATTAAATCTTTAGAGAATGGGGTAGGCTTACAACTGAATGGTATTAATAAGCTGTTAGTTTATGCTGATGATATAGTACTACTGGCCGATAGCGAGGAGATACTGAAGGCCAACACGCACACACTATTGAGTAACACTAAGAAATTAGGACTGGAAATAAATATCAGTAAAACTAAATATATGGTCACACGTAGAAATTCAGTATATAATGGAAATGGACAGCTAATAACAAATGAGGGAAATTTTGAGGAAGTGGCTGAATTCAAATACCTAGGAACAATAATCACAAATAGGAATGAGATGCACAAAGAAATTAAACATAGGCTCAATTCTGGAAATGCATGTTATTATGCTTTGCAGAGACTTTTGATGTCCCAACTCCTTTCGAAAAACGTTAAACTGAAAATATATAAAACTATTATTCTACCAGTTATATTATATGGGTGCGAAACGTGGACTCTTACTTTAAGGGAGGAAAGGAAATTACGAGTATTTGAGAATAAAGTACTTAGCAACATTTTTGGACCAGAGAGAGATGAAAAAACAGGTGAATGGAGAAGACTACAAACAATGAACTACATGGTATTTACAGGAAGCCAGATATAATAACAGTTAAGTCTCGTAGACTGCGATGGGCAGGACATGTTGCGCGTATGGGGAATGAAAGACGTGCATGGAAACTTCTTGTAGGAAAGCCAGAAGGAAAACGCCCAGTTGGTAGACCAAGAATGAGGTGGGAGAACAACATTAAGTATGATATGAGGGAAGTAGATTATACAGGGAATGATGGGAAAGCATTAGCTCAGAATAGGGATGTATGGAGAGCTTATGTCTGCGCGGCCATGAACCTACGGGTTCGATAGTGCCAGTGAGTGAGTGAGTACGTAAGTAAGTAAGTATTATTCAAAGGAAGGGGACAACTTAATAGTATTTTCAGTATTCTGGGTAGAGTGCCCGATATTCCAGTTAGTACGTTAGAAAAAATGTATGCAGCGATGGTGAGGCCAGTAATGCACTATGGTAGTGAGACTTGGGGTTTTCAAAGAACGGAAATACTAAATAAGCTATATACGCATTATCTAAAATATATTACAGGACTTAGCAAGGCCGTTTCTACCTGTGGAATTTTATATGAATTTCGGTCATTTCAGGACGACATAAACTGCAAAATTTGTGTACTCAAATACTGGTTGCGGCTAATCCAGGATGAACGAACCAATGCTCAGAGCATTTTGTAACGACCACCAAATTAGGAACGCAAATGGGAAATTCTGTGCAGACGAGGTTAGGAGAGAACTCCAAAAAATTGGGATGGGTTGGGTATGGGAAAAAGGGACTGAAAATCTCAAGAATGTGTGGAGAAAAATAAGGAGGAGGTACTTAGATATAAACCGACAAAATATTTTGGCCGAATGTGCGGGAAAACGATCACTGTTTTTTTACAGAGAGACCTGAAACAAGTTTGGGGAAAAGAATCTTATATACTCAATCTAGGATTTAAAGAGAGATCAGGGCTTGCTTGGTTCAGATTAGGGGCATGGAAATTTTTAAAAATTAGCGACGATCACGATATGCGAATATGTCCAATGTGCAGGAGCTTTGAAGACGAGATACATATATTAGGAAAATGTAACGATTTAGAATATTGGAGGCATCAGATATCACCGGAAAGATTTCTAAATTCAAGTCGTGAAAGATTGGCATGCCACGAGTTACTGGTAAACCCAGAAAATTGGATAATCGTGGGTAGATTTCTGGACAAAACGCAGAGAATAAGAACAACACTTATTCAGGAATAAATAAATATGTTAACAAATTTCAATACCATTAATTTTTAATAATTCTACATAACTGAGTTAATGTATAATGTAATTATTGTATTGATATCTAATTGTAATATTATTGTGTTTTCTTTTTTTTTAAGTATATTATTACCAAACATCAAGTTATTGTAACGGACTGTCAACACCACGTACGGCTTACTGCCTGTGCGATCCATATTTGTAAATAACATTGTATGTATCTTACTTTTAGTTTAATAAAGTCCTTATATATGTATATACTTCCATGGTAACAAGTAATAATACAAATGGCTGTTGTCGGCATAGGCCTATATTTCAGTAACATTATTCTTGTTCGTATTTCATTAGTCGACATTACATACGGGCAAATTCATTCTGAGCAAACGAGTATTTAGGGGTTTCGTTTTTGGGTGAGTTGTTGAATAGGTTATGTATAGTACATGTTAATATGTATTCGTTGAAAGTAATGGAATTCGATGTAATCTAACAGGCTATATAAAAACGAATGTTTGCTTATTTGTTTGTTCGTACTTATGCGCGGCCATACTGTTGATCCAATTGTGATGGGGCTTATTGCAAAGTGTTCAGGAGATTCCCAGGATGAACATAGGCTATAAGAGAGTTGTGTTACTCATCTCCTACAACCTTAAAAATCTCCCTTTGTAGCGGAAAACGTGAAAAAAGTTACTCTTTGGACGCTTAAATGGCTTACGCTGCCTAAACTACTACAAATACACAAAATTATTGTACACATAATTGAATATCTCAAAAAGCTCTACAAAAAAGTCCGGGATAGCATATGTTTTTCTCTTACGGATAACTCACAATAACCATTTTTGTGTTTCATTGATGCCAAGAATACCGAGACAAGTACGTAGATTCCTGTGTAAGCATAGCAGCACATGGCGGGTATTCTTTTACGGATAACTCACAATTTCTAATTTTGTCTTTTAGCTCATTTATACCAAGAAGAACGAGATAAGTAGATTCCCGGGCAACACCATCAGTACGGGGAATCTTAAAATAATTACGATATACATTTATAATTTTTGTTTCATTTTACTTATTCAACTAATCATAAGAAGTACATTAATGTTTGTCTTTCAGCTCATTTATGTCAAGAAGATCGGGATGAGTAGATTCCCGGACAACGCCGGGTAAACAGCACGGGGTATCTAAAAATAATTACGATATAAATGTTTCCATATACTTATTCAACTAAACATAAAACACATTAATTTTCGTATTTCAGTTCATTTGTGTCAAGAAGATGGGGATATGTAGATTCCCGGGCAACGCCGGGTAATCAGCACGGAGTATTTAAAAAAATATAAATTTATAATTATTTTTCCCTTTACTTATTCAACTGAACATAAAAGCACATTAATGTTCATGTATTTAGGCGTAGCAGCGCACGCCGGGTATTAGCTAGTATGAAATAAAATTATGTACATTTCAAGAATTGAAAATGTTTAACTAATTAATTTCAAAATTATGCTCAGTTCATCTGTAAAATGCCCTTTTCAATCCATATATAACTATTTCTGGAGTTAAAAATTTGATGTAATTTAAACCTTTTTTATAATAATTTTTTGATGAAGTTTATAATACGTATGAGCCATAAAGCGCGCGAGTTTGGATGCTGTGAATACGGCTGTATAATAGCTGGCCTATCTTACTACATTAGCAGCCAAATGTTAATTACTAGGAGGTTTTAAGGGTGGAATGGTGTTATAGTACTAGAATTCACTCTCCCTTTATCACCAGTACTAAAATTCTGTAACAACCCCAGGCTTAACAACCCCTGCTCATTAACATGGGGGGCGTTTCTGTACTTGCATCCATTATATTACAAGCCTGGACGTTATATATTCAACATATTTGCATTATATGCTCGGAGAGTGTGTAAATTAATTGTTGAGTGTCTGTATAACAAATAAATTTAAAATTTTAAAACCTATAATAATAATAATAATAATAATAATAATAATAATAATAATAATAATAATAATAATAATAATAATAATAACAATAATAATAATAATAACAATAATAATAATAATAACAATAATAATAATAACAATAATAATAATAATAACAAATAATAATAATAATAATAACAATAATAATAATAATAATAACAATAATAATAATAATAATACAATAATAATAATAATAATAACAATAATAATAATAATAAAAATAATAATAATAATAATAACAATAATAATAATAATAACAATAATAATAATAATAACAATAATAATAATAATAACAATAATAATAATAATAACAATAATAATAATAATAACAATAATAATAATAATAACAATAATAATAACAATAATAATAACAATAATAATGGCAATAACAATAATAATAATATAAGAGTAAATGACAATATTACAATAATAATGTAGCGAATGGAGCGCCTTGCGGTGGCGTAGAATTCAGATCGAATTTCTTGAAATTAACTTCACAGATGTTTACACAAATTTCCAAAATAATTTTCTTTATTTCACAATAATTCACTGGTTTCACATATTTTACTTTCTGCTAACAAAGGTTCTTGCTTCACAGTTTATTATCACTCATTTTTCTGTACTCGCTGACGCTTTCACTTAGAACATGTTCTTGTTCTCACACTTTGGTTACGTTTATTTGTTGACATTTTGGATATGACCGACCGTCCTCGCATCTTCCTACATATGCGAAGGTAGGAACATTCTGGACAGCTGTCTCGAATTCTCTCGCACAGGAAGTCCGAGGTATAATTGTTATAGTGTCTATGTTTCTGGAAACTGAAAGCACGACCCGAATTTAATTCCTGTTGGTTTATAATGAATCAAAGGCGGTAAATTGACCAATGGATCTACAATGCTTCAGAATAATCTAGGAAATAATGCAGTATGCATGTTAGAACGGACCACTACTTCCGAACTGTAGGACTTCAAACTATTTGAATGCTAACGATTATCTTTGAGGTACGAACACTTTTTTTCTCATATTGCGACATTTAATGGCATCTTTCGTTACCACGGCCTACATCATCAATTTTTCTACATTAAGGCAATATTAGTAGTTTTTTTTTGTGTTGCAAGTAGTCAGCAACATTGCATTGTTAATATGGTTACAAAACTGGAATGTACGTATCAGGGTGTAGACGAACTACAATGTCATCGTTGATTGGTTTTCTTATCTTCGATAAGTATACAGAGATTACTTACTTACTTACTCACTGGCACTATCGAACCCGTAGGTTCATGGCCGCGCGGACATAAGTTCTCCATACATCCCTATTCTGAGCTAATCCTTTCCAATCATTCCCTGTATAATCTAATTCCTCAAATCATAGTTAATGTTATTCTCCCGCCTCATTATTGGTCTACCAACTGGGCGTTTACTTCTGGCTTTTCTACAAGAAGCTTCCATGCAAGTCTTTCATTCCCCATACGTGCAACATGTCCTGTCCATCGCAGTCTACGAGACTTAACTGTTATTATATCTGGCTTCCTGTAAATACCATGTAGTTCATTGTTTGTAGTCTTCTCCATTCACCTGTTTTTTCATCTCTCTCTGGTCCAAAAATGTTGCTAAGTACTTTATTCTCAAATACTTGTAATCTCCTTTCCTCCCTTAAAGTAAGAGTCCATGTTTCGCACCCATATAATATAACTGGTCGAATAATAGTTTTATATATTTTCAGTTTAACGTTATTTGAAAGGAGTTGGGACATCAAGAGTCTCTTCAATGCATAATAGCACGCATTTCCAGAATTGAGCCTATGTTTAATTTCTTTGTGCATCTCATTCCTATTTGTGATTATTGTTCCTAGGTATTTGAATTCAGCCACTTCCTCAAAATTTCCCTCATTTGTCATTAGCTGTCTATTTCCATTACATAATGTAATTCTACGTGTGACCATATATTTAGTTTTATTGATATTTACTTCCAGTCCTAATTTCTTAGTGTTAGTCAATAGTGTGTGCGTGTTGTCCTTTAGTATCTCCTCGCTATCGGCCAATAGTACTACATCATCAGCATAAACTAACAGCTTATTAATACCATTGAGTTTTAAGCCTTGCTCATTCTCTAAGGATTTAATGGCATGCTCTAGTACAAAATTAAATAGTAGAGGAGATAGAGCATCTCCTTGCTTCAACCCATTCTGGATTTCAAAAGTGTCCGAAAACTGAGTCTAACTAACTTTTTAGGAATTCCGAACTCCAACAGGATACTATATAACTTCTCCCTCTTGATTGAATCATATGCTTTTTTGAAGTCTACGTATAGTTGATGTACAGTACCATTAACAGAGACTATTTAACTCATGCTCCAAATGGGAGTCAGTGACCAATCACGTTTCAATTATTTCTGTTTTACAACCAATCAGAGTCGTGTTTCACGAAATATTTATGTGTTATAATTACCATATTAAAGAAAGCTCCTCCTTTTTAATATTCTGAACAGGTCTGACCATTATTTTGCAGTGACTGAGCCTGTAAGAAATACAGCTACCAGATTGTATATATAGTGCATGAATGTCAACGCATGCCGCCTGCGGGAGTTAATATAAAAACATTTGTAGCAATTGATTATACCACCAAAAAAAGAAACCACTGTTTACACTTTCTTAAATGTATATTTTCCCAGGTAACAATCCAGAAAAAATATAATTGTCATATTTACATCATGCGACATCAGAAATGAATTAATATACAGTTTGATGTGTTTTATTTTTTCTCCACTAGAGAGCATTCTTACAATATTGCGTTCCTTTGGCAATAAATAGTATGATCTGGTTGCAGTGATAAACAAAAGAAGCAGATGAAGCGTACTTATCGTTTCTCATTTGTTTTCAAACATCGCCGTTTACATTAAATATATAAATATTTTAAAATAACTATAGTTAAATAATGATTTGTGAGTAAACAGCTTAATTTTATTCGTTAAATAGTCCTAACAAATGCCACTCTTGATTTCCAAATTCTCTAGATAAATTCACTCCTCACTTCATGAGTCGTGAATTTACCGATAATTTGGAAATCACTCGTGGCATTACTTATAATTTTTTTAAAGTTAGGATAAATTACATTTTATTTAATCTCTGTGAAAGAATAAAATATTATCAAAATGCTTATCTTCAGTACGTATTACGAATGAATGAACAGCGCATACCAAGAAGAATGTATAATTATAAACCAAAAGGCAGAAAAATGTTGGGAAGTCCATCGAAGAGATGGAAGGACCAATTCGAGCTATAATGAGATCGGAACAGGACATTGGGCTTAATCCTTGATGATGATGATGATGATGATAAATTACATTTCTTTACGTTTTGATATATTTGGTTAGTTTAGATTACAATTTGCTCGTACACAACGGGTATGGGTTCGACCTCAGGTTAGGACAGGTCCTGGGTGATTTTTTTTTTGTTTTTCCTCATCTGTAACACATACATAAGGAAAATTGAATGATCAAATAGTCCCCGAATGCCATCATCATCATCATCATCATATTGAATATGAAAAGGCCCTGGATTAAATAGATCACTCATTCGGTGAGGTCATTAAAAGTATGAGTGTGAACTACTCGTAAAAATCCATTTTCCGACATGTTGTCACACTGTAAGGTCTTATCGGCGCGGAGTGTGTCTTATAAACAAGTAAACAGGGCTAGGGGATCTTATACCGAACCCTTCAAGTGCAGGGCGACCTGACCATTCAAACGATGTAAACAACACTTCTACAGTCCAGCCGCTCAGTCTGTGGCCTTGACGTTTTCAAGACATTGTTGCCGATATGGATATTCAGTGGAGGGGCCGTTTTATGTACTACGCGGTTAGTAGAAATACAGCCGAAAACATCGCAGCAATATCAAACCACACTAGCGGCGCCAATAGCAATGATTGGTTGTGGCAGTCGTCCACTTGCACTTTAACTATTTCATAATTGGCAGTAGAGGGCGAGTTTCTCCCTTTACCCCTCGTACAACCTAAACATCACAGCCAGAGTCTCAGCGGCTTGACTTTATGTCCAAGGCACGGGAGCAATAGGAACACGATGTCAAGACGGGACCAGATATAGTTGGTGCTGCAAAAATTGTATAATACAGCAGGCAATTACAATTGTACAATAAAGTAACCGAAACACTATGCTGTAATGTCAAACACAAAGAAACAAACATAAACAAATCAATGCACACTTTGTAAGTCCACCAATACCTGTAGTAAGTGAGAAATAAATCATCATCATCATCATCATTAATGTTACTCCCTCCACGTATTACACAGTTATATAGTAATCGGATGACACTGTGCAGGGCCGCACACTACTCCGCGTAATACCTGACCTGTATCGTTTGTTTTGATACAGAATCCGCTGCGCCTGCTTATAAATATGCCTGTAAGGTGAGGGGATAAATTATAATGGAAAAGAAGAACAACAATATTTGAGTTTGGGTAGATTCTTCTTCTTCTTCCTTCCAAGTATTAGGCCAAGGCTTGTTACGATCCTATAGAAAATTTTCCCTCCAGCGTTTCATAGGACGGCCCAGTGATCTTCGTCCTCTTGGTATATAATTATAAACAGCTTTGGGGATCCGATTTGAACTCATTCTTTCAAGATGGTGTTTCCAATTTAGTTGGTACTGTTTAATATATTCCAAAATTGGCGTAGTCTTCAATTCTTTTAAGATATCGGCGTTCCTTTTCCGATCCCATCTGGTGTAACCCGCTGTTCTGCGCATGAATCTCATTTCACAAGCCGTTATTCTGCTTTCATGTTGTCTTTTTAGTGTCCATGCTTCACTACCATAGGTCAACACTGGTCTAGCCAAAGTGTTATATAAACGTAATCTTGTATTTTTTTGTACAAGGGATGGTTTCATAACTTGATTAATAATTCCCAAACTTTTATTATAACTAGTAATTTTTTCAGGGATATCCTTTTTATCCCAGATAGAGAGATAATATCCAAGATATTTAAATTGATTAGATCTCTCTAAAATTTTATTCTGGAGACAGATTTTACTTTGTATGGGGTCCTTCCCATGAAATGCCATAATTTTAGTTTTGTTAATTGATATTTCCATATTAAATTTGGCACCTAGTTTTTGTAAATTATAAATTGATTGTTGCAAATCATTTTCGGAAAGTGGTAGATTAGTTATACGAAATGTATCGTTTTGTACATTTTTTCCCTTCTTTATATAGTTTGTATAGTCGTTACACCAACAGATAGTATCCCGCTCCACTCATACTCCTTGTCATCAAACAAACCTATAATTCTTCCGACACGTCGTAACATAGTTCATTAAGACAATACACAAGGACAAATATAATGCCCAAGTTTCAGCTGCATATAATAATAATATTAGGTCCTAATTATAATAATGGTAATAATAATAGCTAATAATAATAACCCAGCACTTGATTAAATCATTTACTTGATAATACAAGTACAGATATAAAAGAATAATAAAATGATCTCTAGAAATTGGTTATGAACTTGGTACGCATTCTTTTGGAAGACAAGTAAACTATTGGTTGCCGAGAAGAGATTTACATCACGTAAAATACTCAAACCCAAAATAAGAATTATCTCAAATAAATATGTCAGCTTTTCACGTCCAGCTTTGAAATTTTCTATCGTATAAACGTTCCTAAAAACATTTCTGTATTTATTCGGATTTTATCCCTTACATTGGTAATGTAGCCTATAAGATATATTACTTACTTACTTACTTACTCACTGGCACTATCGAACCCGTAGGTTCATGGCCGCACGGACATCAGCTCTCCATACATCCCTATCCTGAGCTAATGCTTTCCAATCATTCCCTGTATAATCTACTTCCCTCAAATCATAGTTAATGTTGTTCTCCCACCTCATTCTTGGTCTACCAACTGGGCGTTTTCCTTCTGGCTTTCCTACAAGAAGTTTCCATGCACGTCTTTCATTCCCCATACGCGCAACATGTCCTGCCCATCGCAGTCTACGGGACTTAACTGTTCTTATTATATCTGGCTTCCTATAAAGACCATGTAGTTCATTGTTATGTAGTCTTCTCCATTCACCTGTCTGTTCATCTCTCTTTGGTCCAAAAATTTTCCTAAGAACTTTATTCTCAAATACTCGTAATCTCCTTTCCTCCCTTAAAGTAAGAGTCCATGTTTCGCACCCATATAATATAACTGGTAGAATAATAGTTTTATATATTTTCAGCTTAACGTTTTTTGAAAGGAGTTGGGACATCAAAAGTCTCTGCAATGCATAATAGCATGCATTTCCAGAATTGAGCCTATGTTTAATTTCTTTGTGCATCTCATTCCTATTTGTGATTATTGTTCCTAGGTATTTGAATTCAGCCAATTCCTCAAAATTTCCCTCATTTGTCATTAGCTGTCCATTTCCATTATATAATGTATTTCTACGTGAGACCATATATTTACTTTTACTGATATTTACTTCCAGTCCTAATTTCTTAGTGTTACTCAATAGTGTGTGCGTGTTGGCCTTTAGTATCTCCTCGCTATCGGCCAGTAGTACTACATCATCAGCATAAACTAACAGCTTATTAATACCATTCAGTTGTAAGCCTTCCTCATTCTCTAAAGATTTAATGGCATGCTCTAGTACAAAATTAAATAGGCCTAGTAGAGGAGATAGTGCATCTCCTTGCTTCAACCCATTCTGGATTTCAAAAGTGTCTGAAAACTGTTTGCCTACACGCACCCTACTCGTTGAGCCATTTAGACACATTCGTATAAGTCTAACTAACTTTTTAGGAATTCCGAACTCCAGCAGGATACTATATAACTTCTCCCTCTTAATTGAATCATATGCTTTTTGGAAGTCTACGTATAGTTGATGTACAGTACCATTATATTCCCATTTCTTTTCTAAAATCTGTCTTATACTAAAAATCTGATCTGTTGTAGACCTGTTTCTTCTAAATGAACATTGATGATCTCCTAGAATGTCATCAATATAGGGAGTAAGTCTGCTGACTAATATATTTGTTAGAATTTTGTACGAAGTTGAAAGTAATGAGATGCCCCTGTAGTTGTTGCAATCAGTTTTATCTCCTTTCTTATAAATTGGTACGATAATTGATTCCTTCCATTCATCTGGAAGAGCTTCTTTTTCCCAAATCATACTAAGCAAACAGCGTATCTTGTCCATCAATTTTTCTCCCCCTGATTTTATCAGTTCTGCTGGGATCTCATCTGAACCTGATGCTTTATACATCTTCAATTTTTCAATTGCCATTTCAACCTCTAATGCACTTGGCTCTGCGACTAGCATTTCTGCTGTCTGTAACTTATCCTCCTCAATGTCCTGTTCTGTATGTACATTTAATAGCTGATTAAAATAACTTTTCCATCTATTTAATATACTCTTGGAATCTGCAATCATATCCCCATTTTCATTCCGAATTATGTTTGTTCTAGCCTGAAACCCTTTCTTCTCTATACTAATTCCCTGATATAATTCTCTAATGTTCCTATTTTTTGCATTCATTTCAAGATCATTAATCTTCTCTCTCAAATATTCCCTCTTTTTACTCTTTAGTAACTTGGTGGTTTCCCGTCTAACACTACCCAATTGCTCTAAATTTACCTCATTTGGCTCGTGTAACCATTTCATTTTTGCTAGCTTTCTTTTCTTTACGATGTCGGCACATTCCTCATCAAACCATTTCTTGTTTTGCCTCTTTTTTAAACAACCAATGCTTTCTGATGCTGACAATTTAATAGTATCTCTTATAGCCTCCCATTCCTTATTTATATCAGATTCTTCTTCGTTTGCCACATTGTCATCTGAAGATTCCAGTACTTCAAATCTATTAGCAATTTTGATTTGGTATTCTTGCTGCATTTCATCATTTTTCAAGTTTTTTAATTCATATTTTACAGAATCATCTTTAGCGTTTGTTCCTCTCATAAGCGATAGCCGTTGTCTGATTTTCACCCTGACCAGATGATGATCTGAATTGCAATCTGTCCCTCTAACTGATCTAACATCAATGATGCTACTGTGCCAGCGTTTATCCACTAATACATGATCTATCTGGTTCCGAGTTTCTCCATCTGGGGACGTCCAGGTGTATTTATGAATATCCTTATGCTGAAATGTTGTGCTCTTAACAATGAGATTCTTTGATGTGGCAAATGTGACTAATCTAACCCCGTTGTCGTTACTATCTTCATGAAGACTGAATTTGCCTATTGTTGGTTTGAATATATCTTCCCGCCCCACTTTTGCATTAAAATCTCCTAAGACAATTTTCATATGATATCGTGAAAGGCTATCGAATAAGCATTCTAATTCTTCATAGAACTCATCCTTGATCTTGTCATCTTTATCTTCTGTGGGGGCATGTACATTTACAATTATAAAATCATGTCGTTTACCCTTTAGAATTATGTATGATATCCTATCATTAACAAACTTAATATCTCGGATAGTGGATAGGATCCTCCTTCTGACTAAAAAACCCGTTCCAAATGCAGGTCTTTCTGCACCCCCATGGTATAATGCAAAGCTTCCTGATTCCTGACTACCTTCTCCTGGCCACCTAACTTCCTGTAAAGCGACTATATCCAAGGGCGATTTATCCAATTCCCGCGTTAATATCTCTAGTGCCCCGCTATTGTATAAAGTCCTAACATTCCACGTTCCTAGGAACATGCCCCTGTGTTTGAGCCTTTGGCATGGGTTCCCTGAAGTAGTCCCCGCCCGGAGAACCGAATGGGGGACTATTTGACCTCCGGAAAATTTTACCCCAGTAGAACCCATGTCCGCATTTCTTGACGGTTGTATTTTTACGGTGAAAGATCGTCACTCTTTCGACCAAGGTACTTATTTCGTCTGGCTTATCACCTTCGACCAGTCCGGCATGGGTAACCCTATCGGCAGCAATGCTACCGCCGGCATAGCTCTCAGGATCATTTAAGCACACAAGCCACTCCACCACGACAAGGTAAAGATACCATGGAGGGCTATAAGATATATTAGTAAATTTATTTAATATTTTTTATGAAATAATAGAAAATTGCTTAAATATGTTATGAATTGTACAATATAGAACGCAAACTTATAATTTTTACATCATTTCGTTTTCACTTCAATCCGATACAATTAAATAACTTGCAAGAGAAATTAATATTTCGCCAATTTTAAGGATTAAAATGCTTCAGATTTTTTTTTGTTTTTCCCCTTAATAGTATTTATTTTGACTCGCAGGTAAAAAAAAATCTCGGCTTGGATTAGAATTTAACGCTTGAATTATTCTTTCTGAGGCAGATTGTAGTTACGGATGAGAATATAAAAAAGCGTATATTTATAAAATAGTACATTTCATTAGGTCAGTGGAAGTAAATGACCCATGACTGAACATTATTTCGATGCCCACAAAACAGAGAAAAATGAGTAAGGTCACCTCTGATTGGTAATTTGGCATGGAGATGAGGTGGAATGGGAGGAATGCAGGAAACAAGACAATACACGCACTTGTTTACATCTCTGATACACCTACGGCACTTGGACAATGGCCACACACTTTCCTTTATAGTGCAGATTAAATTAGAGTACGACATAAGTATTACCATATCATGTGATTAAGCGGGCTGAATCAAGCTGTTAATGCGGTAATACTATTAAATTTTACTTATAACATTATCTTACCTTATCACATGCTATCCACAGTTACGAATTTATTTAGTGCACACAAACACACACACACACACACATATATATATATATATATATATATATATATATATATAAAACAAGAAAAGAAAAATAAATGCCTGAACCGACATTTGAACCCAGACCTCTGAACTGATACTTCAATGTGCTACCGATTACGCTATCCATACAATCCTAGCACAAACATGTATTTTTCTTTATATATATTCTCTATCATGAGAGGTAGCGAGAACTGTCTTCACTGCTCTGTAGTGGCTACTATAACAAGTAAGCAAATTAAAGAGAATTTTTACTTATTAGTAGTGACGCTTCTTTATTTAGATGTTATAATTAAATTTTTGGCATTGAGCAATGTAGGATTAATATAACATGAAAAGAAAAATAATTGCCTGAACCGGGACTTGGATCCCGACCTCTGAGTTGACACTTCATTGTGCTACCGATTACGCTATCCAGACAATCCTAGCACAAACATTTATTTTTTCTTTATATATATATATTCTCTATCACGAGAGGTAGCGAGAAGTCGGTATCACTGGTCTCTAGTGGCTACTATAACTAGTAAGCAAATTAAAGAGAATGTTTACTTTATAGCAGTGATCCTTCTTTATTTACATGTTATAAATATATATATATATATATATATATAATGGCATCATGTGAAAACGTCGGAATCAGTGGGCAGAGACCAATCTTGTATTCTTAGTTTCAGATAATCTCCCACGTCTAATGGCCAGATTTCGTTTATTATTGGAGAACACCTTCCTCGGTTTATTGAAGTATCAAATACTGAGTTTCGTTGTGAATCATCGAAAATTGCGACCGATAGAGCGATTTTAAATTTTCGTTTCAAGTGAACTTCATTTAATGGTCATATTATGCTGGTTAACGAACTCAACCTTAGTTCTTTTAATTAATTACCCTATTTTGCTAAGTTTTGTTTCGGTGAAACAGACGTTAAGACGCTAGAGTGTTAACGGGTAAGGGTGTATACTAGATAGAATCTGCACTTTTTTAAATTCTTCATGAAAACAACCTCAATAGCTTCATTCCCTCGGAATTCCCTAATAAATATTCTGAGTTTTGCAAATGCTTAGTCATGTTTAAACATGAATTCAATATTCTTGTATAGTTATGTTCATAAATTTGTAACCTAGATTTTCACTATTTTTTTTTTTCAAAATGTTAACTCATATCGAAAGTAAAATACAATTAGTAAACTTGTGAAATTAGTTTTGAATAGTATTTTAACAAATATCTGAATCTGTTATCAGATATTTATAAATTTAAACTTTGGACAAATACAGTTTTTTAATTATGATCTAAAAGCAATGCTTTAAAAATTTCATGGAGGTATCTTTATTTTTGAAGGAGCTACCTCAATGTTTATGCTCCCATGTGATTGAAAATCGAACTTTTGGAAATTTGCAATTAAATGTTTACAGGCATGTAACTGAAAATTATAACTTCTTTAATGGCATTTAAAATGTTTGTAAGGTCATATATATTACTATCCTCTTCCTCTAAGGCCTCCTCAAAGAGAGTGACCTCTTCATATCTCACTTGATCAGCTACTTCACGCAGGCTTGGATTTGCTCATTTGCAATGTTTTTTTAGTCTACTTATTTAGTTTTAACAAAGTGTTTATTATCCTTCTTAAGACTTTATGTATCTTCCTTTACGTGACCAATGTCTTTCTACACTTCTTTTTTTAAAGAGATCAGCCATTTTTCGTCTTGATCTCCCACGGAATATAAGGGTCCCATATTGTGACTTTCTTAGTCAATCTTTCGTCCATAAGACTTGCAACATAGCCTCCTCGCTTCCACTTTGTCGATATCTTTTTGTTCTGGATCATCAGTTGCTGGCATCTCTTGAAGTGCTTCATTTGTGAATCTGTCCTTCAATTATATGTATAGGAACTAGTATTTATGAATAATTATAGTAGGATTAGGGTATTTTCAGTGTTTCTGTGTAGTGTTGTACGAGATTTAATGATCTAGACGAAGGGAAAAGGTAAAAATCGGTGTTAAATTTAAACCACACCGGGTGTTGAACCCAGACCTCTAGTCAGGAAGCATTCATGTTAACACATTAGGTAACGTGTAATACTGTTTTTTTTTTCGGCTACTCGTTTTTGGAATTCCCCCATTATTTTAGGCTATATGAAGGATTTGCTCTACTCAAATACAATTAAAAATAAGCTTACTGAATATTTCGTTTGAAAATATAACATGCATTTAACTAATTTCTAGGTATATTTTATTATTCTGTTACATTTTTCACTTTCATTGTCAAGCAAACGAATTTAATAAATAATCAATTGAGTTGGTGTTTACTTGATGAAAATCCATATTTAATTAATGAATTTAATAAAGTTCTTAGTTATCATTATTATTATTATCATCATCATTATTATTATATTCTATGGTATCTGCGTAGAGTCGCTGCCTCGTACGCAGCGGGCCCGGGTTCGATTCCCGGTAGGGACAACTTTCTTAGGTGATGGTTTTTATCGGGATTTTTCACCTATAAGACAATTGGCAGGAAACATTCAGGCCCTAACGGTCTCCGGACATCATCTAGCCACCATAATCATGATTATAATATTTGCATTCTTTAGGCTGAATGTGTGTGAATTATGTGTTTCGTCTTAATGTTGTTTCGGAAGATACCCTAACATTGAGCTGATCACTCATTCGGGGAGGCCTTCCATGTCCTTGTGTGGTCAAAAAAGTATGAGTGTGATCCAATCCTTTTCCCGATAGGTCTACGGCCCGGGTGGTGCGGTCAGAGGTTAAACAGCATTAATGAAATGTAATGTTATATTTTGTACACTCCTTATCAGATTTTTATTTTATAATGTGTTATTAATTAAACCATATATAATTCATAATGTTAATATCTGTGTAATTGAACCTAGGTGAAGTGGAAGAGAAGACCTTATGGTCCATCAGATAAAATAAACTTATTATTATTATTATTATTATTATTATTATTAATATCATTACTATTATTATTATTACTAATATTATTACTATTATTATTACTATTATTATTATTATTATTATTATTATTATTATTATTATTATTATTATTATTATTATTATTATTGCTCTTGTTGTTGTAAGCCTTTGTTTCTCTCAATGAGACTTAGGTGCTCTCCCCTACAGGGGAGAAATTCAATCATACTAATTTAGTTACACTTGTTTTCGGATAGATGTTAGTGAATGGCCCGTGGTCAGGTTCCGCCACATAGTGACGTCTAGGAAAGCAAGATAGTACTAGGATGGGAAAATTCGGTAAATTTTGTTTAGAGGCCATTTTTATTCTCGCTTAAGGATTTCTACGAGCCTGAAAATCTTGAGGCTCACGGCTTAAAGTCGCTCCGGAGGACTTGCTCCTTGAATATTTCCATCCAAAAATAATCCATCTACCCCGGCCAGGTTTGAACCCGCGACCCTCGGGACCAGAGGCAAAGAGCATAACCACTAGTCCACCTCGGCCTATATAATAATAATAATAATAATAATAATAATAATAATAATAATAATAATAGTAATAATAATAATGATAATGATAATGATGATAGTGATGATGATAATCATGATAATGATGATAATGATAATAATGATAATGATAATAATAATGATAATGATAATGATAATAATAATGATAATGATAATAATAATAATAATGATAATGATAATAATAATGATAATGATAATAATGATAATAATAATATTTTTTTTACAAAATGAGTTGTAATTTTTTATCGCCTGCACCATTTGTAATGTATTAGTACCTACTCTCTACCAGTTATTTTAGAGGTTTATTATTAACTGTTGTTTTCATGTTTTTACTACAGTTTACAAAATTTCACCGGAAACATTTATATGTTGATAAGGAACATATACAAAACATACCCCGATATAATACAAATATATAAGGAAAGATTATAAGTCTTGTCATGCAATATCTGGATATTATGAGTCAATGGAACGGAAGAAATGTGAGAGCTCAACCTTGCTCTTATATAAACCATAAAATGCCGTTTTGAATATATGATATATAGCCGGTATTATGTGAAAGATAAGAAATATATTAATAAAATATTCATACTGTAAATTATTATCACATAGGCATATATTTGTGTTGAGTAAACAAAAATAAAATTCTGAATATTGAAGTGTCTCATAATCTCTTCCTGCTGTAATTCGGGGTGTTATATTTTCTGAAAAGTCCACCGCTGTGGTCTCGAGGTAGCGTGCTGCCTTGTATGCATCAGGCCCGGGTTCGATCCTCGGTCGGGACAAGTTTCCTGGTTTTTTTCCTGTCGGATAAAACTCAGGAAACTTTAAGGCCCAAACGGTCCCCGAACATCATCTGTCCATCATTAGTATATTCATTAAGTTTAGGATTAAGGCCTCTCCTGGCGCATCATTACCATCATCATCACCCATCATATATCATCGGGGCAGCGTAACTCCTCTTCCCAACCTCAGAAATGGGTCACAATAACGCCATGCCAGGAGAAAATACCAGAATGGCGAAATGACAACGTGGTAGAATTAAATTTTAAAAATCTGAAAATCGCAGACAATTTGATGAACTACCGTGAGTTGTTTAACAAATATGTGTTTTCCGTGCACTGCGCTGGCTCGGTGGTAGCAAGTCTGCTTCATGACTAGCGAGTTCGGATTCGCTTACTGGCTGTATAGGATATTTTAATTGTAGAAATTTCAAATTCGAGACAATTTTAATCGCTAGAATATGCACGAGATCCCTTGCACAGTGCACATGTTAAATGGTACGTAGTACTGTTAAGCCTAGTGGCTACTTAGTGTGGCTACAGCCGGCACCAAGTTTCACCTTATCCTTTCTCACCATCATCGTCCTTCACAAACACACATATACATTAATTCATTTTGAGAATTTTCCTCATCATTGACGGTTTTCTCCAACCAATCTTAGTAATTAACATGAATAAATAAATAAATATAAATTACTACGGAAGACTATCTCTCTATCGTTCTCTGTCCTTTGTGTCTTCATCTGTTACACCAAATTTACATATATTCAAAACACTAAAAATACCGGTAGGCCTATCACCCTACACTCCTCTCTGTACACATTACTAGTTTACGTCTTATATCGGCCGCGGTGGACTAGTAGTTATGCTCCTTGGCTCTGTCCCGAGGGTCGCCAGTTCAAATCCGGCCGGGGTCGATGGATTTTTTTAGGATGCAAAAATCCAAGGAGCAAGTCCTCCGGGAGGAACTTTAAGCCGTGGGTCCCGAGTCTGAAGATTTTCAGGCTCGTAAAAGATCTTTAACCTTAATGAAAAGGCCTCTAAGCAAAATTTACCGAATTTTCCCGTCCTAGTACTACCTTGGTTTCCTAGATGTTAGTATGAGGTAGAACACTGACCACGGACCACTCAAAGGACATCTATACAAAAACAAGTGTAACTAAATTAGTATGGTTCAAATTCTTCCCTGTAGGGGGAGAGCGCCTAAATCTCTGTTAAGGGAATCATGGGCTTGCAAGATTACAAGAAGATACGAAAAATAAATCTGCTGAAGTGATGCGTTCATTGATACTGTAATAATTGACCACACACACAACATATATGTGTGTGTATATATCATATCATAAAAAATGACCACAATGCCATCTACTCGCCTTGTGAGGTTTTTTTGTTTTTTTTCTATACGATTTTTAATACTCGTATAATAATTATTATTGTGTATAACATATAAAAAGTAGGATAATATATATAGGCCTATTTCAGAAATATTTTTCTTCTTTCTGTTGCTAAAGACAGTTCGAAGACACTGGAAAAAAAACCTTGTCCTTAGGGAGTAGGCCTTACATGAGTAACGATTAGAGTTCTCTAATAGGATCTTAAAACATCCCTGCCGCAATTTTTACGAAAATTGAGAAAATACCCTCAATTGATTATAATAATAATAATTTCCCTATAGAGAAACTATGGATTGCTTTCAGACGTATGGGACGAAGACTATAATAATTAAAGCTATACAAAATTTATATGACAATTGCATATCTAAAATTAAAATTGGCAGTAAATTGTCACACGGTTTCACGATAAATAAAGGTCTTCGTCAAGGTTGTTGTCTATCACCGACTCTGTTTAAACTATATGTACACCCTTAGACAAAAAAAATGAGTCATCTCTTGATTCCATCAACCGATCGGGGAACTTCGTGAGCACTCGCAGAAGCCTTATTCACATTAACACGTTTTCAGTAATTGTACTGTGGTGTTTGCTAGTTAAGGTAGTGCACACTCAAGTAACATAAAAGAGAGAGCTTGCCTTTGTGTGTTTCCGTGGTCGAGAGGTTTAACATACAACATCTGCGTTCGTAACCTCACGGGTTCGATTCCCGTTCTACTTTTTTTTTTACTGAATGTTAGGGTAGCATTTCGCCTGTAATATAGTTTCATATTTAATTTTATATTTGAGTTTTATGGCTTTAATGCACACACAAAACACATAAATGAAAAACTTCTAATAATTAAATGAAAAAAGAAAATAATATCTTCTAAAATAAAACTTTAACAAAAACAAAATCAATATCGGGTGTATGAATCCTCAGCATCTATTGCCGCCCTCAATCTGCGGGACATTGATGCAATCAAATTTCTACAGGCACGTGGGCGATCGGCTAGAGCATCCCAGGCGTCTTGAATTTGTGCCCATAAGCCATCTTTCGTTTTTCGTGCATCTGCAGGCCAATTAGAGTTAATCTCTATTTTCATCTTAGCCCATACATTTTCGGTTGGATTCTACCTGGTGAACAGCGAAATTTGATTTGCCTTCTCCTTTAACAATGAAATCAAATTTCGCTAAACATATTTCAGAAAGCGGCCACAGTTTCAACAATATCGATAATACAATGTAAATTATACACAGAGAAAACAACAGACACAAAATTAACATTTTACAAGAAATCGAAATTATCAAGAAGGCCAAGAATACAAACATTCTCAACGGAAATGAGCCTAATAAGCAAAACCCTCTATTAGACATACAGTTAATTCAATACTACTACAACAACTCCAGAAGATGAAGCATGCATCGAAAGGCCTAGAGTGAAAACAACGAAAATTTTAGATAGTTGAGGAAGACGGTAGTATACAAGGTAAAAATAAATAATAGTTTAAACAAACTAAAACAACACGCTTTATTAGAAAACCGAACTAAAAAATGAAAAATAATTTTATTTTCCAAAACGCTTGGGATTAAATTAAAGTGGTCAACAAAAAAAATAATCTCCAACATATCTAGAATAAAACTAGAGTTATCTACAAAAAATAATTTTAATATCAAAAGCGTGGGGTGCTCTATATCAATTAATATATTTGATAATAAACATATATTGGTAAAAGTAAAATCCCTAAGAAGAAAACGTAAAAACCATAAAATGCACCCAACACTATTGAGGTAAAATTATTTTTTTGTAGATAACTAGTTTTAGGCCTATTCTAGATGTATTAGAGATGATTTTTTTGTTGACCACTTTAATTTTATTCCCCAAGCGTGTTGGAAATTAAAATTATTTTTTTTATTTTTTGTTCGGTTTTCTAATAAAGCGTGTTGTTTTAGTTTTTTAAACTATTATTTATTTTTTAGTTTGGTTATCTAATAAAGCGTGTTGTTTCAGTTTTTAAACTATTATTTTTTTTTTAATTTTTAGTTTAATTGATTGTCATAAATCGGAATCCCATGAAAATTTAATTGCTTAATACTTTTCTAAAAAAACGTGCGGCCCGGATTTGAACCAGCCCACTACAGTCCACCGCTCTACTAACTGAGCTCTTACAACGATTGACTAAAAGTCGATAAGTCCACAACCTATTACACAGGTTTTTATTTTTTTGATTTTCCGATGATTCTGGCCAGGTTTTTAGAAAAAAACTATGAAATTATTGTATTGTCATGGGTCCTTTACAATATACAAAGTTTCAAGTCGATCCAATGTTTTTAAGTGGATGAAAATCGTGTTCAAAGATTCCGTTACATAGATACAGGTTCGTTACATAGACAGATACAGGTCAAGCTAATATAAAGCGTGTAAAAAATATATAATTTAACATTGTTATAACCTCAACGGTATAAAAAAATTATGAACTTAAAAAGTATAGATTAATTCAAATGTCGAAATAAAATGTATTTAATTCATAAAACGTTTTAATACAAATATCACGAAAAAAAACACGTAGAAGAGTCTTCAGTTCATGCCACATAACACAGTAGCTCAGGAACTGCACAATTATGACTAGTTTCCTACTTTGAACCCAGCGCTGTGCCGAGTATGACTTACAAGAAATGTGCGTTCCAGAGATGACTCTTTTTTTTTTGTCGAAGGGTGTACAAAGACCCTCCATGGTATCTTTACCTTGTCGTGGTGGAGTGGCTTGCGTGCTTAAATGATCCTGAGAGCTATGCCGGCGGTAGCATTGCTGCCGATAGGGTTACCCATGCCGGACTGGTCGAAGGTGATAAGCCAGACGAAAAAAGTACCTTGGGCGAAAGACTGACGATCTTTCACCGTAAAAATACAACAGTCAAGAAATGCGGACATGGGTTCATCTGGGGTAAAATTTTCCGGAGGTCAAATAGTCCCCCATTCGGTTCTCCGGGCGGGGACTACTTCAGGGAACCCACGCCAAAGGCTCAAACACAGGGACATGTTCCTAGGAACATGGAATGTTAGGACTTTATACAATAGCGGGGCACTAGATATATTAACGCGGGAATTGGATAAATCGCCCTTGGATATAGTCGCTTTACAGGAAGTTAGGTGGCCAGGAGAAGGTAGTCAGAAATCAGGAAGCTTTGTGTTATACTACGGGGGCGCAGAAAGACCTGCATTTGGAACGGGTTTTTTTAGTCAGAAGGAGGATCCTATCCGCTATCCGAGATATTAAGTTTGTTAATGATAGGATATCATACATAATTCTAAAGGGTAAACGACATGATTTTATAATTGTAAATGTACATGCCCCCACAGAAGATAAAGATGACAAGATCAAGGATGAGTTCTATGAAGAATTATAATGCTTATTTGATAGCCTTTCACGATATCATATGAAAATTGTCTTAGGAGATTTTAATGCAAAAGTGGGGCGAGAAGATGTATTCAAACCAACAATAGGCAAATTCAGTCTTCATGAAGATAGTAACGACAATGGGGTTAGATTAGTCACATTTGCCACATCGAAGAATCTCATTGTTAAGAGCACAACATTTCAGCATAAGGATATTCATAAATACACCTGGACGTCCCCAGATGGAGAAACTTGGAAACAGATAGATCATGTATTAGTGGATAAACGCTGGCACAGTAACATCATTGATGTTAGATCACTTAGAGCGACAGACTGCAATTCGGATCATCATCTGGTCAGAGTGAAAATCAGACAACGGCTATCGCTTATGAGAGGAACGAACGCTAAAGATGATTCTGTAAAATATGAATAAAAAAACTTGAAAAATGATGAAATGCGGCAAGAATATCAAATCAAAATTGCTAATAGATTTGAAGTACTGGAATCTTCAGATGACAATGTGGCAAACGAAGAAACTGATATAAATAAAGAATGGGAGGCTATAAGAGATACTATTAAATTGTCAGCATCAGAAAGCATTGGTTGTTTAAAAAAGAGGCAAAACAAGAAATGGTTTGATGAGGAATGTGTCGACATTGTAAAGAAAAGAAAGCTAGCAAAAATGAAATGGTTACACGAGCCAAATGAGGTAAATTTAGAGCAATTGAGTACTATTAGACGGGAAACCACCAAGTTACTAAAGAGTAAAAAGAGGGAATATTTGAGAGAGAAGATTAATGATCTTGAAATGAATGCAAAAAATAGGAACATTAGAGAATTATATCAGGGAATTAGTATAGAGAAGAAAGGGTTTCAGGCTAGAACAAACATAATTCGGAATGAAAATGGGGATATGATTGCAGATTCTAGGACTATATTAAATAGATGGAAAGGTTACTTTAATCAGCTATTAAATGTACATACAGAACAGGACATTGAGGAGGATAAGTTACAGACAGCAGAAATGCTAGTCGCAGAACCAAGTGCATTAGAGGTTGAAATGGCGATTGAAAAATTGAAGATGTATAAAGCATCAGGTTCAGATGAGATCCCAGCAGAACTGATAAAATCAGGGGGAGAAAAATTGATAGACAAGATACGCTGGTTGCTAAGTATGATTTGGGAAAAAGAATCTCTTCCAGATGAATGGAAGGAATCAATTATCATACCAATTTATAAGAAAGGAGATAAAACAGATTGCAACAACTACAGGGGCATCTCATTACTTTCAACTTCTTACAAAATTCTAACAAATATATCAGTAAGCAGACTTACTCCCTATATTGATGACATTCTAGGAGATCATCAATGTGCATTTAGAAGAAACAGGTCTACAACAGTTCAGATTTTCAGTTTAAGACATATTTTAGAGAAGAAATGGGAATATAATGGTACTGTACATCAACTATACGTAGACTTCAAAAAAGCATATGATTCAATTAAGAGGGAGAAGTTATATAGTATCCTGCTGGAGTTCGGAATTCCTAAAAAGTTAGTTAGACTTATACGAATGTGTCTAAATGGCTCAAAGAGTAGGGTGCGTGTAGGCAAACAGTTTTCGGACACTTTTGAAATCCAGAATCGGTTGAAGCAAGGAGATGCACTATCTCCTCTACTATTTAATTTTGTACTAGAGCATGCCATTAAATCTTTAGAGAATGAGGAAGGCTTACAACTGAATGATATTAATAAGCTGTTAGTTTATCCTGATGATGTAGTACTACTGGCCGATAGCGAGGAAATACTAAAGGCCAACACGCACACACTATTGAGTAACGCTAAGAAATTAGGACTGGAAGTAAATATCAGTAAAACTAAATATATGGTCACACGTAGAAATTCAGTATATAATGGAAATGGACAGCTAATGACATATGAGGGAAATTTTGAGGAAGTGGCTGAATTCAAATACCTAGGAACAATAATCACAAATAGGAATGAGATGCACAAAGAAATTAAACATAGGCTCAATTCTGGAAATGCATGCTATTATGCATTGCAGAGACTTTTGATGTCCCAACTCCTTTCAAAAAACGTTAAGCTGAAAATATATAAAACTATTATTCTACCAGTTATATTATATGGGTGCGAAACATGGACTCTTACTTTAAGGGAGGAAAGGAGATTACGAGTATTTGAGAATAAAGTACTTAGCAAAATTTTTGGACCAAAGAGTGATGAACAGACAGGTGAATGGAGAAGACTACATAACAATGAACTACATGGTCTTTATAGGAAGCCAGATATAATAAGAACAGTTAAGTCTCGTAGACTGCGATGGGCAGGACATGTTGCACGTATGGGGAATGAAAGACGTGCATGGAAGTTTCTTGTAGGAAAGCCAGAGGGAAAACGCCCAGTTGGTAGACCAAGAATGAGGTGGGAGGAACAACATTAACTATGATTTGAGGGAAGTAGATTATACAGGGAATGATTGGAAAGCATTAGTTCAGGATAGGGATGTATGGAGAGCTTATGTCCGCGCGGCCATGAACCTTCGGGTTCGATAGTGCCAGTGAGTAAGTAAGTAAGTAAGTAAGTAAGGGTGTACAAAGAATGCCAGATAATCATTTATCAAAACAGATACTTCATTATAAACCTGAAGGCCGAAGAAATGTAGGAAGAACGAAACGACGTTGGGAGGAAGACCTATAGCATATTGTGCAGCGTGGAGCGGAACGGGTCATTAGACCCATACCTTGTCATGATTATGATAACAATAATGTTTTCTTGAAGAAGGTAATACCATAATGTCGTCTCTTCCACTTCACTAAGGTTAAATATGTAATAATAATAATAATAATAATAATAGTAATAACAATAATAGTAATAATAATGTTTTATATATTCTGGCAGAGTTAGGCCTAATAATAATAATAATAATAATAATTGTGGAATGCAGGCTTTCACGACCGGTAATCATGGTAATAAAAGATTCCGGGCTATATGGCCGTGGTTATAACTGGCGTTTCTTCCAGACGTTTCTCCCTCAACTGCGGAGGGCATCTTCAGTGGTGAGCGCTTCCAGCTGTTGTTTCCCTGTCGTAGACTCCACTGCGAATGAACAGCAGAAAGCTGGACGCTCTTTTTTATACTAGTGCTGACGTCACGTGAGTCGCAGCTGTTTGGACCGACGTCATCATACTGGCTTCTGATTGGTTCGGAACTCTCTCCTTGTTATTGGTAGGTTTTGACTGTCTATTGTCTAATGCGTGATACCAGGCTTTGGCTAGTTTTATTCCTTCATCTTTTCTATTGAAATTGTCCTTGTGTTTATAAATTTCTATGGCCTCTCTGTATAATCTTGGGAAATAATATGGTGTTGTAGCTAAAACTTGTGTTTCATCGTAGAGAATCTGATGTCCGTTTTCAGTAATAACGTGTTCTGCTACGGCCGATTTTTCTATTTGTCCTAGTATGCAGTTTCTTCTATGTTCAGTCAAACGGGTGGCTATGCTTCTTTTTGTGGTTCCTATGTAAGATCTTCCACAAGAACACGGAAGCCGGTATACACCGCAAGTGGAGAGTGGTGGTCGAGGATCCTTTGATGAGCGAAGACAGTTTTCTATTTTTCTTGTAGGTCTATAAATTGTTCTAATATTGTGCTTCTTTAGTACTTTGTCGATCCGATCTGTGACCCGTTGTATATATGGTAAGAAAGCTGTGCTGACTGTTGATGTATTATCCGTTTTGCGTTGTTGTTTACGTGGATTTATTGATTTTTTATTTCTTTGGCTGTATATCCATTCTTCTTGAAGCAGTTGAAAAGATGGTGCTGCACCTGGTTAAGATATTATGGCTGGCATATCTTCTTCGCTCTGTCAAACAGTGTCTTTATGACGCCTCGTTTTTGTCTAGGGTGGTGATTGGAATTCTTGTGTAGATACCGTTCCGTGTGTGTGGGTTTTCTGTAGACTGTATGGAGAAATTCGAAGAGGAAGCATTAAAAACAGCTCCCAAGTCCCCTGAATATTGGTTTCGTTATGTGGATGACACGTTTGTAGTTTGGGGACACGGTAACGAAGAATTAGAGCGATTCCTGCAACATCTCAATGGTCGAAACAGCAAAATACAGTTCGCCATAGAAAAAGAAAATAACAGTAAACTCCCGTTCCTGGATATTCAGATAATAAGAAAAGATAACGGAGAAATTCAGCATACAGTCTACAGAAAACCCACACACACGGACCGGTATCTACACAAGAATTCCAATCACCACCCTAGACAAAAACGAGGCGTCATAAAGACACTGTTTGACAGAGCGAAGAAGATATGCCAGCCACAATATCTTAACCAGGAGCAGCACCATCTTTTCAACTGCTTCAAGAAGAATGGATATACAGCCAAAGAAATGAAACAATCAATAAATCCACGTAAACAACAACGCAAAACGGATAATACATCAACAGTCAGCACAGCTTTCTTACCATATATACAACGGGTCACAGATCGGATCGGCAAAGTACTAAAGAAGCACAATATTATAACAATTTATAGACCTACAAGAAAAATAGAAAACTGTCTTCGCTCATCAAAGGATCCTCGACCGCCACTCTCCACTTGCGGTGTATACCGGCTTCCGTGTTCTTGTGGAAGATCTTACATAGGAACCACAAAAAGAAGCATAGCCACCCGTTTGACTGAACATAGAAGAAACTGCATACTAGGACAAATAGAAAAATCGCCGTAGCAGAACACGTTATTACTGAAACGGACATCAGATTCTCTACGATGAAACACAAGTTTTAGCTATGACACCATATTATTTCCCAAGATTATACAGAGAGGCCATAGAAATTTATAAACACAAGGACAATTTCAATAGAAAAGATGAAGGAATAAAACTAGCCAAAGCCTGGTATCACACATTAGACAATAGACAGTCAAAACCTACCAATAACAAGGAGAGAGTTCCGAACCAATCAGTAGCCAGTATGATGACGTCGATCCAAACAGCTGCGACTCACGTGACGTCAGCACTAGTATAAATAAGAGCGTCGAGCTTTCTGCTGTTCACACATTCTCTACTTGGTTTTCATCGAGACAACATCTCCTGAAATCAACAGAACAACGTACTCTTCTGAGCGCCAAGTCATCATGGTCAACCATCGAGGCTTTTCGACTCAATAGTAGTGCTGCAGTGTTAAAAAACAAAAAAAGGAGTTAGGCTGGTAGTTCCGCTTACTGTGATTGGTCGTGTATATATAAGGTAATCGAAGCCGACCAATAGACGCGAGGCAGCTAAATTTTCTAATTTTATTGATCGGTCCATTGGATAGTGTTTTTGTGTTTTTCTAATATAATTTCTTTCTGTAAAGTGGCTAACAGTGTGGTGTTGTGATTTATTCACAAAAATTGTGTAGTGTAAACCTGCCTAAGTGGTAAGTGTTTTCAGAAAATTTAATATATCAGTGAACTAAGTCTTGGCTTGCCAGGCAATGGCTCATATGTTAAATATAGATGATCCAATGGATAGTGATAGTGAGGATCCCGGGGCTTTCGCACGCGGGGAAGAGGCAGCTCAAAATTTTGAAAAATACGGTGCTAAAACTAAATTTCAGGAAATTCCGAAATTTAAAGATATCATCCACCAAATTCGTGGAGCCTTTTTGATAATCACAAACTATCTTGCCACCTTCAAAGCGTGCGACAAATCCGAGACAGTTGGTGACTTTACATCGACCTGTTTCGAAAATTTAACTAAATTGTTCAAGACATATAGTCTAGAGCAAGGCCTATTTAATGCCATATTGAAGGAGTTGAAGGCTGATTTGGTTGAACTTCAATCAATGAGCCTTCTCACCACAGATGAACCAAATTTTCCAGAATCTGACACGGAAGTGGCATCTCTCCTGCTACTCCGAGTAGCTCTGCTAACTTGGATGGCAGAGAGAATCCAAATCCGTCTCAATTTCTAAAGACTCAACCAACTGAAGAGGTCAAAACTAGTAAGAAAAGACGAAATAAAAGCAAAAGCAAAGGAACTAAAAAAGTTGTAAAATCAAATGATATCAAATCAGGTAGAAAACATGAAAGTCGGTCTAAACAGGTCGAGGCAAGGTCTCCTGCTGTAGTTCCAGTGGTTGAGACTGCCAACATATTTTCAGTTTTAACTGACATGACAGAACCAATTGCTGGAAATCCTCACAAGTGGTTCCACCACCTATTTCTATCGCCAGTCCTTCTACGGCCACGAACAAAGCTACACCTATCAGAAATATTGACTTCGCGAAACAGAGACCGCCACCCATTACTGTTATTGGGCACACGGACCTGTTTCGCATGAACAAGGAATTAAGAGCACTCACTAGTGGAGATCTCCGAGTAGTCAATATTCCTAAAGGTTTGCGTTATTACGCAGCTTCAATGGAAGACTTTCAGATCATGAAAAACGTATTTTAATTCCTTACTTAAGGAATACTATACGCATCAAATCTTAAAGGACACTCCATTGAAGGTAGCACTGAAACGTCTACCAGCAAATATCAAAATAGAAGAAATTGAAGAGGAAATCAGGTCCTTGGGATTTCCTCTTCAAAAAGTAACGAAAATTATTGCGAAAAAAGATAATTTGGAAAAACCCTTACCGGTTTTCATTTTGGAACTAAAGCGAACAGCAGAGGCTTTCAAAATTTATGATCTCAAAAGGCTATGTTATTGTGTTGTGGCCGTGGAAGGATATAGACCAAGGGCCGGTCTAAAACAATGTTTCAAGTGCCAGTCCTTCAACCACACCTTTCCTGCGTGTAGCCGGACGCCACGTTGCGTAATCTGTGCCGAGGCCAATGGGCATAAGGACTGCCCCATTAAGGCCTCTGCACAGAGAAACCCAAATTTACTAAAGTGTGTAAATTGCGGGGCGTCTGGTCACCCTGCTTCATACCGTGGCTGTCCAGCTTTCCAGGCAGTGCTGGAAAAGTATGAACAAGCAAAAAAACCAAAAGTTACCCAATTACCATCCATTCAACCCAAGACTTTCACTTCGGTGAAAGTCAATCCTCATGTTACCTTCTCCCAAGTAACCAAACCTGGTACTTCTTCACAAACAAATGTGAACAACAATGTTCAAGATCGCACTATACCGGCGATACAATTAAGTACACACGTCGAGGAGTTTCTCCAAGATATTCAGCCCTTAGTGGCTAGTTTATCTACTATGGAGAAATTCCTCTTCATGCACAAAATATTTAACCTATGTTCCATAGGTTAAATATTGAGGAATCATACATTATCCACATGTTATTCAAGAGAGAAAACATCTTCCTACTATGGCTAGGTTTAACATAATTCAAGAACCCCATAATGATAGCCATAAAGAAATTTAGCTGCAAAAGTCGCCCAGTGGGTAACAAAACGCAGCAAGTGGGATGGTGCCAGTCACCTCCGAATATAAACAACAACTGCTGTTCATTCACAGTGGAGTCTACGACAGGGAAGCAACAGCTGGAAGCGCTCGCCACTGAAGATGCCCTCCGCAGTTGAGGGAGAAACGTCTGGAAGAAACGCCAGTTATAGACCACGGCCACATAGCCCGGAATCTTTTATTACCACAATAATAATAATGTTTTATTTATTCTGTCAGAGTTAAGGCCATAAGGCCTTCTCTGTCACTCAACCAGCACAAATACTAATAAATGTTTGACAATATAGATATACACTATACTAATTATAAATAGTTAAAGATATATTAAATGTAGCAATGTTAATTTCATATGCAAACAATATTTTATACTATAATAACAACAATAATAATATATAATAATAATAATAATAATAATAATAGTATAAATATGAAAAATTTTACGAGAAACACCAATTAATATATGTACGTTACACAGGGTAATGATGAGGTCGTGGTTAGAGCAAATATAAATTTAGATTTCTTTTAAAAGATGTCAATGTCCGGCAGCCCCTTATTTCTTGTGGTAGGGAATTGCAGTTGCGAGAAGTGAAGAATTAACTATTGAAATACACACATTACTTCAATAAACTAACTAACACATCCAAAATTGGAAAAGTAATGTTAATATAGGTATAAGAATGGACCGTTTCAAAGTATTAAACGTTTTAATGTATGCTGACGATGTGGTTATTATTCAAGAAAATGAAAATAATTTTCAGTACTCTTTACATCAATTAAATCACTTATCCCAAGAATATAATTTTAAAATATCAAAAGAAAAAAAAATAATGGCATTTTGGGACGAACATATAAGATCAAAAATCGTAATAGACAACAAACCTCTGGAACAAGTAACAAATTTAAATTATTTGGGTTGTAATTTTACTACAAACTCAAAAACTGAAAGAGACATAAATATGAAACTGCCCAAATTTCAAATGATATGTGGAACTACGTATACATAAAACATTAAAGGATAAAACAAGAAGAGATACTAGATTGAAGTTTTATAAAACATTGGCTGTTCCTGCATTGATTTATGGGAACAAAACTTCGGTAATAACCAAAAATTACAAAATAGAATACAAAGCGCAGAAATGAACTTATTTTGAAGAACAAAAGGCTGCACAAGATTGGATCGGATGAAGATATAAGAACAGAGTTAAATATATATCCATTGAATGCATTAAATGAGAAAATCAATGAATATAGGCTTAGAGAGAAATATATGCTCTTAAAATTAACAGTTGCATACATTTTCAGCCATGAATACTTTTAAATTAATGTTAAACCAATGGTTAAAATTTCAGATTAAAAAACTTGTTCGATCATTTTAAATTGTAATGTTAGTATATTTTAGTCGTCTTAACTAAATCAAATTTCTTTTTAAAAACTTCAACAAAATAAAATTTCAGTTTAAAAACTTCTTCGAACATATTATATTGTAATGTCACAATAATATTTCAGTTTTCCTCAACTAAATCAAACTTATTTTTGAAAACTTCAACAAAATAAAATTTCAGTTTAATAACTTGTTCGACTATATTAAATTGTAATGTAGAATGGTATTTCAGTCGTATTCAACTAAATCAAATAACGTTTTTAAAACTTCAACTAAACCATATTTCAGTTTAAATACTTAGTCAACAATTGAAAACTACTGAAATATCAGGTATGAATTTTAATACTTTAACCTTTTAGGCCTGTGCATTTGTAGACAGTTACTTTCAATATTACTTGTGACACTGGAACAAATGTTAGTAGTTCCAATTAGTATGCCTACTGCCAATTGATAAAATATAATGACGTAAAAATTGCGTCACAATTATTAAAACTAATTTTTTTGTATCCTGAAGTTATTGAATTTTTATTTAGCTTCGTAATGGAATTAGTTACTGACGTAAAAACGTACTATTTATCTCAATATAATTTCTATTGACCACCACTGTTTGTTTGGTTGTTTGTATATAATCTATTAATTAACTTTGACATGGTTTTCATGTTGTCTCTTTATAATTGTTAGTTGTCATATCTTTTTTATAAACTAGTAGAGTTGAAACGGACATAGTATGAAAGAAATCAATTGAAATGTCAGTTTTATATATAGGCAGAAACATTTGAATTTTAATTGTACAATTACATAAATTCTAATGCAAAAGTTTATTTGGAATAACTGTTATCATCAATGCCTTTAAGATAATTCCAAAGTTTGATATTAGTGGGCATCAAGATATTAACTGCAGTTTTTTTTAATTTCATGTTTTTAATTTTTTTACCTGTAGTGTAAGTACATGCATGGATTTTGAATAAGCTTGAATGAGCAATAGCTCTTGTCCGGCCACATTACAAAGACAAACAAAAAGACAATACAATTCGAAAAAAAATATTTATTACATTTCGTATATATGTCGTATACATGGAAAATAAAAATGGGAAAGAAATAAATAGGGTATAATTTTTAAATAATACTGGGAGGGACATATTGGAACAAAACAAATTGTATTTACAATTACTACAATAATGTTAAATTCTCTTCTTCGGCTTTCCCCCATTAATAGGTTTACCGTCTTCAGTTTTCATTTATCTCTATCATCCCATCTTGGTCTGCCACGTTTATTTCTTCTAGGGGGTGACCACTGGTATATATTTTTTGGCCATCTTTCATTTTCCACTCTTTGTACATGGCCATACCATTTAAGCGTTTGATTTTCAATCTTCTTAACAACCGATGTGGTGACATTCATTTCTCTCCAAAGGAATTCATTTATTATTTTATCCTGTCTTGTTTTTTGGAGGCTTCTTCTAAAATAATCAAATTCAACTGTTCTAATTTTATTTTTTGTACTTCCGTCAAAGACCAAGTTTCACTTCCATATGACAAAATATTCTGTATTATGCTCTCATAAATTTTCATTTTAGTTTCCTTTGTGATATTTTTGTTTCAAATTATTCCATGACAATCCGGCTGATTTCCATGAAGCTTCTCAGTAAGATAAATGTCTCCTGGAAGCGTTACGAGCGCTTCGCAGGACAAGGATGGTGGAAGGGCTGCTTCCTCTAAGCCTCCAAACATGCTCCACTGGGTATCAATACAGAGAACATTCAAAAATAAAATTAGAAAAGAAACCAAGATAAAAATGTATAATGTTATGGCGGTTCCCACAATACTGTATGGTTGTGAAACTTCGGCTCCAGTGAAAAAACAGAAGGATAGAATACAGACGGCGGAGATGAGGTTCCTAAGACAAGTAAAAGGATGTACAAGACTTGATAGAATAAGAAATGAGGATATAAGAGAAGAATTCAAGGTATAGCCTTTATTGGATAAAGTCACGAATTACAGACAGAAATGGATTGATCACATGGATGGAATGAGTAAGGAGAGATATCAATTTTAGCAAGAAATTATCAAGCAAGAAGAAGACGTGATGTTGGAAGACCTAGAAGACGTTGGACTGATGCATTTATGAAGTCGGAACGGGCAATTGCCTAATCCCTGGAGTGATGATGATGATGATTATTACATGTAATGTTTTAGTTGCAATTTTTGCCATTGCAATTTTAGTCTGTACATCTCTCTCACAGGTACCTAAACTTGTAATAAATTATTGACCCAAGATATTATTTTTTTTTATTTTCCCTGTTTCGAGTATGAGGTCATCCACATCCTTTCCCATACATATATATTCTGTTTTCTGTAAATTTATATTCAGTCCCCATTTTTTATATTCTTCCATTAGTTTATTTATCATATATTTCATATCATCTTCATCATCTGCAAACAACAATGAATGCAGTACTTTTCCTCCTACAGGAATACCCATTTCAGAACATTTTTTATACCTTAAGTTAAGAGCCTGGTCTAAATAAATGTTAAAAAGAATTGGTGACAAACTGCATCCCTGCTTAAGGGCCGTTATTCACTGTGAATTCCTCTGTTAAATTATTCTGTATTTTTACTTTAGCTTTTGTATTACTATAGATCCTCCTAACAATATTAATCCATTTATCACTTATATTCATATTTCTCATTGCCGTCCATAACAATTGTCGAGCTACACTAGCATATGCCATCTCTAAATCAATAAAGGTCATATGTAGTTCTTTATTTTTTGCTAGGATTTTCTCTTGTAACTGTCTAATACAGAAAATATTATCAATACATGATCTTCCACTTAATACTTTTAAATTAATTAATCTTTACCACTTTGCATATCTATGAGTGAATTTATAATATTGTTTGTATGCTGCTTGTTGGATACCTGTCTTGTAATTTCAGTTCTGAATTTACCATTTTTTAACCAGAGATATTATGTGAATCACTTGGTCTTTCTGACGATTTTTAAATTTTACCTGGGGGGATGCAATATATCTCTTATATACGTATGTACATATACATACATAGTGTTCTGCCCAAGATCAGGTCTTTCACTGCAAACTCAAACATACTCCCTCCTTCCTTAACTCAGCCTTGCTTTTTTTATCCGCATAAAAACCATTTACTTTAATATTGTATATCATCTAATGTATTTTTCTGCCTCTAACCTTCCAAGTCTCTGCACCATACAATGCTACACTCCACACAAAGCATATCACTAGTCTTTTCCGTAATTATTTTGCCAAAGCTACGCAGAATATGCTTCTCTTCTTGTTAAAAGCTTATTTTGCCATTTCTATCCTCTGCTTTACTTCTTGACAACAGTTCATGTTATTACTGATAGTAAAACCCAAGTATTTGAAGCTCTCCACTTGCTCAATGGCTTCATCTTTAATTCTCATGTTTATCTTCCTTGGTTTCCTTCCTATAATCATGGCATTTGTCTTATTTATATGTATCTTCATCTCATAAGCTTCGCATCTGTCATTTAGCTCCATCAGCATTTTCCTCGGTGTCACTGCATCTTCTGCTAGCAAAGCCATATCATCACGAAATCTTATGCACTTAATTATTCTTCCTCCTATGTTTACGCCTGCCGTATTCCTGAAGCAGTTCTTCATTAGGTCTTCCAGTAGATGTTGAAAGGAGTAGGTGATATAGGGCATCCTTGCAGTACCCCCTTCGAATTTCTCTTCCCTCTGACATTTTTCTCCTACCTTCACTTTTATTCGCTGTTTCGTATAAAGATTACTTATGAGGCTCCTCTCCTTCCAGTTCACGCCAATTTTCTTCAAGATTCTCATGAGTTTATTCAAATTCACTTTGTCAAAGGCCTTTCCAACGTCAACAAATACTGTATAAACTTATTTATATTTTTCTATATATCTTTCTCCTATAGTTCATATCAATCCAATTGCATCTCTCGTACCCTTTCCCTTACTAAAGCCAAACTGTTCTTCTTCCAATTCACTTTACATCGTAGAACGTAAACTTGGATTCAGTATTCACAGGAGAATCTTCGCAGAGTGTGATATCAAGCTCAAAGTCCTGAATCCCTTATATTTGTTCGCATTATTTTTCTTCGGTATTCGTATTAACACCGTCTCAGTCAATTCTTTCACAGTAAAAACTTAAATCTATTGACGAGAACCAATATTAGTAGTATTGAAGTTTCAATTAGAATGTGATTTTAACATCAAATGTTATCATCAACTTTGCGGAATTCCCAAAAAAAGAAAAATGTAGTCAGGATATCAATAAAACTTGAATGAAACAAAAAAGTTAATTTATCAACAACCAAATTCCAATTTAAAAAAGACTTATAAAATACAATCAAATTCAAAAACCTATTTAGATAGAATTAAGATTTCGAACAAGAAGTTAATTTAAAATGCGTAATAATGAATTTAATTAATTTAAGGTCTAGTAGTTACGTTCCTTGTCCTGTGGGTTTCGAATTCAAACCCGACCGGGGTCGATGGATTTTTAGGATGAAAAAGTTGAAGGGACAAGACCTCAGGGAGGGACTTTATATCGTGGGACCTGAGTCTGGAGATTTTCGGGCTTGTAAAAGAAACGCAAGTCTGAATAAAAATAGCTCTGAGCAAAATTTAACATATTTTCATTCATTCAAGTAATGTCACAGTCCCTTATTATATGTCGCCTCGAGGTGATGTACTAACCACATGTCCCTCGTTGATATATGTAGGGAAATAAGCGTAAATAAATCCGCGTGGTTAAGAAACTTCCCATTAGGGAAGGACCCATGTCCCGTCGCGGGACGATCGGGAATGAATGAATGAATGAATGAATCAGTCAATTAATTTAGGTCACTTGAAGATCCTTATGGGTAGGTTTGTATCACATGTGGAAAGGGCTAGTTTTCTTCTGAAATCTATTTCATAGTTTTCCCCGATGAAATCAATTTATTTCATAAATTGTTCTTCTGGTATCATTGTCAATCTTAATTGTATTTACCTTTATTAAATCTAACGAAAAAAAGTAGTCAGTCTAGACCGCAAAAATCCTTTTTTAAAGTCAAAAGGTTTATTTTAGTGAATTCTCAAAGAATGAAGTTATTGAAATTGTTTTAATGACTATTTAACTCATGCCCCAAATGGGAGTCAATGGCCAATCACGTTTCAATGATTTCTGTTTTACAACCAATCAGAGTCGTGTTTCACCAAATATTTATCAGTGTTATAATTACCATATTAAAGAAAGCTCCTCCTTACAATATTGCATTCCTTTGGCAATAAATAGTATGATCTGGTTGCAGTGATAAACAAAAGAAGCAGTAGAAGCGTACCTATCGTTTCTCATTTGTTTTCAAACATCGCCGTTTACATTAAATATATACATATTTTAAAATAACTATAGTTAAATAATGATTTGTGAGTAAACAGCTTAATTTTATTCGTTAAATAGTCCTAACAAATGCCACTCTTGATTTCCAAATTCTCTAGATAAATTCACTCCTCACTTCGTGAGTCGTGAATTTATCGATAATTTGGAAATCACTCGTGGCATTACTTATGAAAAGATATTGATTATTTTATTCAATCCCACGATGTTGTCATTTCGACATTCTGGTATTCTCTCCTGACATGGCGTTATTGTAACCCAATTCTGAGGTTGGGGCGCCTGGAAGGCAGAGTTACTCTGCCTCAATGATATATGTTAGGTAATGATGATGATAATGATGCGCCAGGAGAGGCCTCAATTCTAAACGTAATGAATATGTTGCTGATGATAATGATGACCAGATGATGTTCGGGGACCGTTTGGGCCTAAACGTTTCCTGACATTTGTCTTATAGGTGAGGAAAAAACTTGAAAAAACATTACCCAGGATATTTGTCCCGACCGGGATTGAACCCAGGCCCGCTGCGTAAACAAGGTAGCACGGTACTTCGAGACTATAGCGGTGGACAGATTTTGAAATGTTTGTTCACCGAAGCTATCTAGTAGACAGACACACATGCACACACACACACACACACACACATATATATATATATATATATATATATCTGTTAAGCTCTAGCGGCCGATTTTTCTTTCGGAACCAAAGTTGGCATATTAAAAAGTAAGGTCGAGTTCAATAACCACAAAAATTGGACCATTTGGAGTAGGAGTTCATCTGAAACGACATTTTAAAAGTTCCTCTAGCGGTCGCAGTGTTCCATTTATCAAATAAATCAGTTAAAATTGTTTAAATTTTGTCAAATTGTACTACAGTATATAATACGCGATAATTACGGTAACAGATGGTTTGTTTTCACTACAGTCTGACACGTTTAAATAAGTTTTCATCAGAAGTTAATTTTCTCCAATTTAAGGGTTAACAAATGAAATATATATTCCATAAACTAGCAAAATCGGACCATAATTCTACTGTTGAGGAATTCGCTTAGTTTACGCAGTTCCTGCGAGATGGACTGTTTCTACTTATAGGGTGTTATGGAGAAAAATGTCTTGTCAGAAAAAAAAAAAAACATATACATACATAGTATTCTGCCGAAGAGCAGGTCTTTGACTGCAAACTCAGCATTCTCCACTCTTTCATTAAATCAGCTTTCCTGTTTGTATCCGCATACAAACCATTTATTTTAATATTGTCTGATGTATTTTTCTGCCTCTAACTTTCTTTTCGTTGACCATTCCTTCTAGGGCATCCGTTAGGAGGCAGTTTCTTCTTAGGCAGTGGCCAATCAAATTTATTTTCCTTTTCTTTATGAGTTCCAGTATTGTTCTTCCTTTATCCACTCTGTCTAGCACATCTTTATTTTTTATTTTGTCTGTCCATCTGTCCATTTTATACGTTCCATTCTTCTGCATATCCACATCTCAAAAACTTCCATTCGCTTCTCATCATTCCATCGTAATGTCCAATATATATATATATATATATATATATATATATATATATATATAACTAAATTTGAATATGTAAAATTCGGCCAAGACTGCAAAAATTTCATTTTTAAATCAAGCGGTTATTTTTGGATTCATTGAATGTTATGTAGGAATTGAGAAAATAATCTCAACAAAAGTAATAAATTTGAAAAAGTAGAGATATTTCTAAAAACAACATACAAATAAGAAACATGGTGGGGGTGGGTTGGTTTGATGGAGTTTAAGGTCCTTGATATAATGCGGGCGCCTATTGTTGAGAATTAAGATATTTCCGTGTGTGACGAAGACAAAGATTGATTTGAAGTAGGCGTGTCTTAGCGGAGAGACAACATTGGACCGAGTTACACTACTCATAGTAATGATTCCATGCCAAATGGCTGCCTTCCAGATACTGGTGTTGTAGTCACATCTATTCTTGTCCTCTCTTCCTCCATTTCGTGATATTTCTCCCTTCCTACCCCACTTTATCAAACTCTCCATTTTGCAATATTCAACATCCATGACAGAAAAAATAAATAAATAAAATAGGTTATACACTGCTAATTGCTGTGAATACCTGGGAATTTAGTAACACCAGAAAATTACAAAAACCACTAAATACGTGAAGGGAGACTATATACGAGCACATGAACGGTATCCGGAACTGTTTACATACATATTTTAGGAGTTTGAAGAGGGGTTAAATGTAGCTCTTAATCAAATAAATTATAGGCCTACAGGCCTATCTGATTCTTATTACCTGATATTATAAAACATTTTGTGTTAATTAAAGACATTTTTAGCTTTTATTGTATATATATATATATATATATATATATATATATATATATGTATATATATATATATGTCTTCATGTTTTACTTCCATGTTAACCTTGGCCTTCCTCTTTTCTTCTTTCTGTTCGGATGCCATTCATATAGTTGCTTCGGCCATCGCTGATCTTCCATTCTTAAAACATGTCCTAACCACTTTAATTCCTTCTCCTCAATTCTTTCAATAATGCTTTCTTCTGCTTCCATTATGTTTCTAATTTCCTTATTTGTGACACCTTCTAATTTAGACTTTTAGGCTTTGGAGGTTTGGCACGGGAAGACGGCAGCAGCTGTAAAAACCCGAAGATATATATATATATATATATATATATATGGTATGATAAGAAAAATAAATGCCTGGACGGGATTCGAACCCGGATCTCTGAGTCTGTACCTCAGCGTGATATCCATTACACTACCAGGCGAATCCAATTCAAACACTTATTTTTCTTATATATGTATTATACTCTCCATTATTACTAGATGTCGCGAGAACACTGTCTTCACTGCCATCTAGTAGCTGACTATATCAAGTAAGCAAATTAAAGAGAATATTTATTTTACTTTATAGCAGTGACGCTTTATCGATGTTATAATTAAATCTTTAACATTGAGCAATGCAAGCTTAATATGGTATGATAAGAAAAATAAATGCCTGGACGGGATTCGAACCCGGATCTCTGAGTCTGTACCTCAGCGTGATATCCATTACACTACCAGGCGAATCCAATTCAAACACTTATTTTTCTTATATATGTATTATACTCTCCATTATTATCAGTGAAGACAGTGTTCTCGCGACATCTAGTAATAATGGAGAGTTATAATACATATATAAGAAAAATAAGTGTTTGAATTGGATTCGCCTGGTAGTGTAATGGATATCACGCTGAGGTACAGACTCAGAGATCCGGGTTCGAATCCCGTCCAGGCATTTATTTTTCTTATCATACCATATTAAGCTTGCATTGCTCAATGTTAAAGATTTAATTATAACATATATATATATATATATATATATAATATATATATATATATATGACATGAAAAGAAAATTAAATACCTGAGTCGAGATTTGAACCCGAGATCTCTAACCAACTGAGCCACTCAGGAATCCTAACACAAACAATTATATATATATGCCATGATTGCACTACTCAACATATATATATAACATGAAAAGAAAAATGGATGCTTGGACGGGGATTTGAACCCGGACCTCTGAATTGATACTTCAGTGCGCTGCCAATTACGCTATGCGAGAATCCTCGCACAAACATTTATTTTTCTTTAATATATATCCTCTACTACGAGAGGTAGAGAGAACTCGATCTCACTGCCCTCTGGTAACCACTATAACAAGTAACCAAATTAAAGATAACTTATTACTTTATAGCAATGACGCTTCTTTATTTCGATGTTATAATTAAATTTTTGACATTGAGCAGAGCAAGTCTAACATGACATGAAAAGAAAAATATATGCTTGGACGGAGATTTGAACCCGGACCTCTGAATTGATACAACGGTGCGCTTCATGTATATATATGTATGTGTGATTAAGAAATGTTTCTTGGTTTTTCCGAGTCATGGATTCAAGGTTGGCATCTGGTCACTAATTCCGACGTTTCGACATGGTCTCACGTGGCATTATCCAGGAATGATAGGTTAGAGTTACTGTTATAGGTCTCATATGTCATAGGCAATGCATATCTCACATGCTATTGGATAATGGCTATTGGACACTAATCCACGTGCCGTTAATAGTTGAGTGTTAGTTAATCGCATTGCCTTTTCATTGCGATCCGTTGCTGAACTTGTACACCCATCTAAGGGTTGACCACGTTCCATATTGCCCAACTGCGTATTTTTTATATCTTCTACGTTGTTTGGGGGGATGACATGGTAGACAGCGAGAGCTGTTTTCCATGTTCATGGTAATCTTTATGCATCATCTAGGGTGTTCATAGAATGTGTTTTTCATTTTCTGTTTCTTCCCTATAGATTCTTGATTTTTCATTATCTATTTTAGCCAAATTCTAGATCCTGTGAGGTCGATCTTGTGACTCTTCTGTTTCATATGTTGGACCAGAGTTCAAGTAGGTTCTTGACAGTTAACTCTTTTGGATCAACTTGGCGTAACGTTTTGAGTATTTGTAGAGAGAACAGTGTAATATTTGAAATAAGGCATTTTTCAACATCTGTCAAAATAGGTGTCCTTTGTGTATCTCTTGTTGTCATTTTGAAAATCTGGCAAGTCTAATGGTACCACCAGAAAGTTTAGGCCAGTTTAAAAATCCTGACTCCATCGGGACCTGAACTCACGATCTTCCGGCTTATAACGTATTGCGTTTCCCCACAATACTTGATTACATGGACTTAATTTTATAATTAATATTTTAATCCGGTTTGGTGACTTATGGGGATAGAATCCACAATACACTGAACTGACGGAAAGCTATGAAAGTACTCTCGAAAAAAAATATTTAGTGAAATTTAATTTTATTAGTTCCCAAGAACATTATAACTGTCGGTTCTGTTTCTGCACACTATTAAGATGGCGTGACACGTGCTGGACATTGTCCATCATGTATAAAGAATACGGTATGAGGGGAAAAAAATCATGCAATGTGTAGATACATACACGTGATATACCTGTGTCACACCATGCAATACATTTAAATTTCTTTTATCTCAGAGCACTACCCTATATTACATGGCAAAGGTTCTCGATCATTACAAGTCGAACTTCAGAGGATGCAATCCTCATTCTTACGTTTGCTTCCTTATGTTTGCGATCTGTCACAAACTAACAAGAAGTAATGCACATGGAAAATAAATTAAGAAATTAAAGTCCGATAGTAAAGTCGAAATAACCAAATTTACAATTTTGTTAAATATCTATTGAAAAATCTTTCCTCGTGTGATATTAATGTTAGTGTTTTTCTTTATAGAAAACGAGATATATTAATAACAGTAAATTGCGATGGTAGGACAAGGGGCACGAATGACGAAATAAAGAGTGGTATCGTAGATATTTTTAGAAAGACAAGAAGGGAAACATCCAGTAGATTGGCCGATAATGATGTATGAGTATGAATTATCCATGATTTGAGGGAGGTGAATGATGCAAGGAATGGCTCAGGATAGAGATGAATGGAGAACTTGTGTCCGCTCGACCATGGGAATGTGAGTGGTGCTGGTGGAGGTAGTAGGCCTTATATTCTTGCAATTTAACAGTTAAGATCATTATCGCACAATTTAAATCTGGGCATGCAAGGACCGATAATGTTTGCTTCTGGTTCTTCATATTTGAGAATTGTTATTTTATGTGCTGTAAACCAACGATTGGAGACCCATACTTCCGAAGGAAGCCATTTAATCCTTAAAATGGCGAAACACTAATTTTTCGTGCCAGATATTTAAATATGTCGAACCGCAGTGAAAACAAAATTAACTGTAAGTTATTATACTGTTTATTGTGTAATTTAACATAAATTTGTTACTTGTTTGTTTTTCTGCTGCTTTAATACAAATATTAAATAAATTAAACAAATATATCTTACATGATGTATAAATTAGAACCCATACGTTCCTCGTGGAGACATGGATGCTCCCCTAGCGAGGAGTTTCTTGACTATGCTAATTTAATTGCGCTAATTTGCCTACATATGTCAGTGAATTACATGTGGTCAGCACATCGTCCCAATGAGACATCTATTAGGCAACTAGACATTACTTCGATGGGGATGGTCGGTAAAATTTTACCCAGATGCACTAATTTAGGTTTAAGGTTCTTTTAGGAATCCGAAAATCTTCAGTCTCCCGAAAACTTGTCCTTTGGCTTTTTTCACCCTAAAATCCATCGACTCCGGCCGAATTTGAACTCGTGGTCTTCAGGGCAAAAAGGAAGAAACATAAACACTAGACCACCGACACTGACATCTTATATGATACGTTGGTAATTTAAGAGGTAAACACATCCAAGTTGAATGTGATATCACTAGTTCACCAGGATCGAACCTAATGTAAATTATACTATTACACATTATTATTTACCTTAACTTCGGATTACAGATTACATATAATAGGTTTCATGTTATCCCCAGTACATAGCCTAGTATATCATTGTAAAGATGACCTTAGTATAGGCAACACGCAATCCCATAAAATCCCTGAAGAGCAAAGAAATGAGGTAAGGTTAGAACACGATAACTCATGATGAAATTTCTTTCCCTCTAGAGGTTAGTTCCTTATTGGTTGCATCTAACTCACTACATCTATGGAATCCTGATTATCATGGCCGCACGGACATTAGCTATCCATATAACCATATCCCGAGGTAATATTTTCCAATAATTGCTATTTGTCCACCGCTGTGATCTCGAGGTAGCGGTGCTGCCTTGTCACGCAGCGGGCCCGGGTTCGATCCCCGGTCGGGGCAGTTTTTCTGGGTGAGGTTTTTATCGGGGTTTTTCCTCACCTGTAAGACAAATGTCAGGAAACCTTTAAGGTCCAGACGGTCCCCGAAAACATATGACCATCATCATCCTTATCATTATCATCATCATCATCATCATTCACCGGTGTGGAAAGCAACGGGAAGCTACCACACCTACAATTCCCTAGTAAAGCTGCAAGCATAGCATGAAAATGCTATGACTGCAGTGAAGGACCTGCCTTCGGGCAGAATTACTATGGGTAGATGGAATTGCTATTTAGTTGACCTCGTAAAAATTAAGTTTAATCTTATCGTAAAGCATTACTAAACAACAATTCTGAATGCGAATTTGTATTAATTGATGCTACTGAAACACGCCTCATTCATGCCTTAGTAACTGGTTCTTTTCCCTTTGGTTTTCCTACAAAAATGTCCATACTCCTCTTACATTTCCAGTTCGTACCATATGTGTTGCCCATCGCATCTTAGGCGTAAGAGTTATTCTTATATATGGTTTCCCATAAATATCCTGGAGCTCATTGATATATGTAGTTTCCTCAATTCACCTGCCTATACGTTTCTGTTTGATACAACAGCATTCTAAGGACTTTATTCTCAAATACTTGGTAATCATTTCTCATCTCTTAATGTAAAGGCCATATTTCGCAGTCATAAAGTATGACTGAGGAGCTCATTGTCAAACGTCTCTTGTCCACTTTGTACCCAAAGCTAACTTCAAAGTTTTCTAAATAAGCTCATCAACTTTACACCTACTTTAATAATTTTAACATTCGTCGTTTTATTCAGTTTGCATTAGATCTGAATTTGTTTTTCAGTTCTCTGTTCCTTATTGTCCTAGCCACTGTCCTTTTTACATGTACCCTTGCCTTATTGTTCTATTTACTACTGATGTAAATATGTTTGTTTCTTTTTTACTTCAACTCTGCCCCTGTCGAATGTAATCAGTCACTTCTCTGATATTTTGGTTCCAAATATGACGCGGATATCCTCTGATATTTTTTCTCTAATCTGGTCTAATAACTAATAAATAAAGTTAAATTTTAGCTTAAAATGTCCCTTTAAGGGCAAAAACTTTATGAATAGGATGAACTAGTCAGGTAACAAGTACTTGATTGCTTTTATTTTTTTATTTGTTTCATCTTTTGCAGGTTTGATATTGCCCATTTAATAAATAACACAGAAATTAAATATATAGAAATAACACAAAAGGTAAATTGTATATGTTTCATATTTTAGAAATGCATAGGATGTGATATCTCTTATTTTTTAAAAAATAAGACCTCCTTAATAAACTTAATAAATTTAACTTTAAATGTGGTGCAGTTGAGAGATCATTGAATTAATAAATTTAATTGTACATCTGATACAATTAAGAGATCATTAAAATGTACTACAGGACAAACTAAATTAAAGTCCTACTGGGTAATGTCTGCCCCTATATTGGTGTAAGATTGTGAGTTTTGACTGTAATCAAAAGAGAATAGAAAACCATATAAGCAGAAAAAAAAGAATTGTACCTGGTTGTACGCTTTTGGATAGAAGTAAAAGTAAATATGTCAGGAATTAATTAAACATGTTTAAATTATGGTTAAAATAGAACAATTTGAGCAATTGGAGTGATCATGTTCAGATGATGATAACAGACCAATTACCAAAAATTACTTTGAATTATAACTCAGAAGGCAGAAGAAGGCTAAAGAAGAGATGGATTCAAATTTTCAATTGAAATCTATTAAACCGAAAGAATCTTAAAGGCTTAACTCGTGAAAAGTTGATGATCATGATTTTAAAAATACAGTGAAGAGTTTTGTTTTAATTCTTACTTTAAAACCATTTTAATTGCTTTGTTCTTGTTACCACATTGATGCCTGGAGAAAGAGAGAGCATTTGATGAGGGATACTTTCTTAGGCCTATTTCATTCGATATAATTTTACAAAATGAAATGAATACAGGTTTATCAGACCTTGCAATATTAAGTGTTATGTGTTGTACTATTCTAAAGTCTAGAATTTTAATTGATTTGTTGAAGAGGTTGATTAAAGAAAAGTGGACTGTGGAAGGCTCTTCTTACTTCAATATCCCTTCTCGAATTTCACATATCTCTCATCACCGTCTCATCTTTTGAAGTTTCGAGTACTTTGATCTTCTTAATGACAAACTAGATGCACTTGAATTTTTTTTCTTGCGAGACGAGGGAATACTGAAGAGGCTTGTGTAAAAGAAAAAAAATTCTGGGATTTAAATTCCTTAAGAAGGTCAAAGAAACTCAGTTTCCTAACTGCTTGTTAAAATAAATGCTAAAAATAATTTAAGACATCTTACTTGCAAGTAGTATTTTCTTGATGAGTTGATAATGTATTGAAGTAGGGAAAATATTAAAAAAAGCGGATTTCCTCAAGGAGCTTGTTAAAACCGAAATATGACCAAAATTAAGTTAGAATTGGTTAGAGCACTTAATTAGACAATATCGTCCATCGATAACCATTTACAATTTACATGCATGAAGACTACATTACAATGATGATAATTATAAAAAAAAGTATCGACAGAAACAAATCTGCTATACGATGTCAATAATGACCGTAGTTTAGTAGAAAGTTTGGGTTTGCCAACTATTTATTATGACATGCATATAAGCAACTTCCAAAAGGTAGTTGGTTGTGAAAAGGGGTAAAATGTTAAACTCGTAATAAAAAAAAATACAAAACACCTTATATTCAATTCTTAATAAGTACAGTATATATTTAACTTTACACACACCCACACACACGCGTGCGATTTTATAACTTGAAAATAAAAAATAACACCCGAACCGGGATTTGGACCCGATATCTTCAACTTCATACGTTAGCGCGATACCGTCTTCGCCTCTCAGGCACTGAGTGCAAACGTTAATTTTTCTTTCCTTATATAAAATTCTGTATCGCAACTGGCTCATAGTGCCATCTTACGGATTTTATAACATGCAAGCATTTTAATCAGAATATTTTACTGTATAGCAGTAAATATTTTTTATTTCGCCTTCATTTCTAAATGTCATAATTTAATTATAACATATACGAGTATAATCAATACACACACACACACACACACAGGTCTATATATGTGTGTTTGTGTTTATGTGTGCATGCATTGTTTAGATCATGAATCATCAATTAGTTTTTTTAAATATAATAGTATAGCAATCACTTACCTATATAGAGATATATTTTCACATCTTGGATAGTAAATAAGAACGTGAAGTTTTAACTATAAATAATAATTATATATAAAAGTCTGTCCTATCAGATTTATTGTTGAACCTTTAATATTTTGAATAGAGGATATGATTTTTATAAAATTCGTTTAATGATAAATGTTGATTAAAACGTGGTTTTTGAAGGAATAATCTACTGAATTTCCTGCCAAAGAGTCATCATATTTCTATTTTTATATTATAAATACTTCATCATATGGTGAGTAACTTAAAGTTTCCTGAAAATTTCATAGATCTATCTCAAGTACAGTAGTTTTTTTAAATAGTGTACCACTGTGTTAATTTTTTAGTAATTATTTGTAAATTACTTCAAACTGATTCCTTTAAGATATCTAAAAGTACATAGGCCCCTATATATTTTTAAAGCTGAATGTACCATTTACTGACACAAAACTTGTAATTGTCATCAGGTAATTAGAAATAGAGATATATTTTTTTTGTAATTAATTGCTTTTACTTCTCTTTAAAACCGAAAACCCTCAAGTTGTGATTTTGTTTTTGACAGATATTCATATTGCTGGTAGCTCTTAATAAAAGCAGTACACCATGTGTACAACTATGTGCTTGCGCGGGAACATCGTGAGAGGTTTTTAAACTACTCGTTTGTCACATAATTGCAGCTGTGAGCGAAGACGAAATTATTAACATTATAATAGAATTAAAAAATAATGTAGCCTATCTCCATGAATAGACGGAATAACAAATAATACCCTTAAACTTGTCAAAACTTTAGCAAAGCCACTTACCTACATAATTAATTTGTGCATTTCTCAAGGAATTTTTCCATCAGCTCTTAAACGCGCCGTGATTGTCCCAATGCACAAGGCCGGAGACAAAAGTAATCTTAGCAACTACAGACCCACTTTTACCAAGTTTTTAAAAAATCTTTGAAAAATGTATAAAGGCACGATTAATGAATTTCTTGCAAAAAAACTGTTTGTTAAGCAGAAATCAATTTGATTTGAGACGTAATATAAGTACAGAGGATGCAATTATAACTGTCACCTCAAATATAATTCAGATCTGAGACTCAGGAAATAAATGCCTAGGAATTTTCTTAGATCTCCAAAAAGCCTTTGATACAGTACATCACAGCATACTGCTGGATAAATTAGATGCAATTGTCATTAGAGGATCCGCTTTAGAACTAATTAGATCGTAATTAAGTAGTAGAACCCAAACAACAAAAATCGACGATAACTACAGTAGTATACGTAATATTAATATAGGTGTCCCTCAGGGGACTGTTTTAGGACCAAGTTTATTCCTAACTTATATTAATGATTTACTCAAAATTAACTTAGAAACATTTTCTGGTTCTATATATGCATATGCTGACGACACGGTTGTCTTATTTTCCGGCTCTACATGAACCGAAACTATATATAATGCTAATAAAGGAATCAATGTAATTGAAGAATGACTAGACTCAAATTTACTTTCTTTGAAAATCTCAAAAACTACATTAATTCCTTTTTCTTTAACATCACGCGGTATATATGAATTTCATTCAAACCCCAGTCTCGATATTACAATACACAATTGTAATAGCGCATATTGCACATGTCCATCCTTGAGAATATCAACGTAAGTGATATATCTAGGTATTATAATAGACCAATATTTAAGATGCGACAAACACGTTTCCTTGCTGTGTAACAAACTACGTAAAACTATTCACAAATGTGTCATCCTTCGATTATATTTACCAATGTATGTATTGCGAACTGTTTACTTAGCTCTGGTTCAATCAATTATCCAATACGGAATATTAGGTTGGGATGAAAGCGCAAATTCTATCCTTTCTCCCTTAACATTACCACAAAAACGAATCATAAAAATCTGCTTGCAGAAACCTTTAGATTACACGACAAATTTAAATTTATTTAGAATTCAACGTGTCAAATATTAAACAAATATTCAAGCATACATTGCTTACTTATTTTCATAAAAATAAAAGCGAATTTAAAGAGCACAATCGAAGTTTTTACAGCACCAGACAAAATACTACTTCTTTGCTACATGTTCCAAAATTGTATACAACTTCTGGATCTAAATATAGTAGATATCTAGGACCCAAATTATATAATGAATTAATTAGATCCAATCCAGAGCTAAGTAAACTAAACACAGCTGGTTTTAAAAAAACAATTAAAGTAATTATTTTTAATTTATTTACGTGATCAAGTGAAAAATATTCATTTGAACATTTTAAAGTAATAAATATGAAGCATCTATTTTTGCTTATTAATTATAACCTAATATATTACTAATTACTTTCTTCTGTACTATTGGTTTTACTCCATCACATTATATGGTTTATATTATTTTAAGTATATCATTCTCCATTGAATTAATTATTTTGCTAGAATAAGTTTTACTCCCAATACATTATTATTTTTTTATTTGTACGTGTCAATTTATGTAAAAATGAAACTGGCCCCTAACTTTAAATGTGTATACTCTATTTGTATTATTCATGTAACTGAACTGCGCCCGAGCACGAGCATTTGCTCATTCGGGTGTCAATACTGTATACAACATGTATTTGTAAATAAAATTTATTCTTATTCTTATTCATATTCTTATTTAATATCAACAACGTCGTTAGCCGTTTTCAGCGAATTTCGAAAAAAGTAGGTATTGAGGTTGTTCTTATGAAAAGACTTTTGAAAAATGTTTACAAATCTATATCTATCCAATTTAGTGGACACATAAAATGACCATGACACACACACGCACACACACACATATGATTAGGTGTGTATGTGTGCTAACGCTCTAGGGGCCGCGAATGTTTGCTCATTTTGGAACCAAACTCGACACATAAGTACATTAAAAAAAGTAAGGCCGAGTTCACTAACCAGGGAAATCGAACCATTATTTGTCGGGATTCAGCTGAAGTAAATAAATAAATAAATAAAAGTAAGTCTACAGTTTCATTTTAAAATTTTCGCAACCAAGCTCGGAATATATCATTGAAATAACATGACAAAATTATTCTCGAGAAATCATTACTAGTGAGGATTTACATGAATTCTGTAATTTAAAAGTCGCTCTAGCGGTGCATGTCTTTTTTTTTTTTGCAACCTAACTAGACATATACAATTTAATTAACACCAGAGAAATATATTCCGTAAACCAGCCAAGTCGATTACAAAATGTAAGGTTCTATTGTCAGGTGTAATATGTAAATACATTTTTACAAGGGCAGCTATATATAATGTAGTATGTGTGTGTGGGTCGTGTATGTATGTGACAGCATATCTTTGGAACACCTGGGCAATTTCAACCAAACTTAGTACACATGAATTACAATCTGGAAGGATGGTGTGAAGGGTAACAACCCCATAGTACGCATATTTTCCACTGATACATGAGCGGTTTAATTTTGATATCTTTCTAAACAATTGAACATCCCTGTGATTGATTTTTTCATGCTATTACATAACTGTGCTTCCCGCTTATACATTCACTTCATTTTTTTCTAACTGTTGTATAAATTATAAAAACAAAACTTAATAAATGTATACATTGAACCTTAAATTATATACACTCAACTCCATCAAATTTACTCCGCGATTTGTTTTGTAAAAATTACATATTTTTGTTACTTGTCAACACATATGCATAAAAAACAATAAAAATAAATTGTATGAGCAACTCAGCGAAAGAGTTTTGAGCACTTTCACATCTCACAAATTTGGAATGTAAGAACAATTTTTACTTTCAACATTAATATGTTTCCTCTCAAAAATCCATTTAAAAAAAGTAAAACAAAAGCATTTTTTTGCCATAATCTCACTTCAGAATTGAAGAGGTTAGATTTAAATTAGATTGGTAGAGATGGCTTCGGTTTTTAAGACCCTAACACGACAACCATGTTTTAGGTTCATTGTATTACCCATATTTACTGCGTGGAATGAATGAGATGAAATCCACTCTACGGTGACATGTTGTCTGTTATGGTGTTCCGCCTCGACACACATCAAGCATTCACACACATCATTCATACCGCCATATATTTAGGCTGGGCCAAAGGACTCGAGGAGGGGCTACAATCCTTCCTTTGGCCTTATTCTTGCCATAAGTTGATACATAGGCTCGGAGTCATGAGAAAGTACATGAGTGTTCTCCCATTAGAGCACCACACCACATATGTTAAGCACCTCTTGAAACTATTTGATACCTAACATGAGATGAGATGAAACGTTATATGAAATAAATAAATAAAATAAACTTACATGATGTGGGAGGGAGGAGGATTGGTGAGTATTGGGAAACAGTAGAATTCTGAGAAAAACTAAAATATCCTGGTGTGGCTACTTCTCCGGAACTAACATAATCCGAACCTGAGAACGTAATCGGTGCAGCCGCACGCGCTAGCCACGCTAGCTTTGAAAATGTTAGTAGAATTTTAATTCAAGCTGTACCAGCCAGAATGGAGTCTCAGTGTATTAAAGTATTAAGGAAGAGAAAATAAAATGAGAATTAAACGGGAACATGGAATAAAACGCATTTGAAGAGTAGATCAATATATTGACATCTTGAGGACTATTAACAATACAGTAGTAGCTTTCTGTCACAAGTCACGTGCATGTAAGTTACTCAGGTAAATAAACGTTTACGTGTCAGTTTGGTATTACGTAATAACCCCTCCATTCAAATATTTTGCCATCAGGATGTCTTTTGTGACATTTGTGTTTTTTTCCTGACATTGTCGGAATTGTAACCCATTTCTTAGGCTGGGACATCCAGAAGATGGAGTTACGAAACCCCAATGATATGATGGGTGATAAATAAGTACCAGGAAAGTCCTTAACCTAAACTTAACCTAAATTACAGACCATCGGCAACGACAGGAGTAATTTTATTTAAGGAAAAACTCTTTTGGTCTGAGCGGGAATCGAAGCAGGGGCCTCATGAACTGTAATCGAAAGCTTTGAGCATAAGATTTTCAGTCTGGATTTGATTAATATAAATTACTACTTATATGAAAAAATAATTGTTTATAATCATTTTTAGAACCAAGTGTTATATTAAATACTTCATATCCAGGGTTCTTAAGTCCAACCGCTGGATCTCCGGCTCTGAAGTTTAGGTTATACGAGGGGTAAAGGGAGAACTCGCCCTCTACTGCTAATAACGAAATGGTTGAAGTGGGAGTGAATGTCTGCCACAACCAACCACTGCTCTTGACGCAGCTATAGCGCGCTAGTAAGGTTTGAATTGCTGAGATGTTGTCAGATGTATGTCTGCTAACATAAAGCGGCCACTGCTACTGAATATCCATATCGGCACACTGTCGTGAAAACGTCAGAGCCGAAGAATCAGTGGCTGGAGTATAGATACTGTGTAGCAATGTTCTGGTATATACTCAATATTTTTCCCTTTATCGGTGGCATTTTTAATATAAATGCAAATTTTTAATAAGAGATGATGAAACACTACGTTTGGACGATATTGTATTTATCAATCTTGTTGTCATGTTATTAAGACTTTAAACAATAATTTATCTATTATTACATGTTAATCCCACCGACCAAAAAAAAAAAAGTAAGCGTGTGAAGTTTTTAATATAATTTGGGATAATATAATCTGAGTAATAGAAAATATTCGACTTCGACTAGTTTTTAAAACTTCTCGATTCTGTTAAGACACACTTCCCACACTTATAATACAGGATGTCCCATTCAAACCTCCCACATTTTAATTTATCTTAACTAACAAAGTATGCGGAATTATGAAATGAGGCCGGTATTAAACGAAACAGAAACTCAAAGAATTTTCATTGCCACACACTAAAACACCTCTCTACGTGCACCATTAGTAGCACGAACAATATCAGGTCTGTATTCGATTTCGTGCCACGTTCTCTCCAATATGTCCATTGGTACTGTTGCATTTGTGTAAAGGATACGGATTCGTAAATCATGAAGATCTTGTACTGGAGTCGCAAACACACGGTCTTTTATATACCCCCAGAGGAAAAAGTCCAGTGGAGTGATGTCTGGCGAACGTGATTTATGTCATTATTGCCCAACATGCGACAGAAGAATTAACTGCAACAATGAAAACGAAAATTCTTTGAGTTTCTCTTTCTTTTAATACCAACGTAATTTCATAATTTCGCACACTTTGAAAGTTATGATTAATTAAAGTGTGGGAGGTTTGAATGGGACACGGTGCATAATATTGCATATTATGCAATATACGTACGTGGCAAACTAGTATATATATAAAGTGTTCTGCCCCAGGGCAGGTACTTCACTGCAATCATAGCATTTTTATGCCATGCTTTGCAGCTTTACCAGTGAATTATAGGTGTGGTAGCTTTCCATTGCTTTCCACGCCGGGATGATAATGATGTCCAGATGATGTTCGGGGACAGTTTGGGTCTCAAAGCTACCTGACATTTGATTTACAGGTGAGGAAAAACCCCGAAAAAATATCTCTCAGGAAGCTTGTCCCGACCGGGAACCCGGACCCGCTGCGTGTCAAGGCAGCACGCTATCTCGAACAGTGGTGGACTTAGTATATATAATGGTTTAATTTATCCTGCTTACGAGATGTATAATCCAAATCGTTAAACATTTGCGGCCAAGTCAGCCATGGTGACTGAGGGGATCGGATTCGTCGATACCCAGCGAGATTGAAAATGTTAATTGTAAAATTAATTAAATTGAATTAATTTAATGGTAAAATCTTGAATCTTGGGGCCAGAAGGGATGTACAATTTTTAATCGGTTTATTGTGCACCATATCCCTGCATTGAATTGCAAATCCCTCCGCATTACATATGTTGAGAAGGCATATGATACATTGATAGCGATTCGTTCATCAAATGGGGGATTAAATCTGACGTTCCCCTTGGTGCTTCTCTTCATCGTCATCTCTCATACAACACACTTTACACTAAACTAACATATAAACCTAAACTTATCCTACACTCATCTCTGACACAACTCAAGGATGCATCATATACGTAAAATAGTTTGCCGAAGGTGTGCACGAATTGATAATACACCACATTAACACCATATTTCCGCCGAAAGCAAAACCCGAAGCGCGAGTAGTGCCGTGGGTGACATTACAATACAACACACATACATTTGCAGGCAAAATAATTCAGTCGGTCCTAGCGTCATATGTAGTTTTCTTTTTAATTTAATTACGCGTATTTGACCATAGATACCATGAATGATACGCGATCAACATGAGACATTTAGCAGGCAACTAAGGTGTTATTAGGATGATTTTGCTTAGAGGCTTTTTATTCAGGCTTAGGAATCTTTTACGAGCCTTAAAATCTTCAGCCTCGGGACCTACGGCATAAAGTCCCCCCAGGAGGACTTTATTCTTGGATTATTCCATCTTAAACAAATACATCGACCTCGGTCAGATTTGAACCCGCGACCATCTGGAGCAGAGACAAGGAGCATTATCACTAGACCACCGCAACCATTTACCATAAAATATGTTTATAATAACTCGTAAAATAATTTCGTTTTCGACAGATCCCGACAAAATGCTTTATGCATAGACTGTTTTGCCATCAAAAAGTTGCTCGAGGTGTACCATGTGAAGGTATTGCATCCTTAAATTGCAAAAAGTGGCCTAATTAGAAGTCCTCCAAATTCACCAAATTCAAGATCTCAAAATAATTACAGAGGAATAGTTAAATGCAGGCTTTTACGGCCGGTAATCATGATTCAGGGCTATGTGGCCGTAGTGCATTACTGGAGTTCCTTCGAGACGTTTTTCCCTCAACTGCGGAGAGCATCTTCACGTGAAGAAACGTCCGGTAGGAACACCAATAATGGACCACGGACACATAGCCCGGAATCACTCAACATTATGATTACAGAGGAAGTTTAAAGGACGCCTGGAGATGCTGCAGCAGGCAAGAGAACGATCCAGAAATAATTACAAGAAAGAGCCATACTTTTCACGATAAATTCCAAATGAAACTTTTTGGTTAAATATTATCAACAACTCGAAACCTAAAAAATCAGCAAGGGTATATATAAAATGGCTAAGATCTGGAACTTACCACAAAAGATGAATGTGAGTCTGCCTGTCTGTTTGTCTGTTCTTTATGGACTCAAAAACTACTTGACCGATTTGAATGGGGTTCTTTCCATCATTTAGAGATTTTTTCAGGGACAATTAACATATCGCTCATTTGCTGCAACAACATCATAACTCGAAAATCATGATTTTTTAGGAGAAGCATTCGAATTTTAAATTGTCATTCTAAGTCTCCCTGTGATATTAACTGAAATATCGTGATTTTTGGGTTATGACGTTGTTGCAGCAAATGAACGATATATATATATATATATATATATATATATTGGACGTTTAAATAGCTTACGCCATAACAAATATACCAAATTAATGTGTTCAGAATTGAATATATCAAAACAATACAAAAAGTCCGCGACAGCATATGTCTATCTTTTACGGATAACTGACAATAACCATTTTTGTCTTTCAGCTGATTGATGCTAAGAATATCGGGATGAGTAGATTTCCCGGCAAGCGTTACAGCGCCTGGCGGTATTCTTTTACGGATAATTCACAATAACCATTTTTGTCTTTCAGCTCATTTATGCCAAGAGGATTGGGATAAGTAGATTCCCAGGCACGCTGGGTAATCAGCACGGGGTATCTAAAAATAATTACAATGTAATTTTTTATTTTGTATTTATTCAACTAAACATAAAAACACATATAATTTATTTAGGCATAGCAGCGCACGCCGGGTATTAGCTAGTACTAAATATAAAGCTATAACCTCAAGTACTCGTATTGTAACTGCCACTGAATCCAATACATATCATAATGCTAGAGATATATTTGCACCTAGAAGATAAAATACCAAGAAGGTAACTGGAGTAGATGTCATAAAAATCTTAACACTAAATTCCCTACACCATGTACACGGATGGTTCACATTTACAAGGACAAGTTAATATACGAACAGATGTATTTAGTGATCTCTCCTGTTTCTATGCACCTGTAAGCAAACAAATCAGTTTTAGAATCCAAATAGAACTCATTAGATTTGCTGTCACACAGCTTAATTTACATCATTAGTCCTATCAAAATGTCGACATCCTACCTTGACTCTAAAACCGTTTTCCGCTATATGTTATCACCAGGAATACCAACATCAAAATAAGTAACCACTTGGGTATAGGAAATTGGCTAATTGTTAAAAAAGAAGAAAGCAATGTTAGTATAATGGATATAGATTATCAGCTCATAGGAAATGAGAAGGCTTAAAAATGCATAGATATAGGTCCTACAACAGAAAAAAAGAGAAAGACTTGCCCTACAACAATATAAACATTAATTTGAAAATAATAATCTGAGATGCTTACTGTACAGCAACACTAGATGAGAGGGACAATAATGAAGGCAGACCTCAGAGATGGGCAACATTTGGACTCACCAACGGACTCGACTGCCTGAGGAAACATCTGTGCCGCATTGGTGATACATCTCAGCCTTTAAAATGACATCATGAAAACTGTCCATCCTTGAAAACGTCTTCTGAAAGTTACTGTTGTTGGGAAACTAATGGAATAATGAGAAATTCATAAAATAATTGTCATTAGGCGGGAAAAATCCGGCGAAATTTCCAAACATTACAGTGCTTAGTTTATTAACTATCCATCCATAGTAATTCTGCCCGAAGGCATGTCCTTCACTGCAATCATAGCATTTTCATACTATGATTGCAGCTTTACTAGGGAATTGTAGTTGTGGTAGCTTCCAGTTGCTTTCCACACCGGTGAAGGATGATGATGATGATGATGATGATGATGATGATGATGATGATGGCCATATGATTTCGGGGACCGTTTAAGTATTAGCTATGATGATTAATTTTATAACGATGGCATTTTTTACCTTGTCGTTTTGGAATAGCTGTATGTTTAAATGGCCCCAACAGCTATGCCGGCGGTAAGCATTACTGCCGAATGGGTTACCCATGCCGGGCAGGTCGAAGGTAATAAGTCATATGGAAAAAAGTACCTTAGTCAAAAGAGTAACGATCTTTCACTGTAAAAATACAACCGTTAAGAAACGCGGACATTGGTTCCACTGAGATAACATTTTCCGGAGGTAAAATAGTCCTCTATTCGGATCTCGGGATGGGATTACTTCAGGAACCCTTACCAAACCTTAAATATAGAGACACACGTGAATGGAGAATATTTCATAACAATGAGGTACATGATATTTATGGAAATAAGATGTAATAAGAACAATTAAATGCCATAGATTGCGATGGATAGAACATGTGGTATGAATTGCGAATGAAAGAGGGACATCGAAACTTCTTGTAGGAAAACCAGAGGGAAAACGCAAGTATGTAAGCCAAGAATGAGGTGGGAGAATGACATTAACCATGATTTGAGTAAGGTGAATTATACAGGGGATGATTAAAAAATGTTAGCTCGAGATAAGGTTGATAGTGTACCTATGTCCGCCCGCCATGAACCTCGAAAGTGCCAGTGAGTTAGTTAGATTAACTTAATAATAAAATAATGATAGCATCATGTATAGTCTACCTAAAAGCAATAGCCTAGTCATTTTTCCAATAAACATAGTCCCAAGATTGAAAACAAAACACGCCGCTCATTTGATAGAAACACAAAGCAAATTTATAACTTAAAACTCTTATAAAGACTTTTAATTTATTCAATCCGGGACTAATGTGCACAACACATTGTATGAACCTCATTGTGCATGTTTAAACTTGAGGCAGGAGTTCTTCTGGATCAACCCGGACCTTTCAGTAAAAAGATCTTCATTTCACCCCAATACATTCATTTAATATTGAACTAGAAGAAGCTACCACGCTCGCCACTGGTTCCGACGTTCGCAGGTTCGAATTTGGTCAGGATCGATGGATCTTTAAGGGAATTAAAATCCTTAGCATAATTTCCTTTGAAATGGAAGTAAAGTAACGAAAGATTTGTTTTTCTTCGTTCTTTCCAATACAGCAACAAGATATCTTCAGAATAAATGTATTTATTCTTCAATAAACACCGTTCTTTAAAAAGGCTTGTGTCCCTTCATTTTTTTTATAAGAATCTTCATATGACAGCATGCTCCACTACAGTTTTCTGCAGTACTACATGCTTTGGTTTAGCAATATTAAAATATCTCTATCATTTTATGTGTGTTGATGTTCCTGACTATGCATTCATAGTGTTATTTACTAGTTCTAATGTGTGAAATTATTTTTCTATTTTCGATTCCTTAAAATATAATTTTGAGTTATTGTGACGCTAAATTGTTCTATTTCGTTGTGGTTGTTATTTGCATTTTAAACAATGCTCTCTGTTAATTATACTTAAGCAAGTTATGGTTCCTCTTGGCACTAACAAGTTATGATTAAATATTTACAGTTGCTTGATATTGTTCCTATTAGCACTTACTTAACCCTTAAATTGGCGAAACAATACTTTCTAGTGCCCGTCATTCAAGTGTTTCGGACCGCAAAGAAAATAAAATCATGTAAAAGTAAGTTATTACTGTATTTTTAACGTAATTTGACACAATCTTAGGTAATTTATGATAATTTGTTTTATTTTTACTGTTTAATAAACTATAACAAATAAATTGAATCAATGTTTCTTATAAGATACATTGTAAGTTACGGGTTAAATTAGTGCATTCTTCATTACTATTTAACAAAATATGGTTCCTATTTACATTTAAATTGACTAATCGTATCAAGCTATAATCTATATTTACACGCTAAGTTAATATTCTATCCATTTACTAATCTAAGAAGATATAGCTCCTATTTACACTTAAGTTACGGACTAATTCTAACATTTTATGAGTAATCTACTATTGAAACCCTTCATGTAATTTTCTGTCTTTTTCTTTTCGGAAATAAACCAGACATCTCCTCACTAGCTGCATGTGTTATATATTTTGGCTCTACAAAACATTTTGCAGTGCATCTAACAATGCTAACAATACAATCTGTATGAACAGAAATAAGTGTTATGACTATTTAACTCATACCCCAAATGGGAATCAATGACCAATCACGTTTCAATGAATTTTGCTTTACAACAAATGACAGTCATGTTTCACCTCGATCTTTATCGAATTGTCTTTACCAGCTCCTGCTTTTGTGATAAAGAAAGCTCCTCCTTTTTAATGTTCTGAACAGGTCAGAGCATTATTATGCAGTGACTGACTCTCCAACAAATACATTGAATATAGAAAATAATGAACATATTCCTTCTAACTACACATTTGATAAATGTGTGTTCAATAATTGTGTTTTTAAATAATGATTTTACTGAGTTGTTTCCTACAAAAGTTAGTTAATAACTATAATGTTGGTTATAATATACAGTTTGATGTTTTTCATTTTTTCTCCACTAGGATGAATTCTTACAATATTGCGATCCTATTTGGTAATAAATAATACATTAAAGTTGCAGTAAGTAAACAAATTAAATATAACCACACATTTCTGATTTATTTTCAAACATCGCCGTTTGTATTATATATAAATATTTTAAAATACTGGTAACTATATTTAAATAATGATGTTTTAGTAAGCAACTTAATTGTATTCGTTAAATAGTCCTAACTAATGCCACTCTTCATTTCCAAATCCTCTAGGTAAATTAGAAATCACTCATGACGTTACTTATAAAAATTCTTTTTTACGTTACTATACTCAAAAGTATTCCTTTCTTGAACTATTTTTTAGTTAAAAAATTGTCCTTTTTTTTTGCGCGCTCCGTTCAACAAACATTTGTTTGAACTCTATTTGTAGAAACAAATTTTATTAATTGTAACTTTCGAACAAAATATTATATTACAATTTCATTTCTATGCAGACAAATTTGACTGACTCATTTACAGAACAAGTAACAAACACGTATCTGATTTGTCGAATGCATTTTTTCATCAGTCATTTTGATTAATATATTACTTTAAACTCCGTGAACAAATATATGGCGACAATACAAATGGCTACTTCTTGCCGAATCACAGTAACGCAATTATTAACTAATCCATGGTGTACAAGGCTTAACTAATATTGTAGAACGCGTTTAATCCAGTCATGTTGCTTCACATATACAGTTAATGTTTTTAATAATTTTCAAATTTTTGGTAGAGTGAAACAAGTCAAGAATGTAAACACTTTTAGGAAGCTTATTTTTGCATTTCACGAGATTTTTGAAATCGCAAACGGTTCATTTATTAAGTGTCCCATCGCGTGCAAAAAATACGCTGTCTGAACATCTTGCATAAATTACTATTCTATCACTGCATATGCCCGCAAGGCAACACACCGTAGCGTGTTTGATTAGGCAATAAGCGAGTTCCGTGGGTTCAGGTTTTTTAATCTGACCAAACTGGTGGCACCATGGCTCTAGAGTCGACTCACTCTCTAATTGTGAGGTAAAGATGGCCGTCACGTGGGTTTTGGCAACCCAGCTGACATTCCGTGCGGATTGTCTAGAAAGGTGGGAGCCTTAACCTCCTCCTCCTCCTGCCTCAAGGACCTCATAAGGCCTGTAGTGAAATCATTTTACCTTCATGTTTACTTGTGCTCAAAATAAAAATGGTTCCAACAAACTAAAAAAAAAAAAGTAAAATGTCAAGGGAGGGGGAGAAAAAAGTGATTTTCCGGAAGGTATATATTGGAGCTCGATAGAATTATTCCGAATGCTACAAATTTACCTAGGGGAGAATTTATAATACACTATTAGTTCTTTAGTTGTTGGGAGGGGCAGATTTGCCTTGAGCATCGAACCTTGAAATAACTATTGCGCTATCCCAGTATTATGGAGGTGCATGGAATGAAAGTCTACTCTACTATGTTACGTAAGTTGTAGATCCGGACACACCAGGTTCTACTCTCATCACCCATACCGCCATTTTTGGATTGAATCCGTGGCCCTGAGAGGTACTACCACCCTCCCATTGGTTTCTTCTATTGTTCAGTATCGTGTTTCATGAGGTAGCACCCTGGTGGGCTCCCACTAGATGCCCCCAACCACCTATTTTTCAACATGAGATAAGATGAAGAAGGGCGATATAAAATGAATGAATGACGAATGCAATGACATAAAGGGGAGAGAAGAGGGAATAAAGAGTGTTGGTAGGATGGTACTCGGGTATGACCACCACCAATATTCCTTTGGAATTGCCAGGATTATAACCATAATTATTGCTGTAGTTTCTTCATTTGCAAGGTTAAAGTTAATTTGAATTCAGGAAATTTTTCGCGGATGTGAAAATTGCGAATTTTCTATGAAATTGAGATTCTTGTATTTTCTTAATTTGTACATCTAGCTTAGTTGTTTATCCCTATATAATTATAATGTATTTATACAGAGAAAATATGTGCTTGATATAGTATAATGTTAAATTCCCCTCTTTCTAGGCAATTGGCATGAGATATCATTAGGTTTGTGACGTTTCCCTTTAAATATACATCTGATACCGGGGGCGGCGCGGCACGTCCTATACAATGTACACCGTGTTCCAAAATGATGGACGGATTTTCAAGTAGTTGGTATAGCTTTACAAACGAAATTGGATGCGTGATTATTTGCTATAATGAAAGAAAAACTGTGAGGTGTCATATCCTGCATGCAATAAATTGTTTCTTGTCATTAATGCATCGTCAGCGTTAAATTTGTGAAAATGGCGACCCCTGCACTGAAGCCAATTCTGTGTGTTGCAATTTACGAGATCTGGTTCCATTGTTGCAGTGCAGCGAGCTTTACGACGGCAATTTGTAATTAATCCTCCGACAGATACGATTATCCGTCGATGGTATAAGCAGTTAGAAACAACTAGATGTACCTGTAAAAGGAAAAGTCCAGGACGTCCACGAACACCGAATGACGCGTCGGTCCGGATGACATGGTTTATTCCCACAGCCTCCACTGTATTCCGATCTCACATCTTGTGATTTCTTACTATGGGGTATGTGAAGGATCACGTGTACGTACCACCACTTCCCGACGACCTTCCAGACTTGAGAAGAAGGATTGTTGTTGCTGTTTGAATCCATTACTCCAAATATGCTGACCAATGTTTAGGAGGAATTCGACTATTGACTAAATATGTGCCGTGTAACGAGAGGTGCTCACATCGAATACTTATAAAGTATGTTATGAAAACTCGAAGAGTTTCTCTTTAATCCCATGTAAGTTTTGTTCTTATATATATCATGCAAGGGAAATTAAAGAACTTTGAAACCCCGTCCATCATTTTGGAACACCCTGTATATTGAATGGTTAGATGAATCCCATTGAACTTAGGAATATAATGAATAGTTATCCTGAATGCTCTCTCTATTTGTCCAAAGCTTCTAGTTTTTCCTTTTTTTATCAAGCGCACCTAACTGGGTGATGACAAACAATGTCCTTGTATTTTTCTTTTTCAACGAGTTCAGTAAATACACATATTTGAATGAGGAATGTATTTCTACCATGGAGATCTTGCAAAGACAAGCTCTACAAGTGTGGAGGTGTGTTTTTCTGCCTGTGAATCCCTGGAAATCAGTTTGGTGCCTTCATATCTCTTGTCGCTGGTGTAACTGCCAGCGCAAGGCGAATCCTGGCGAAAACGGATGAGTCAAATTGAGAGTTCAATTTGTTTTATACATTGAGGGCACACAGAATAAATAAACTTTATTTTCATACTTAGTACATTAATATTATTACTCTCTCTCTCTCTCTCTCTCTCTCTCTCTCTCTCTCCTCTCTCTCTCTCTCTCTCTCTCTCTCTCTCTCTCCTCTCTCCTCTCTCTCTTTGAGTAATACGTTTAGGCCATTCCAGTGGTATTTTTTTAAGTCTTTCAATTGGCTATGCGCTATATTAACTCAATTTTAAAACTAATTTTAAATGAGGCGGTTAAAAGCATACAGGTGTAAGTGATTTCTTTGCAAAAAACGATTTTCGTGCATAATTACAGTTTTTAATCATAATTTTATTTCGTGGCAAAGGTATATATGTGTATACATTCGGACTAGATTAAGTATGGGTAGATAAAATTTGATAATTTTCAATTACCTATGATTTTCTTATACAGCTTCAACTTTTTGCCTGTTTTTTCTAGTACTGCAAAATCTTGCACTTGAACCCCTTTGCTTCTAACCGCCTGAACTGTAGTATAGTTGCATTCCCAGCCAGTTTGAGCAGGAGCTGCCGCTATCTGATACTCATTTCTGTTAGAGACTAAATCGAATCCAGGACTCTGACGTCGCTAGAAGGTCAGGTATGGATCCGCGACCTTCCGGCTCGTAGTGTATTTTGTTACACATATATCCTGTACCTTGTTTTTTTATAAAATAATATGATTTTTTTTTCATTTATATTTTATATGCATTTTTAAAAATTATTTAATAATTTCATGTTTTCATGATAAATTGCTACATTGTTAATTTACAGACCTGACATACAAATGTTTTATTTAAGAATCGCATGCTCTGACATATTTGTAATTAGAAATAAAGAAAGTTAAAAACCAATTATCCATTTCTGACTGAGGCAATTTTATATACCTCTAACATAGCGTGCAAACGTGACGGATTGGTAATTACCTGTGTAGATAGTGATATTTTTACACGAAATTGACAAAAACTGAATTTTAACTGCTTTCAAGATTGAGTAGGCCTAATTTTATCAGTTTAGTATGCAAATGACCTAGTAGACCACATTATATTCTATTCCTTTCTTATTTATAGACGTGTCAACATCTAAGTACACTGCTCAAAACAATTAGAGGAACACTGTGAAATATGCAAATATTTTTTCATTGGGGAAAGGTACAAACATGAAATTAATAAAGTACATTATTTGTGGTTATTTATTTATTTATTTATTGCTCATGTCAGTAAAAACAAATGAATAACGCTGACAATTAACTTTTCAAATAATTCCGCTATGTAAGCAATTGAATCTTGTGCTTATTTTTCAACGTTAAACACTCGTTATATAGAGTTAGTATCGTGTATGGCCTCCACGACATTCGATGACACTTTGGCACCTTCGTGGCATGCTCCCAATAAGATTCTGGATTTCCTCTTGCGGGATATTCTCCCATTCCTCCTTCAGAGCATCTCCAAGTTGCTGCAGAGTTTGTGGAGATTGATGTCGGTTCCTGACCTTCCTGTCTAGAAGATCCCACAAGTGTTCAATAGGGTTGAGGTCTGGGCTGACCGCTGGCCACTCCATTACCTCAATTTCATTCCTCCTCAGAAAATCCCTGGTGACAGAGCCGCAGAATGTGCCCTGGCATTATCCTGCATAAACAGAAATCCAGGGCCTACTCCAATGGCAGCAGGTACTACATGCTCTTCCAGAACGTGCTCGATATACCGGACAGCATTCAGTCGCTGGGGAACAAGTACAAGGTCCGTACGATTGTTGTACATAACTCCGGCCCACACCATTATGGAACCTCCTCCGAATCTATCAATTTCCTGTACAGCCTCTGCAGAAATGTTTTCTCCTGGCCGTCCCCACACCCTCAATCGACCATCACAACGTGTAAGACGATACCTGGATTCGTCCGAGAAGAGCACAGACTCCCACTGGTTCAGGTTCCAATCACCATGGTTTTCAGCATGCTGCCTTATGCCCATTTGTTAAGCGTGGTTTTTTAACGGGCCTTTTTGGACGAATATTCTTTTTCCTTAATCTGTTCCTTATGGTTTGGTCTGAAACTCGGATTCCGGAAGCCATATGAAGGTCATTCTGCAGGTCTTTTGCAGTTTTTGTACGCTGTCGAAGAGCAGAAAGAACAACTTATCTGTCATCCTGGGGGCTTGTTTTAAATTTACGACCCTGGCCACGTCTTCTACAATACTGACCTGTCTCTCTGTGCCTGTTGCGTAACCTGGACACCACGGAAGGAGAAACCCCAAGCTCTCTAGCCACTTGTCGCAGAGACTGACCTTGTCGTAAGAGATGTAGAGCATGATACACTTCAAACTCATTTAAATGCCTCATTTTGTCAGAGACTTCAATAAACAAGGCAATAATCAACATTCGTCACTATAGCAACATCAGGAAGCTTACCAATTAGAAGTGGTCAATGCCTTCCAAAATAAAAAAAAAATCTCTATATTTGTTATTTAAGGCAATTTCTCTGTATTTAGGCCATGGATCTTTAAAATTTGTATCCAATGATAAAATTAATAATTCAATTTACATATTGTCCAACTTTCAGCATCACAGCTTTAAAAAACAATTACTTATTCAATTTATTACAAGTGTTCCTCTAATTGTTTTGAGCAGTGTATAATGTATAGGTTCCAAATATCGCCCACTTAATATAAATTTTAGTTTGCAGGTCTACTATAGTTAGGCCCTAAATCAAATGTAAAAACGACAGTAATAACGGGTATAACATTGTAATTATCATTTTGAAATAGCAAGTGCTTATATTTAATAGAAAGAAACATACGGTTTTAGTCACAAAATTAAAAATATTTCAAAGTTATATTTTTCTCGTAAAATAACCACAGAAATATTATCAGGACTTCAAATTACTTACAATATATATATATATATATATATATATACAAAAACTAGGAGCACGCCGTAGGGTAGATAGTTAAGGCAATACGCTAGAAACCAGAAAGTCGAGAGTTCGAATCCCGGTGGAGTCAGGATTTTTAAACTGACCCAAACCTTTTGGTGGGATTGACTCAGCCTCTAACAAAAATGAGTACCAGATGCTAGTTCTGGGTGTAACGGCGGCCCTCACGCGGAGTTGACAACCCGGCTGACATCAAGTGCCGATTGTATATAAAAAGGGGAGCCTTAACATCCTACTACCCCAAGGGTCTCTTATGGCCTGTAGTGGGATCACTTTACCTATTGTCGTATATACAAAAACTACGCTTTGAAAGAATTACTAGAGAAACACAGAAATTAGTATTATAATACCTCCCAGTTGGGTACGACCACTTAGCAGAGTACTGGTTGAAGAGCACTTAGCAGAGTACTGGTTGAAGAGCACTTAGCAGATTACTGGTTGAAGAGCACTTAGCAGAGTACTGGTTGAAGAGCACTTAGCAGAGTACTGGTTGAAGAGCACTTAGCAGAGTACTGGTTGAAGAGCACTTAGCAGAGTACTGGTTGAAGAGCACTTAGCAGATTACTGGTTGAAGAGCACTTAGCAGAGTACTGGTTGAAGAGCACTTAGCAGAGTACTGGTTGAAGAGCACTTAGCAGAGTACTGGTTGAAGAGCACTTAGCAGAGTACTGGTTGAAGAGCACTTAGCAGAGTACTGGTTGAAGAGCACTTAGCAGAGTACTGGTTGAAGAGCACTTAGCAGAGTACTGGTTGAAGAGCACTTAGCAGAGTAACTGGTTGAAGAGCACTTAGCAGAGTACTGGTTGAAGAGCACTTAGTAGAGTACTGGTTGAAGAGCACTTAGCAGAGTACTGGTTGAAGAGCACTTAGCAGAGTACTGGTTGAAGAGCACTTAGTAGAGTACTGGTTGAAGAGCACTTAGCAGAGTACTGGTTGAAGAGCACTTAGCAGAGTACTGGTTGAAGAGCACTTAGCAGAGTACTGGTTGAAGAGCACTTAGCAGAGTACTGGTTGAAGAGCACTTAGCAGAGTACTGGTTGAAGAGCACTTAGCAGAGTACTGGTTGAAGAGCACTTAGCAGAGTACTGGTTGAAGAGCACTTAGTAGAGTACTGGTTGAAGAGTTAGTCGGAACAGTACTTTATCCTTGCATGTTTGTTGGTGATGACATTTTTTAATTAGGCCATTATATTTAATTAGTCTGTGATAAATACAGTTTGAAGTAATATAGGTGCGCATATTAATAATGAATTCTTGTAGCTAGTATAGTGGAAATGTCTTGTAGTCTCTAAGTGACAAATGTGCAGATTTCTCAAGAAAAAACATTTTTGTGCATAAATAGGCTATATTAATGTATTACTTTCTGATGGCGAATACTGGTCTCATTTTCACACAGTATATGGGGGAGGAAAGTTGAAACTGTTTTTGCCTTTAGTGATTTTCAATATAATATATAATACGTCCATTGCAATGTTGCGTAATATTAATAAAATCGCTTATTCCATTCCGTCTATTTTAAGTGCGGTTCAAATATAACTTGATTTGACTAAAATTAATTTTATGTATATTTTCATTAGCTTATACAATTAAATATAATTGACACAATTTATAAATAATTCCTTGACTTAGTGAATATTTTTTTTTAATTTATAGACGCTCCATAAGCTTACGCTGTAGCCTATTTATAAATTTTCTTTTTAAGGGGGGGTGATTAAATAGACAATGATAAAAAAGGAGCAAACTGATCACACTATAGGACTTAGACACCCCTTGAGTTATAGCAAAATAAGAATCCCACCTTTCAAGACAATCGACACGAGATGTCAGCCAGGTTGTCAGCTCTGCATATCGGCCGCCTTTACCCTCATAATAAACGTCTGGTACTCGTTTTCGTTAGAGGCCGAGTCGACTTCAGGGCCATGGTGCTGCCAGAGGACTTAGGTCAGTTTAAAAATCTTGACCCCACTGGGGCTCGTACTCTCACAGCGTATTGCCTTACCCTACCATACTATGGCGTGCCATCAGTGTTACTAAATAGAGTGTGCGTGTATAACTTAATAATAATAATATTATTATAATTTAAGTCTCGTAGACTGCGATGGGCAGGAAATGTGGCCCGAATGGGGAATGAAAGACGTGCTTGGAAACTTCTTATAGGAAAACAAGAGGGAAAACGCCCACTTCGTAGACCAAGAATGAGGTGGGAGAATAACATTACTATGATTAATGCATGGGGTCAAGAAATACCAAAGGAAAAAGGTTTTTTTCTATTTCGTAACTCCTATGTCTTGTCTTGTATGCCCATGTTTTCCCTTAACAGAAATTTAGGCGCTCTCCCCCTATAGGGAATAATTTGAACCATACTAATTTAGTTACACTTGTTTTCGTATATCTCCTATGTACTGTGTAAAAATCAGACAAATGCTTGCCAGCAATATAAAGTAATGCGCCATAAATTTCTGTACGAACTATTTTTTATTCCTGAGAAATCAATAGATTTGTGACAAAAAAGTTGGTGGCATTTTTATTGTATTTACCACAAGAATTCTTACTTAAATACATATACTTCAATCTGTACACTGTATTGTTATGAAGTTGATGTGTTTTTGAATGGATTATGTGCACCCCTGTCATTGCGTGCAACCTGACAGATTTATAATTAAAAAGTGTTAATTTTAAACTAGAATGACATGACCTGTGTAATGCAATGGGGTTTCTATTATTATCAAGAATCCTGTATATCCCTGACATGGCGTGCAACCTGACAGATTTCTAATTAGAAACAAAACTAGTGATAATTTGAGATAGAATGACATGGACTACAATATAGTCATCTTTCCCATTCTGCCTCTCTTTTTTAATGTATTATATTTAAACGTCTGCAAATAAGCTCCTGTAATAATAATATTTTAATATTATTACTGTTATTATTACTGTTATTATTATTATTATTATTATTATTATTATTATTATTATTATTATTATTATTATTATTATTTATTTATTTATCTGACTTCATGAAGTTAAGGCCATAAAGACTTCTTCACTTCTAAAAGGTTTATAAAGATAGGCTATTAACAAGCATGAATTATTATCCTTAGGTAAATTGGTTATGCTTAATGTAAAAAATCAAACAGTATTAAAAACTTAATTAAGTGCCTTTGCTATTAGCCTATATGAAAATGAATGGTGGACCTTAACATCAGACCAGTTAAGAAAAGTCAAATAATCATAAATGAGGTTTCTAGGACTTGTAACAGGTTATAAATTAATTATTAGACAAAAGGAACGTACATATTAGAGATGAATTAAATTTATAATCAATTACGTCAAAAGTTAAAAAAAATAGAGCAAATTCAACGAATGCCAGACAGGGTGATAGCTAAATCTTATCTACATTATGATCCAAAATATAAGAAAATATAGGCCGATCATTGAAGAGATGATGTAGATAATCCTTGATATTGATAAAAATATATAATATAGAGCTGAATAAGAAAATAATATATATATATACACATATGTGTGTGTGTGTTATATTGTAGATTTTCGCGGATATAACTTTTACTAAGAAAGTTTTCTTGGGTTTTCCGCGTCATGGATTCAGGGTCGGCCTCTGGCCACTGATTCCGACGTTTCGGCAAGATCCCACGTGCCATTATCAAGGAATGATAGGTTCGAGTCACAGATGTAGGTCTTATATATTCAAACACGTTGAGGTTTTCACTGTGGTATATATATGTATATGTGGAAAGCAACGGGAAGCTACCACACCTACAATTCCCTAGTAAAGCTGCAAAACATAGTAAGAGAATGCTATGATTGCAGTGAAAGACCTACCCTTCGGCAGAATTACTATGGATGGATATATATATATATATATATATTACAAACCTAAAACGTGATTAATTTACAGATTTTATAATATGAAATCGGATATTTACTTTATATAATAATATTTAAAATGGTATCATATGTATTCTATTTTTATTTTCGAATTTATAAATAATCTGAATAGATATTTACACCAATATGAAAAATTGCCGTAAAAGTATTTCATAAGAAAGGTGATTCCTTTTAGTATATTATTGTGAACGTCTAAAAGACTAGAAATTTGTTGAAGGTATTTGAAATTTTCGAAATAAATAACCAGAATATTCAGTTATAATATTTGAACTGATTGGGTTCTTAAACTTTAAATAGTCCAATCATATTTATTATATTTTATATTAATTTATTAACCAGAGATGAAATTTTAGTCAGGTTACTATCGAGGGCAGGTGTATCGTCTTTCAATATGAAGGATATTGCTTCTGGTGAAATCACGGCGTTATGACGCGTACCCGACAAAGATAACATTTCCGTTAGGGAAATATTTTCGACTCCTGTAAAGAGGTAGAGTAATCAAGTTTCATATATTAGCTCCCTAAAATTAGGTCGAAGCTTAAAATATTTTGAAGTCTTTAAATATTGGTTTATTTAGTGTCTCTAAGAATCTACACGAATACAATCTTTAACGGTTACGAGGAAAGTCAACTTTTGATTCAACTGCGAATTTTGTGAATAAATTAACTAATAGCCTATTGCTAGTTTGTTTGAACTATAAACTCGTTAATTATTTAACCGGCGCATTATTAGATTTATCTACGTCCATCCTGAAAAGAGGCAACAGTGTTCTGTCGAGCTAAGCCTTCATCTCATCCAATTCCAGCTCATTTGTTCACATGCCGCCTTCAACGTGGAGCCCAAAATAATCAGATTTACATGGACGCCGCAACGTGGTGTAGAACTGTAGAACTGCTGCACCTCAACAAAACCATAAGCAGCTTAAAAGTATGAAATATATGTGAAAAAAAGTATCGCATGAATTGCGTAAACTAACCGAATTCCTCAGAATGTCAAAATTATGGCTCGATTTTGCTGGTTTATGGAATGTATATTTCTTTTAATAATTGAATTGTTTGAGGTTAATAGGCCAATACAGTCACACAACACAAACATGGCAGCTACTGGAGTATTTTTTTTAATTTCGGATTTCAGGTAAATCTTCACTTTTAATGGCGTATTTCTCTGATTTTTGCAGATTCGGCCTACATTCCTCGGTTTGTATAAATAATACATACTGAGTTCGTAGATAAACAGCTAAAATTGCGACCGCTAGAACGATTTCTAAATTTTCATTTCAGATTAACTCCTACACCTAATGATCTAATTTTGCTGATTAACGAACTCGACCTTTTATTTTTTTAATGTTCTAATTAATTGCTATATGCCATGTTTAGTTCTGATAAAATAAAAATTGCGGCCGCTATAATGTGTGTGTGTCCGTTAATTGACCTTGACCAATATATATATGCATATGCATATTAGCTAAGATCATTTCCGTATCTGCTAGATAGAATGGAGTTGATCATGGTGGACTAAATTATTTATTGTTTTTTATGGGTTTTAAGCTTTTTTTATTTCCCTTATTATTTAGTGAACATATTTAAGTAGTCATGTACCCAAGGTCATGGGTTCAAATCCGGCCGGGATCGATGGAATTTTTAGGATGGAAAAATCTAACTAGCAAGTTCTCCGAAGGGGACTTTAAGTTGTGGGTCCGGTGTCAGAAGATTTTCAGGCTCGTAAAAGATCCTTAAGCATGAATAAAGATGGCTCTAAGCAAAATTACCGGCCTTCTTCATCCTCGTAATATGCCATGTTGCTTGCTAGATTTCTCATTGGATCGGTATGTTCTCCGCATATAATTCATGAGATCAGTAGGGAAATAAGTGTAACAAATTTACTTGGACAAGTAACTGCTAACAAAGGAGAGGCTAATGCCCAACGTTGGGCTGTTAGGCCATTGTAGATGTAATAATAATAATAATAATTCTAATGATAATAATAATGCTTTATTTTAGCTGGCAGAGTTAAGGCCATAAGGCCTTCTCTTCCACTCAACAAGCGACTAGTAGAATTATACAAAAATGACATACTTATTACAATTTGAAGATATTATTAAAATACAGACTAAACAAAATACAATGGTGATGTGATCTAATACTAGCTAATACTAATAAAAAACGTGGAATATAAATATAACTAAAACGATATAAAATAAAGTAAGTAGCTTCGTATATGAATATTTACTTGTTATGCAGTTAATGTTTTCATTGTGTCGAACTTAAGATGTCAGTAATTTGTATTTAAATAATGATAGTGATTGACAATCCCTGGCGTGACTGGGAAGTGAGTTCCAAGCTCTAGTCATAGATATTGGGTAATATTCAGAGTATAGACATGTCCTGTGCTGTGGTATCAAAAGTAAAGAAGAGTCTTGTGATCTTGTTCCTAAATTGTGATGAGCCGATACATTTTGAAAACGTCTTGATAAATAACTTGGTAAATATATGTGAAGGATTTGGAATAGGAAGTTAAGTGAATGTAAAGTTCTTCTGTCATTTAGGCGTAGTCATGATAAAGCCTGAAATGAAGGAGACACGTGGTCATAAGGGCGGAGATTGAATATAAATCGAATGCACGCATTATGAGCACGCTGTTGTCTGTCAGAAAGATCAGTTGTCAGATTAGTCAGTAATATATCGCAATAGTCGAAGTGTGGCATTGTAAGAGTCTATACAAGTATTTGTTTTAATTTTGTAGGAAGGAAGTTTTAAAACTATTTAGGGAGTGTAGAATTGAGAACACTTTCTTGCAGGTATTATTCACCTGAATTTTCCAGTCCAGGTGTTGGTCCATGTAGATATCTAGATTTTTTACTACTGAGCTGTAGGGGATGTTTTTGTCATTTAGGAGAATGGTAGGGATCTTTTCGTAACTTTTAATGCTTTGGATTCGTCGATGTCCTATAATCATGAACTGTGTCTTGTCAGCTATAAGATTAATTCCATGTTTCCTCGACCATTGGGAAATTGAGACTAGGTCACTATTTTAATTTGTCTAGTGTGTCATGTACATCGTCAGGATGGAAGTGAATGTAAATTTGCAAATCGTCAGCATACATATATGATGTCGACAATAAGTAAGACTAGTGGATATGTCGTTAATATATAGAGAAAACACAAGTGGTCCTAACACTGAACCTTGTTGGACGCCACCCTTCAGTGATAGCCATTATTAGGAAAGTTCTGCATTGGATATACATTGCTGGCGATCTTGCAGTTAAGATCATTGTCAGAAAGATTCAGAGCGCGTAATTTTGCAATTAGTATGTCAGTGTCAACAGTGTCGAAAGCTTTACGTAGACTAGATAGAATCAACGACGATCTCTTTTTTTTCACGGGAACAACCTCAATAGCTCCATGCCTTCGGAATTTCTTAAACGTAGAAACATGCAAATATCTAAGTACATTTTAGGAACAAAAATTATGCAAAAATAAGAATTTAAATAATTAAAATAGAAAATAATGTTACTATTCCGTTTAGTTATTCAGTCTATTTTACTTTTATCTAAGAATCTAAGCATTAGAATTTGTAGAACAATAATTAATTAATCTTTCCTTGTGGTATTCTAAGGATGTTAAACCTTGTAACTTGCATTCAGGAAAGAAAACAAACAAAACGTTTTCGGAAATAGGATGCCAAGACCAATATTCGGCCCCATAGTAGATATTACAAATCGAGAATAGACGAAGATTCACGATGAGGAAATATACCATTGTCCTGATATTGTCATGGCTATTAAATCTAGTCGATTGCGGTAGAAACGTCATGTAGCGTACTTCGAATAAGTGTCGGTAAAAATGTTTTCTAATTTGTTTCAGCAAAAACTTTTTGGTAGAGACCGTATAGAAGGTCAAGGGAACCACACCTTAGTTCCCTTCCGAAGAAACCAATACTACTTGTAGAAAAATCAAAATGTGGTGGGAGGGTAATATTATGACTAATTTAAGGTGAGCTGAATTGTAGAGGCACTGATTGAAAAATAATAGCTCAGGAAGAGATGTATGGAGAGCTTATGTCTGCGCTTCCATGGATCTCCCGTATCAATAGTACCAATTGGATTATTATTATTATTATTATTATTATTATTATTATTATTATTATTATTATTAACATTATAAAGATGCCCTTGGTTAAGAAGGATGGGGATTGGGAACGAGAAGGCTGGTTTCAGCTGCAAAAATTCTTGTATGTACAAATATATAGCCTACATTTAGTTAGGTTTAGTTAATTATTTGTTTATTATTTTTATTACTATTATTATTATTATTATTATTATTATTATTGTTCATTATTAAAAAACGTAAAACATAAACACTCGACTTTTAAAGCATACTGTGAGAAGATTATGATTACTATGGTTTTTATTATATCACCAACATCATCACATTCCAGAAATAAATAGATTAGATATCAGTTTTAGGCCTATACATTTTTAATTAGGTAACATAATATTTTCATATCACTATTTCTGCTTTCCATTCATCTGGAAGAGCTTATTTTCCCCAAATGATACTAAGCAACTGGCGTATCTTCTCCAGCAATTTTTCTCTCCCTGATTTTATCCTCATTCTTTAACCTAACGAATCTTGGTCATATCGGCCGGCTGATAAAGTCAGGGGGAGGCAGAATTGATGGACAAGATACGCCGGTTGCTTAGTATGATTTGGGAAAAAGAAGTTCTTCCAAATGAATGGAAAGAATCGATTATTGTACCAATCTATAAGAAAGGAGATAAAACTGATTGCAACAACTACAGGGGTATCTCATTACTTTCAACTTCATACAAAATTCTGACAAATATATTAGTAAGCAAACTTACTCCCTATATTGATGACATTCTAGGAGATCATCAATGTGGATTTAGAAGAAACAGGTGTACAACAGATCACAATTTTAGTAAAAGATAGATTTTATTAAATAAATTGGAATATAATGGTCTGTACATCAACTATTTATAGACTTAAAAAAAGCGTACGATTCAATTAAAAGGAAGAAGTTATAGTCTATATTCTATAGTATCTTGCTAGAGTTCGGAATTCCTAAAAAGTTAGTTAGACTTATATTAATATGTTTAAATAGCAGAAAGAGAAGGGTACGAGTAGGCAAACAGATTTCGGACACTTTTGAAATTCACAATGGGTTGAAGCAAGGAGGTGAAATTTCTCCTCTACTATTTAATTTTGTTTTAGAGCATGCCATCAAATATTTAGAGGATAAAGAAAGCTTACAACTCAATGGTAATAAGAAGCTGTTAGTTTATGCTGAAGATGTAGTACTATTAGGCGATAGTGAGGAGACAAACACGCACACACTAAGAAATTGGGACTGGAAGTAAATATCAATAAAACTAAAAATATATGGTCACAAATATAAATAAGTTACAGTATATAATGAAAATGAACAGCTCATGACAAATCAGGGAAATTTTGAAGAAGTGGCCGAATTCAAATATCTAACTAACTAACTAATTGGCTCTATCGAACCCGTAGGTTTATGACCGCGCAGACATAATCTATCCATACATCCCTATCCTAAGCTAATGATTTCCAATCATCCCCTGTATTATCTACTTCCCTCAAATCATGGAAGATGCGATTCCCTATCTCATTCTTGGTGTATCAACTCTGCGTTTTCCCTCTGGTTTTCTTACCAGAAGCTTCCATGCAACACTTTCATCCCCCATAGGTGCCATATGTCCTGCCCATCGCAGCCTACGAGACTTAATTGTTCTTATTATATCTGGCTTCCTATTCATATCATGTAGATCACTATTATATAGTTTTCTCCATTCACCTGTGTGTTCATCTCTTTTTTGGCCCAAATTTTTTCCTAAGAACTTTATTCTCATATACTCGTAATCTTCCTTCGTCCCTTAAAATAAGAGTCCAGAATTCAAGTACCTAGGAGCAATAATTACTAATAGGAATGAGATGTACAAAGAAACTGAACATCGGCTCAATTCTGGAAATGCATGCTATTATGCATTACAGGGACTCCTGTCGTCCCAACTTCTTTCAAGAAACATTAATCCGAAAATATATAAAACTATTATTCTCCCAGTTACATTATATGGATGCGAAACATGGACTCTTAATTTGAAGGAGGAAAGGATATTACGAATATTTGAGAATAAAGTTCATGGGAAAACTTTTGGACCAAAGAAAGGCGATGGAGAAGACTATACAACAGTGAACTACATGGTATTTCTAGGAAACCAGATATAATAAGAACACTTAAATCTCGTAGACTGCGTTGGGCAGGGCATATGGCACGAATGAGGAATGAAAGACGTGTATGAAAGCTTCTTGTAGGAAAACCAGAGAGAAAACTTTGGTAATGAGGTGGGAGAATAACATTAACCTTGTTTTGCGGGAAGTATATTATTGACGAAATGATTGGAGAACGTTAGCTCAGGATAGGGGTGTATGGAGAGATTATGTCCGCGCGGCCGTGAACCTGCCGGTTCGATAGTGCCAGTGACTTAGTTATTTCTGCTTTGATGTAATGAAGAGAATGTGTTGCATTCATCAGAATAATACGGAATATTATGTAAATTTCTGTTGTAAGGCCAGTTTCTTGGTTGTTGCGAGATTTTCAAGTGTGTATCTCTGGCATTTCTTGTTACGAGTGGATTTTGTACACCCCTGACATGGCGTGCAACCTGACAGATTTCTACAGAGTAGAACACAACATCAATGACAGCTCTTGCTCATGCAACAACAAAATACAAGCGGTAGCTTCTCTTTTGTATTTCATTCACAATTGTATGGCAATTGTTATTTTTAGTGAATTTTCTCTCCCTTCTCAAATGAAAAGTAAACTTTACCTTTTGTGTGCCTTTTCAAAACCCTTTATCCGATGAACTGAATCAAGTGAGAGGTGAATTATTTCTATTCTTTTCAGCAATATAATCAAATTACTTCACATTTTTATTGACTTCGTTATGCGGAGTAGTACTGCGGATATTTTGAGTAAAATTCTTTGGTGTACATTATTACTCAAAATACATGATAGATTTTTTTTACATATTATGTTTTTATCGGAAGGAAAATAGTATCTTACAGAGATTGTTTTGTGCATTACGTTATATCTCTCATGAGTATTGGAGTCATCTTCGTGCAATACAAATCGGATATAAAATGAAACAATTGTTTACTTTAGTATTAACGAATTTTGAAGGAATTTAGCTATTGATGTCGTTTCTTATGTGAATATTAAAAACATTCTACGATCTTCATTGATCCTGCTTACAAGGAAATTGTCAATCATTGCATGCCGAAATCTACCTTCAAATTTCTCCCAGAGAAGCGCTGTGTTGTACTACTGCCTTGTCCAAAAAAAATTGCCATTTTTAACTATAAGGCATAGAAATTGAAAGTAGAATCCATATGTGGCAACCAATGATTCAGAGCAGATTTACTGTATATCCCTGCATGAGTTAAGAGCGGAGTGAAGTGAGGCGGGTACTGAGGTTTATCCAATCTTATAGTTTAAATGAGAGATTTTGCGCTGGATTTTAGATATGATTATTCTAGAAATTATTGAATTATAAAATGAAAATAATCTTTCAGTAATAGATTTTAGTGCCTTGAAGTTAAAATGACAGATATGTTTTTAGACACGTCATTGTTACATCACAACGCATCTCTGGAAGAAGTTTCAAGGCATGGAATGGTTGACAGTTCTCTTGTTAGTAGAAATCATAAATCAACATGACAAATAGTATATATATATAAATATAAAAATTTGTGTTTGACTGGTAACGTTCTTGTTTTTACACGCTTTATATTAGCTTGACCTGTATCTATCTACCTATTTATCTATCTATCTATCTATGTAACGGAATCTTTCAACGCGATTTTCACCCACTTATAATCATTGGATCGACTTGAAACTTTGTATACTTGTAAAAAACCCGTGACAATACAATAATTTCATATTTTGTTTCTAAAATCACGGTCAGAGTCATCAGAGAATCAAAAAAAGTGTCTTTGTATCTATGTAACAGAATTTCTGAACACTATTTTCACCCACTTAGAAACATTGGATCGACTTCAAACTTTGTATACGTGTAAAGGACCCGTGACAATACAATAATTTCATATTTATTTTCTAAAATCCTGGCAAGAATCATCAGAAAATAAAAAAAAAGTGTATTTGTATCTATGTAACGGACATTTTGAACACGATTTTCACCCATTTAGAAACATTGGATCGACTTGAAACTTTGTATACTTGTAGAGGACCCGTGACAATACAATAATTTCATACTTATTTAATTCGGTTTTCTAACATAGCGTGTTGTTTTAGTTTTTTAAAACTATTATTTATTTATTTGACTTCCCGGCCCTTTGAGTGTAGTCATAGCCACCCTAGTAACAACCACTCCTTTGCATCCTGAGCCTTGATTCTCCATCTGATGACCTCCAGAGTTCACAAATCATTCTCCACATTGTCGAACCATCTTAACTATTGTCTTCCTGCATTACATCTACCTTGCGGTTTTAAATTGACAGTTAATTTTGGAGTTCGTTATTCGTTCTGACAATGTGTCACAACTACTCCAATATTCTTACCTTGTTCTCAGGAGTGTCATACTGATGCTCATAATTATATATTATCCTCCACTTCTAATTATTGAAGCTCTATCAGCAGCAAAAAATTCGGAACTAAACCCAACCTATAGCAATAAATTAAGAAAAGTAAGTTTTAATTCACTAACCATTAAAATCGGACCATTAATGAAGTATAAGTTCTTATAAAGCTAAAATCTAAAAATCATTCTAGCGGTAGCAATTTTGTTTTCTTTTTTTCGCAATGAAACTCGTTATATACCAATTAAAGAAAACCACCTAAATTCGACTATTAGAATTGGGCGTTTATACGAAAGCCTTAATTTAAAAATCGCTGCAGCTTCAAGTTTTTTTTCTGTCAACATACCTGGATACAATCGATTCAATTAACAAAATAAATATATATTTCGGAGCCAGCAAAATCGAACCATAAATTCGACTTGATGGATAATTCGCTTATTTTATCTAGTTCTTGTATGACGGACTTTCCTTCCGTCTGTTACACTGCCTGAAGATAAGACTATAATTTGATTCATCTGCTTTAAACCACCCATTTCTTTTAACTAGATTAATGTCATCATGAACGGGGTAGCAAAATAAAACTACAAAGTAGTATTTTGTATTGTGACGCATTGTTGATCGTTGCTCAGATTACCGCCTTTGAATTTTGCGGAGGTGTGATGATTCTTTACAAGTCAATACCAGTTTGATTCGGGCCGTATGGAGTCAGCAAATGACCTGTCAGGACGTGTTTTCTAGAGAAATAATTTTCCAGATGTTCGATTCTGGAATTATCGTCTCTCGGTCCTTCTGTACGAGAGAATTCGAGACTGGTGCCAGAATGTTCCTACCCTCACATTAAAAGAAGATGCGCGGGTGGGACACTGAATTAGTGAGAAATCAATACAGTGAATTTGGAAACTTTGTGAAACATCTGTGAAGTTAATAAAAAACTGTTTTCCATCAATACGGCCGCATTGACAGTATTATTAGGCCTATTGTTATCGGGAAGAGTTAACTACGCATCAGTGTATTGTCTTTAAAGCGCGGCGTGAGAACAGACTGTGAATGTAAATAAACCAGCGGTTCCACAGTACAGTCTGCTAACAACTATCACAAAAGTGTATGAATTAACCATGGCTGAAAAAAAGTATTGGTTATAGGCTAGGCTATGTTTACAAACTTCACGTTGTCACGCCCACTCAGGACAGTCTTCTCGTACAGTCCGCTTTATGTAGGAATGGACTCATCTTTGCACAATTTTTGTTTCGGCATTCTGATACCACCACACGTCACGTAAACAGGTCTATTACTGAGGAGAGTCGAACATACACACTCTCCGCTCCGAGCAGGCAGTGGAGTCGCTCGTTAAAGACCCGCATTTTCTAAACAATGTGTATAGAAATTATTTACTATCCTGATACCGATACTTTTTTCAGTCCTAGAAATAACAAATGAACTAAGTAACTTACTGTTATGTATTCTACCTATAAGATAGATCTTATTGCATACGTGATCTGTTTATACTGAAAGCGGATGGTTGGGATATGAATTCATTGACGTCACATTTAGTCGAACCATGACAAACTTCAGCCTAAGCCTGTTCATCAGCATTATTGATAACGTAGCATAGCAACGTTTGAACTGGAGGCATGGTATCGTGAATATGCGTGTTTTTGTCCCTTGACAACAATACTCCCATCGCCAAATAATGAACGTAGGGGCTCGAATCAGGAAACAGAACAAATTATTTTTGTCTATGAGTTTTCCGCAACAGTTAACCAGAGCGCGTTTTAATTTAAACTATTTTTTATTCATTAAATTGAATTAAATGACCATAGTAACATACTCGCTGATAAAATTAAAAAGAGCTTTTTGCTAAGTTCATAAATAGCTAATGCTCTATGTTCTGCTCCCAATGTTCCTGTGGTTCAATTTAAAATGCCTCTACTAAACTTTTAGCAAGCATTTTAAAAATATTATAAAAATGTGTTTCAAAGTAATCCAATTCAGAGTACAGTAGATTTATCTAAAAATTCGTGTTTTGTTGATGCTTGCTCATTGTTTTAATATGATATTATTACATTCTGACCACACAATCTAAATTTGAATCATCATCATTATCATCAACAACAAAACGTTCGGATTAGCTCGTTCCGCCTTCTAGATACAACTAATGTCTCCAACATTTCTTAAGTCTATCTATATCTCTTGTTCCTTCTGGTCTTATTTCAGGATATTTTGGTCACACGGTGATACCAAATTCTTCTATCTAGGCCTACATCGAGGGTAGTGTTTATGCTTTGATGATTAAGTTTACCACGTGTTAGTGTCCGGGGAGGAAAATTTCCCTAATGTAGTGTATGCGTGTCGTAGAAGAAGACTAAAATGAATACTGTCTGCCTGTGGATACAGCCTGGCCACCTTGACTGTGGGGATATAAATTAGAATCCTGGTCCTGCAGGTTGGTGCTTTGACATAGGGTTGACAATCCTATCTTCTACAACATAATTGTTGAGAAACTGCGCAAAATGACTCATTGGAAAATTAGTCGAAGGCGTTGGACAAGGATGAACAAAGGAAATTCTGTTAGAGGCCGTGGCTCAAGATCGGTCGTAGAGCGATCTATCATGATGATGATGATTAAGTAGGAATTATCCTGCTAGTGGTGTTAGGAATTCTATCTCTGCTGCTTCTTGTCTTCTAACCTGTGATGATGCCTGTGTCCATTTTTCATACCCCATATAAGAATATTGGTACAACCTGTGTTTTATAAAATTTCAAAATATTGTTCATTCTTATTTTCTTTAATTGTGTCCTTTATTCTGTCCTTATGAGTTGTTTATATTTGAAAACTTTATTGTCAATGTAATTTGAGGAAACATGAGACAGGTTGCAACCTAAACAACTAAATTAGTTTACTTGTTCTAATATTTTTATCATCATCACCTTGTACAATTTTTCTGAACAAACAAAATTTGATCTAGCAATTTTTTTTTGGGTAGGAAGTTTTTTTCAATTCAATGCCCCAAGGTTGTCTTTCGACATTTCTGGTATTTTCTCCTAGCATTGACGTAATTGTAACCCACTTCTGAGGCTGGATGATAGTGGAGAGTCCTTAATTCTAAACTTAATTAAGGCGAATATGAAAGCTGATGATTAAGATGATCATATGATGTTCGAGAACCGTTTGGCGATTAAAGTTTCCTGACATTTCTCTTACAGGTGAGGAAAAAACCAGAAAAAAACTCATGCAGGAAACTTGCTCTAGCGGGATCGAACCAATGCCCGCTGCGTGACAAGACAGCACGCTACCTCGAGACCACAGCGGTGGACATTTGGGTCGAAAGTTTCAAATTATAATTTTTAAAGTTGTTTCTAATTATACATTGTTCTTTACTAATTATATTTCGAATCGGCAATCACTTAGTGGAAATAAAAGTGTATCCATGGCGATGGTAATTTAGTAAACAATATGTGTTCAATTGATCTTGCCTTTCCTTGGTCATTATAAGTATAAGTGAAAATATGTAGGGAGAATGGGCAGTCTTGTGTTGTTTTCCTGGGATTTACGAATAATTTTATTTCTCATTATAACTGTTTATTCATGTTTACATATAAGACTTTTATTGCTCTGATTAAATTTAAATTTATTTTTTGAATTTACTTATTTCTCTTCCTAATTTTAGCTCTCCTTTCGCAGGTAGGTCCTACTTTTACTTGGTCCCACTCTTCTCGTGCTTTGTTGGAACTGGGTCTCTAAGGAGAAGATTTTAAATATTTGATCACATAACATACATATGTTTTCATCTTACGAGAGAAACAAGGTCATGAGAGACTCTCGGATGAGTATATACTCAGTGAGGGGCACGCTCGAGACAATACAAACATTTAAAAGAAAGACATACTTTTCATTCTTACTTTCATAATAAAGAAGACGAATATGGTAACTTGATTATAATGGACAAATGGGTTCGGAGACTATTTCGGTCTTAACGTTTCTTTGGGCGACTTGTCCCAACCGATGTCGAATATGACCATATGAGTCAACAAATCTACCCCGAGACCACAGAAAATTAAAATTGTGTAAATTGATTGTATACATTAAATTGTAAAATGCCTAATTGAAAAAGTTATGAATACGATTTTAACTGGTCATTTCTAAGTTTAGTAAACCGAAATAATAAAAATAATGCAAATCCTCATAACTAGGATTCTGACCACAGCCGCAAAGAAATAGACTGGCAATGGCGTGTGACCTAGTAATGATGGGGCAGGAGGCGGTAGTTTGATTTCGTTGTCATATTAAAAGTCTGCTTTCTGTTTGAGCACGTGCTTAATTTTGTTAATTTCATATCAAATTTATTTATGTAATATGATGAATATTTGGGTTGTGTTGGGGTGTAGTTTTTCACATTCTCTGACAGTCTAATAGATATATCAGTAAATTAGCACATGTGCATAAGTTCGACATTTTATTATTAAATTTAATTTCAAAACGGCAGATCCGTAGCGCAACTGGTTATATATTCGCCCTCAATGTCAGGGACCCGAGTTCGCGAATCGATCTACATATACATTTTTGTATATGTTACGTCGTTATTTGAGTGCAAAATAAGGTCCTAATGATCTTGAATCTGCCTGTTTAAGCAAAAGTATTATTATTTATTATTATTATTATTATTATTATTATTATTATTATTATTATTATTATTATTATTATTATTATTGATATTATTGGTATTAAAGGGATAAGGTCAGAAACAGCACAATAAAGGAAATTATGCAAATGAAAAACATATATTAGAAAGACCTCGTAAGAATGGAAGAAGAGAGAATACCAAAGAAGATCCTTAATTGAAAAGCTAATGGAAGAAGTGGAAGAGGCAGACGTAGAGAACGTTGGATAGATGGAGTAAGGAGAAAAGTATGGAAGCTAGAGATTGGAGGGAAAGAATAGGAGGCGGCAGACAGGAACCGCGGGAAAGAAAGCACTGGGGGGGGAAGGAGAAACACGGGAGGGGGGGATGAGGCCGAAGAAAAAGAGGAGCAGGAGGAGGAGGAGGAGGAGGAGGAGCAGGGGGAGGAGGAGAGGAGGAGGAGGAGGAGGAGGAGGAGCAGCAGCAGGGGGAGGAGTAGAGGAGGAGGAGGAGGAGGAGGAGGAGGAGGAGAGGAGGAGGAGGAGGAGCAGCAGAAGCAGGGGGAGGAGGAGAGAGGAGGAGGAGGAGGAGGAGGGCAGCAGGGGGAGAGGAGAGGAGGAGGAGGAGGAGGAGGAGGAGGAGGAGGAGGAGGATGAGGAGGAGCAGCAGGGGGAGGAGGGAGGAGGAGGAGGAGGAGGAGAGGAGCAGCAGGGGGAGGAGGGAGAGGAGGAGGAGGGAGGAGGAGGAGGATGAGCAGCAGCAGCAGGGTTAGTAAGTAGGATGATTATGAGTATTAGGTTATCAGCAGCGATCATTGTTATGATTATATTGTTAGGATTATTAGGAGGAGTATCAGCATATTGTTATTATATATTATTATTATTATTATCATCATTGTTATTATTATAGTATTATTATTTATTATAGTATGATATTATTATCATCATTTTTTATTAGTATATTATTATTATTATTATTATTATCAGCATTGTGATGATTATATATTTAATATTATTATTATTATTATTATTATATTTATTATTCCCTGCATAGGAAAAGGAATGGAAAATATAAATTTGAACAATGGAGAAGAACTAAAACCTAGTATTGAATGCATTTATTTGGGAACAAAATTAGACCATTCAGGCGATAACTCAGTGGAAATTAAAAATAGAATCGCACAAACAAAACTAGCAATAAATGCTTTAAACTCTGTTTGGTGGAGCAAGAATATTACAAAAAATAGAAAATTACAAATATATCAAACCATAATTCAGAGCATTTTAACATATGGTGCTGAAGTCTGGCAAATTCCTACCAGGAAATGAAAATAATTTTAAGTACAGAAATGGATGTTTTAAGAAGATCAGCTGGAAAATCTGGAATGTATAGAATACGAAATAAAGAAATAAGGGAAATTATGGGTATACAAGAGAGGAACCGGATATCATAGACATTATAGAAAAGAAAAGATTACAGTTGTATGGCCATGTCAAAAGAATGCCAGAGCAAAGATTGCCTAAAATTGTTATGGAATGGATCCCAATGGAAAGGGAAGACCTAAGAAAACTTGGATAGGAGGGGTACAAACGGCTATCATATCAGAGGGTTGGAGGAAGATCAATGGATAGACAGAGAAAAAATGGTTTTCGGTTTCCGGAAGACGGCGCAGCTGCCATGATACCGGATTATTGTTATTATTATTATTAGTAGTATTATTATTTCCATAATTGGAAAGCTAATGGAAGAAGTGGAAGAGGCAAACCTAGAGAACGTTGGATGGATGGAGTGAGGAGAAGTACGGAAACTAGAGATCTGAAAAAAGAAGATGATCTAAACAGGAACCTCTGGCGATAAATCACTTTGGGTTGAAGGAGAAACACTGTACTGTGGAGTATTCCTAATTAAATTATTATTATTATTATTATTATTATTATTATTATTATTGTTATTATTATTATTATTATTATTATTATTATTATTATTATTAAATAGAATTATAAATCTCCAAATCATTTTACAGCTCACATAAGGATCTACAAATTTAAAGGCGAAAAACAACTTTTGCTTACAAAATTAACATTGCTTAGTGCCCAAAATATCAATGAAGTATAAAAATAATATGTTGTTATAATTGAATATGAGGATAACGATACTGAGAACGTGGCGTGTAACGGAGGATGAAGTTGAATTGTAAAGTGATGTGGATGGGCATTACCCAAGTAATATAAGTCGCATCTAACGTGAGAAGTTGTTGAAGATAGAGAACTGGAAGGTAATTACGACTGGGTAATTCTCGTCTAGTAAGAGAAATGCTAATGGGGATGAACTTAGTGAGGGGTTCAAACCCCTCTTTCTCTCTCTCTGTGATCTCGCAAACAAACATTAATCTAATCTAAGTGGCGCGGTTGTTGTTAACTCTTGTCTTGATTGCCGAGTTTTGTAAATAAATTCCAACCAGTTCCTCGAGGAACGCGTATGTGCAAGTGTTAAGTACATTCCAAAGCATCACGTTATTGGTATTTTGGCATCAGTGGCAAACTCCAAAATTATAAAAAAATATACTCTACTAAATGGCGCGATATTCATAGACGGCTCCTTAGCCTCAGCCGGCTGCTGGCCTCACATCCACATTTGCCATTATAGAGGTATGTGACCATTCAGCCAGTATAGGAGGGACATGTAGTCAACCAAACACACATAAGACCTATTGAATATATAGTAGAATAAAATCCACTCTACTACTTCTTAACACTTTTTCAAACTTCCCTATTTATTATAGCACGTAAGTTAATTGTTAATAAATGATAATGGGATTTATCTAATTATTGCGTTAATATTTCTAGTGCCCCGCTATTATATAATGTCCTGACATTCGATATTCCTAGAAATATGTCTCTGTGTTTGAACTTTTGCTCTGGATTCCATGAAGTAGTCCCCGACCGAAAAACCGAATAGCGAACTGTTTTACCTCCGAACAATTTTACCCCAATGAAATTCATGCCCATTTATAGTCCCGTTTCAAGGAGGAGAAAATATTACGAGAATCTGAGAATAACATTTCCAGGAAAATTATTTGACCAAAGAGAGGCAAACAGACAGGCGAATGGAGGAGACTAACAAACAGTGAGCTGCTTGATCTTTATGAGAAACCAAATACAATAAGAACAGTTAAGTCTAGTAGACTGCAATGGGCAGGGCATGTGGTACGAATGAGGAATGAAAGACGAGCATAGAAACTCCTTGTATGGTAGATAACCATTAGCTGGTTGAGTAACATTAACCATGATTTGAGGGAAGTAGATTATACAGGGGATGATTGGAAAACATTAGAATAGCATAGGGCTCTATGGAGAGTTTTTATGTCCGCGCGGCCATGAATCTGTGAGTTCCATAGTGCTGATGAGTTAGTGATCAATAAGGAAAGATCTTACTTAGAATTCTTCCCATTTTTGATTAGTCTGTATATTGATATATATTTGCAGGTTTATCATAAGTAATGCCACGAGTGGTTTCCAAATTATTTCACGAAGTGAGGAGTGAATTTATTTTGAGAATTTGGAAATCAAGAGTGGCATTTGTTAGGACTATTTAACGAATATAATTAACCTGTTTACTCACAAATCATTAATTAAATATAGTTATTTTAAAATATTTATATATTTAATGTAAACGGCGATGTTTGAAAACCAATGAGAAACGTTATGTTTCATTTGTTGATCACTGCAACGAGATCATATTTATTGCCAAATAGAATCGCAATGTTGTAAGAATGCACCCTAGTGGAGAAAAAATGAAACATATCATTACAGGTTATTCATTAATTTCTGATGTCCTATGGTGTAAATATGTCAATTATATTTTTCTGCAACGTTAATTCCTGGGAAATAATACGTGTATGAAAGTGCAAACAGTGTTTTTTTGTGGTATAATCAATTGCTACGAATGTGTATCTTTTATATCTCGCAAGCAAGCAGAATCTAGTTACATTCGTGCACTTTATACAATCTGGGAGCCACTTGATAAAATGAAAGCGATAAAATGAAAGTGATAAAATCGAGGCGAAAAACTGCTGTGATTGGTTATAAATCAAAATTCATTGACATATGATTGGTCATTGACTCTCATTTGGGGCATGAGTAAAATAGTTAGAATTAATCCTCCGCTAAGGTCTCGGACGAAGGAGGCCCGGGTTCATTCCCCGATGAGGTTTATTCGTTTTTTTCCCTCAACCTGTAAAAAAACGTCGGATTACTTTAAGGCTTAAATAGTCCCAAAGTAGCCTCTGGCCATCATAATCATCTATTATGAAAGTATAAGTCAGTGGTTTGTCTTGTCTTAAATGCATTGTTCTCATGACTCACTCGGGGAAGACCATCCATGTCTTGTGTGGTTTAAAAATATGTATGTGATCCAGAGTTTAAAATTTATCTTCTCACAGATCGTTCCCTGCGGGTCCGGGAGACGTGCGACATGAAAGTAGTATCTAAAAACGGAGAGGTTAAACTAAGAAAAATAAATTATTAAACTTTTTTACCGGAATTCTCTTTCTTGCATACATTACATTTTTTTAACGTTGGAATTGAAAATGTTAGATTAATTTTATATTTTAAATAATTAGAATTTGAACTAATCTATTTGATTCACCAAAATATTGAGATAAAAACATTTTTAACGCAGATATATTGCAGAAACATATGAGCGATAAAGAAAAAAGAGGCAAGTCACCTTATCCTAGGTGGCTACAAAACCTACTTTTTTGTACAACATTCAGGCTTCTTATCTGCATGCCAAATTCTGTTGTTAAATACACCATGAATAAACTGTACATTTTATTGTTTCGCACTTTTAAATGACAGTGCTTTCCATGAAGAAATTGATGACCCCTCAAACGCCATTTCGGTAAGAAAATGACTTGTGTGGTTTTCTCCTGTACTCTTCAAATACCATTATGTTTCTAAATCTTATTCTTGTTCATAAATGTATTTTTTTTAATCAGAACTTTATCTGAGGCATTAAAGTAATTACTATAATATATTTATAAGGTTTACGTAACCATTGTGTGTGTGTTGCAAACTTGGCATCCCCCATTAAAGTAATATAGCCATATTAATGTGCAGCTAAAACTTTATATAGAACGGCTAGCAATAAAACTTTCTTTCTAATTGGATAAATGTGATTTATGTTTGATGCTAACGACTCTTGCCTGAATGGTTTTCACATTTCATACGTACTGTATTGATCCGAAGTGTAATAACTGTATGAAAGCCTGCTCATATTGCCAACTTAATCCGTTTATATGTTCGTCATTATTTGTATTTGTTCGTTTATATATACTTTATTGTACAATATCAAAATTAACTGCCGTATGCTAGTATTTTGTAATATTTATGTTGCTAGTTTTAAATATCATAAAATGCCGTGTTACAATAATTAACCCAATCTATATGTTCATCCATTCAAATAATTTTCCATTTTGAATAAACTGTCTCACTTTTACTAAATAGCCTATAAGCGCATTACGGTAACCTTTATTATTTTATTATTATTCAGTATTTTTAATTGTGTTCTTTAAATAAACATTTCCGGCGCCAATAAACTGGGTTCCGACCCTACAAAATACGGTGTATTGGGTCCCGGATTTAGAAGGATAGTAATAGGCGAATTTGGGTCCCAGCCTGTTAGCATTCCCCATGGAACACCGCGTGGAGGTTGAACGATCATCTACCAAAAATGTATGATGTTAAAAAACCTACACATAAAACTGATGTTAGCCCGATAGTAAGGTTTTACAATTCACTTGTTTTACAAATTCGAACGTACTAATTTGTCACGTCTTCAGCAGAACAATATTTTAAATTTTATATGGTATAGTATGAGTAGTTGCTTAATTTGGTGTCAATTTGATTATTTTTTATTTTATCTTCAAGTATTAACACATTTCTCTTTGTAACCAATTAATATACATATCATATAACATTAATAACCAACAAATGTAACAAAATTGTAGAATGCTATCTGTACTTAGGACCGAATTTACCGACCACATATAGATCGAAAAATGACCGGACCCAATTTTTATCTATACTGAAAAAATCTTATTTTAATTTATTTCAATATTTTGACTTAGCCTATCAAACAGTTGACCTTTACAGTGTCAAAGCGCACTCATCCGAATGAACAGCAATAAGAGAATATCATTATCATCATCGTCGTCGTTGTCACTACAAGGTTTAGGCAATTGCCCGTTCCGATTTAATAATACATCAGCCCTAGGTACTCTAGGTCTTCTGACATCACGTCTTCTTCTTGCTTGATAATTTCTTGCTAACAATGGATATTTTTGCGTACTGTCTAGTTTCAAATATTTGGGCTGCGATAGTAGCTTCAATATGGAAAGAGATATTATTCCAAAATAATAAATTTCAGCCGTATGTGGAACAACACAGAGAACGTTCAAAATTAAAACTAAAAATGAAACAAAAATAAAAATGTATAAATTTATGACAATTCCCACAATATTGTACGAATGTGAAACTTCAGCTCCAACGAAAAAAATACAGGAAGGTGGAATACAGACGGCGGAGATGAGGTTCCTGAGACAAGTTAAAGGATGTACAAAACTAGATAGAATTAGTAAAGGATATAAGAGAATATCCATCCATCCATAGTAATTCTGTCGAAAGGCAGGTCCTTCACCGCTTTACTAGGGAATTGTAGGTGTGGTAGCTTCCCGTTGCTTTCCACACCGGTGAAGCATGATGATGATAATTTGATAATGATAAGGATGATCGTATGATTTCGGGGACCGTTTGGGCCTTAAAGTTTTCGTGACATTGGTCTTACAGGTGAGAAAAAAACCCGATAAAAACCTCGCCCAGAAAAACTGTCCCGACCGGGGATCGAACCCGGGCCCGCTGCGTGACAAGGCAGCACGCTGCGTGACAAGGCAGCACGCTACCTCGAGACTACAGTGGTGGACATAAGAGAATATAATAATTATAAAATCAAAATAACATTTGGAACGCGAACAAAGGTTTCGCTAATGTAAAGTGTATAGACGTTTGACTGATAGAAAAAAAAAACTATTAACATATTATGTACGAAATCGATCATCAAAACACATTTTCGAGGTTTTCAATTTATTTTAAATTGGGAATGTTTAGCCCCCCCCCCCAAGAGTTATCTGTTCTTGCATATAAATGAAATATTTAACAATAATAACAACAAGAACTATTTATTTAATTTGACATTATATATATATATATATATATATATATATATATATATATATATATATTAATTTTATATTGTGAATAATACCTCAAAGGAAATTATCTCTTTTCTTTAGTAGTTCGATTGTTTTATGTTTCATCTATAGGATCTTCTTGATGGAGATTTCGTTAATACGAGTATAATATATTAAATAGAACCATTCGTCAAACATTTGATTAAAAAACGTCGACGCATTTCATTAGCAATGCTGTTATTCTCAAGATGATAATAAACGTCCTTTAAATCTAGTTTGGTGAATGGCCCTATTTAATATATTATAATAGTTTATAGTCTAATTTATTAAATTTATTCTAAGAAAAGTCTTCATTTTGTGTAGGGCTACTGCAATCGTATATACATAATATAATTTTAATTTACGGGTATTTAACAAACGATTACAATTTGTAACATTTGAACATCTCGATCCGATGCCTTCCAGTACACAGGAGTTTTCATGAGTAGCGCAGAATAAAAATATTTTTAAAACATTCGGAAACGTCAAATTTAATATTTTAATATAATTATTTTACATAAAAGTAACAACATTTTCAGCCATTATTCTACAGGCTGTGGCATTATCGACAACATTTTTAAGTAGCAACATATGTTTTCTTATTTTTCTGAAAAGTAGTTATTTTCTTTATTTGCATGAAACATGTAATTTGTTTCTTTTATTTTTTTGGTAGCTGTGGAAAACAGTTTAATTTAGTTATTGTCTAGTTTTATTAGCTTTCTCTACATTAATACAGGGCTATTCAGAAAGAAGAAGCAGACTTCAAACATTTATTTCTTCCAAACTACAAAAAATATAAACACAATTCCAACGTTCCTCGAAAGAAAAAAGTTCGAAGTTCCTATCACGACCGCATTGGCGCTGTTCCTTGTCATGTTGATTGTTTGTATTAAAATGGCGACACAGCAGGACATTGGATTGGAAGAGGAAGAGCAGAAGATAAACTTCATTACCGGTGGTCTCCCAGGCCACCAGACCTAATCCTATGTGATTTCTATCTGTGGGGTTGCGTTAAAGACCGTTTTTTATCCCCCCTATGCCTGGCAGTCTTGAAAATCTGCGACATAGAATTGTCGAAGCTGTGAATTCGATAACTACAGACCAGCTGATTCATGTGTGGCACGAAATGAGCCACCGTTTTTATATTTGTCGTGTAACACCATGGTGCTCATATTGAATGCATAAAATAGTGAAATTTGAAATGTTCTTTTTCCCGAAACGTTGGAATTGAGTTTTTATTTTTTGTAGTTTGGAATAAATAAATGTTTGAAGTCTGTTCCTTCTTTCTGAATAGCCCTATACTACTACGACAAATGCATTTCAAATTATATTGAATAAAGCGTTTAAAATATTTCCCATGTGCGATCTGACACTGACTAAATATAAGTTTGAATTCGTATTGAATATTTTCAATTACTGTTGGTGATAGGCCGTGTATCTTCCTGGTCCTCTTTTTCAACTCTGATCGGGAGAAGTGAATTTCTAGAATGGTCTGCAAGATCCACTCTACTATATGTATGGGGATACTTGAATTGTACAATATTTGTTTCGAGGAATAATCTTGTTGTTCAGTTCAAGTATCCCCATACATGTAGTCGAGTGGAGAGATATCTGGGGATCTTGCAGACCATTCTAGAAATTCACTTCTCCCGATCATATATTTAAAAATTCGTGCAGATATTCTCGACCCCGCAAATGAAAATGAGGGAGAGCATCAACTTGTAGATACCACATTACATAACTTGGGGTGTATATATTTTCTAAAATTGGATACAAATAACAAGGGATGGAATTCTGTAAACAAGACAAAAATTAAACTGTTCCCTTAGCAACAAAAAATAAAATATTTAACAGAAGTTTAATAAATATTCTTGACATATTCCAGTATGTTGGAATGTCGGGCCCTCAAGCAAAACAGTAAGGCAAACTCACCAAGACAGTAAGAATAAGGTTTTATGACCAATAGACGACTGTAGTCTAATTGACTGTACAAGAAGCCTAGTCCAGTCATTTGGTTCTAAAAAAAGAGGTTACCTGGAAAGTTTTCCGGGAGTTTTGAAAATTGGTAATTTTATGGATTTCGATGTGCCCATTCCGAATTTCAATTTTGCCACCTCGTATATTTGCCGCTCGCGCCGCCATATTGGAAAAATGGCGCCTAAAAGCAGTTTTTTGACAATATCTCCTTTGTGTGAATTTCACATTATCATTTCACGACAAAAACATTTATATACAAAATTAATCTAGAGACAAATTCCTACAATTCGTGTATTAACCTTTCTTTTCGTAAAATCAATATTTTCGGCGTACGAGCGGCGCAAAGCGTAGTTCAACACGCGTTTAGGCAAAACAAAACTCATTTCCACATCACCTTGAGATAGAGTAAGCGGCGCGTATTTTTATCGTTGTATCCCCAGTAGGCCTAATCCACATGCAATTCACTATTCCATAATTTACCGCATTCCCCTTCGCTTCGCTGTTCTTGATGGACCAGGTGTTGCGAGTTCATTGTCTTCAGTACCGATCGAAACGTCACAGACCGAACTTTCTTTCACATCATCCGCGATGGAATTATCAGTTTCATCGCAATCCTCTTCGTTCTCGATTTCATCATATGTTTGCTCGAAAATAGTCTTCGTTTCGTCCTCTTCATCGCTATCTTGTGAAGAAACGTGCGACTTATCACAGGTACCATTACAATTCGTGCATATAACGGAGCTCCACAGACTTTCTGACATATCTTTTTGCATTTGCAAGAAATTAGTTTTAAGAAGCTTTCCGGAGCTGGGAGCTCAAGTGTGATGACATGAATTAGCCCGTTCTTGTTTATTTTCCATCCCCATTGCTCTGTATTTTGTTCATTCCCATACCACTGCTGAACCTGGTGTAGGTTGTCGTGCTGCTGCTTCTGTTGGTGGTAGCGACGCAATATTAAATTTACATGTAGGCCTGTATGCTGATGTTTTGAAACATGCATATCTATAGTTGTTTAAAGACATACTTTTCACATTACTGTAACTGTATAATTCAAGAAGGAAGTGTTCTCCAGCTTTAGCAATGATCTTTCGATCAGCATTTGGATTTTTGAATACCCGGATAACCTCGTTAAAATCTGGATTTTTTCGGAGTACATTAATACATTTAATTTTTTCCTTAATGTGATGTTGTATCACAGCCACTGAAGGCATGCAATAATAAAATATGATCTGCGGCTCTTTTATCTATGATATGTTTTATTGAATATATTTGTTGCGAAATTTTTCCTTTTCCTGGTTGTACTTGAATCTGCGGACATGCGGAGTTCACATTCCTCATATTTAGTAACATGCAACTAAACAAAATAACAATATTTTAGAAAAATAAGAAAAAACAAATAGTTGTCATTTAATAATTTCACTCTGTAGAATAATGCATGAATTTTTTGTTAATTTTTTATAAAATCTTTATCTTTAAAATATTAAATCTGACGTGTCTAAACTTTAAAAAAACGTTATTTTTTATTTTATTGGTGTTGTGCGTACTTACGAAAGTTTTATCGCATTGTCGTCATTTTGGCAAGTTCTTCATCATAAGAAGTGACAATGACAAATAGATGCATATAGATATGACGTCGGAATAACAATATGCACAAGATATAATTAAACACATGCAGTTGGTGTGTTCAGTTATCTTCAAGAGAATATAAGTCATGAAATCCTATATTTTATTTGCTGTGAAATTCTTTGACGCCGAAGAAGTGCTCTGTATTATTACCGCGGCTATTTATAAGAGAATAATTACAGCATCACTTGAAAATGGAAATAACACCAATTAATTTGTACGTTTTCACTGACTAAAATATCATCCAAACATAAATGTGTTTTATCCAACTATTATTAAGTGGATTAATAGGTAACATTCCATGAAATATTGCTGATATAAAACAGGCAAGAAAATAACACTAAAAAAATAAACTTATTGCTGTTTATAAGAAAGTGTTTAATCATTTAAACAAATCTTAGTCATTTATTCCATCTTCATAATATAGAGAAGCATTGTTAAATCGTTAGTTACGACGGTACAAAATTCTTGGCAATTTCTTGTAAAGCCCAGGAACATCGAGGAACGTGAAAGTACTTATAAAATATAAAACTAACTCACTAAGAAAGAAATACAGGATAAAAGTGATATAAATTGTTATATTTAAACAGTTTGTATATATCGGCAGATAAACACAAAATGTACTTTTTTTATCTCACACTTTATTTTTTACTATATGATTATACGAGTATTTATATATTCCGATCTTAGGGACCCGAGAATTATGAATTCACCCTAACTCCATGAATTTTGACATCTTATTTTTTATCCCTTCTCATCCCCTGACCGACGTCATGGCTTCTAGTGATAAAATTTGGATTCAAATGTCATCGTTACTGTCATCAATCGGATTAGCGGCCCCAAAAGCTATGGATTCTACACTAATAAGTGTCATTTTCGATTATTTTACATTCACCACCTCTCACCCCTCCATTTAGGGATACTAGGGTCCCTTATTCATACAATATTCTCTCCAGGTTATATGTGCACTGAGTTTGGTTGAAATTTCTCCGGACGTTTCCAGAGTTGTGCTAGAATACCGTATATAATATGCTGTAGAGGATCGTTTTCAATCAGTTATTTTTATTTCAACCCCCTCTAACCCCCTTATAAGTACTAGGAGGCATTTACCTATTACATCCACTTTTCCAGATTGTAATTCATATGTTACCAAGTTTTATTGAAATTACTGCATACTGTCGAGATTTAAGCCAGCACACACATACACACAGACACACACACATATATATATATATATATATATATATATATATATATATATACACAATCATACATTCAGGTTTATAATATATAAATATATATATATATATATATATATATATATATATATATATTATATATATAATATGAAGGGGTTTATGTCATAGTGGTAGAAGTAAGTTTTTTTTTTTTAAAATGAGTAAATTACACGGTTGTAAAGATGCATACTATATTTCAGATAATCAACAATGTATTAATACAATCACTTAGGCCAATAAATATCTCCATATTAAGCTAACTCGATTCTTTGTGCACTAAATAATAAAACATCAATAAAATTGTCGACAGATAAGAACCCATGTCCTGTTACTTCTGCTGATGATGGGACTAGACCCGAAAGCGCTACAGATAATTAATAATCTTTAAGTTTAGGAGACGGACCTTTTAGGTAAATATTTCATAATGTTATATTTTAATTTTAAATAATAAAAACTTTTTTCTCAAAATAACGATAAATGACTTAGGGGAAAGTTGGACAAAACAGGGTACATAAAGCTTTGATTGGTCATTCTGAAAGATTAAGTTGGCAGAAGAAAGTAATATTGCACCGGGACTTGAACCCTTAACCACGCGATCTGCTACCAAAGATTGCACCGCGTGTTGGTGCTGGATCAAACCAATATTGTTGATAAATATTTTGAATAGAAAACATAGATTGCTCAAATTAAGATATCTTTGCCCGGGCCCATAAAAGGCAAAGATTAATTTAACTTTCCTTAATAAATTATCAAACATGTAATGTGTAGTAAGCTATACGCTATAATCGTGGAAGCTTTAAGGAAAGAGCAGCTCACACACGCTTGAGTAAGCTTTGGAATTTTACCTTCATATCTGACATAGGCTAGCTACTAAATAAATAGGCTAAAAGTACTTAAAATAGACAACTAAAGTTTAATGCGATTCAAAAAGATAGTCAGATATAACATTGAAAATAAATGAATAAATAATTAATTTGACAAAGAAAATAATGCTATTATTGATCATATATACAAAAAAATATTAAGAAACATACATACATAGTTACATACACACTAGTCCAGCCTAGGGTTAGGGTACACGGTCCTTGCGGCGCCACCCTGGCCTAAAGGACTAATAAAGCAAACTAGCTCTTCTGTGCTATATTGACCAGACTCCGACGACAACTGAACAGATGATGATCCGATGTTAGAAAACACAGCTCTTTATGAGAGTTCACAAGGAGAGGGGAGAATGCGCGATAGCAAACGGCGCGTACTAGGAAAGGAAGGGGTAGGTAGGAGAGAATTTGGCACTGTTCACAAAGATCACACACGAAATGGAGACGCGATGACGTATAGGTTGCGCAGTATGACGTAATCCCTGTATCGAAATCTTGATTTCGGTACAATATTTTGCAGTACTATGTAAAATACGTTGTTAATCCATAGATATTATAAAAATTTTAATAAACCACGTATTTTTCCGTATAGTAAAATATTTCTTAATTGATGCAATTTTGTAGGACTGATAGGATAAACCGGGTATCATGAAATTAATTAATGCTAATCGATAATGCCGCGGCATTAATTGTAAATTATGTATTATTTCATGTTACAATAAATATTCAAATACTTTAGCAAATAAATTTTGCAAGATGTCAAATGCAACATTAAGTTTTGGAATAAACTTATAGCCATGTTGTTTTTCTTTCGTATTTAGGACTCATTATGAATTTTCTTTATATCTGTGTAGAGAAAAAAGTAAATACGTTATTAATGTGGATGATGAAACTAAATTCAACGTATTTATTTATTAATTTAACTATTTGCGTATGTGTGTGTTTGTGTGTAACTATGGTTCCTAAATTTACGTAATAAAAAATGAAATGTGAGTTACAAGTGGCAGCATATTAGTGCTTAGTCGCTAATATATTATTAGGATATAATTAGTAGATCAGTACCATGTCTTATTATTAGAAGGGCTTGAAACTTGGTGCATTGTAGCAAAATGTACTTATTAAAATGAAACATGAATAAAAAATGTTTTATGTAGGAAAATAATGTTTCTAATAAGTTATGCAGGTACGAATATAGTAGAGCTAGCTGCTTCAACTGCCCTTTGTTTTGTGTAATATTATTGTGCTTTCTTTATGTAATTCTAATATTATTGTTTTTTTTGTTTTTCTTTATATCATTATCGATTATTACTTTATTGTAACGGACTGTCAACAGCACGTACGACTTACTGTCCGTGCGACACATATTTGTAAATTTCTTCTTCTTCTTCTTCTTCTTCTTATTCTTCCTCTACGCATGAAAGCTGGCAGCTTGTTGCGTGTTCATTCACTACAGGTCCGGGGTATGGCGACATCCTTCCATCGTAGTTGTGGTCTTCCTAATGGCCTTTTCTGCTGAGGTGTCCAGTCACGTACTTTCTTCACTAATCTACTGTTCTCCATTCCATCTATGTGAACGTTCCAATTTAATCTTCTATCATTTATCCAAATGTATATTTGTAAATAATATTGTAAATATCTTACTTTTAGCCTAATAATGTCCTACTACCACTTGTTTTGCGACTAATTGTTCTGCTCAAGAGGAAAAATATCAACATTAACAAACTCAGTTTTTCTTGTATGTTATTTACGTCACTTAAACTACGCCAATATTGTTTTTCTTCATTTCCTAAATTCTATTGGTACATTTTTGGAATCCACAATGTTATGTAGACCGTATTCCATGCATATTTATAAAAAATATTTTAATATTTAGCCAGGAATCGAACTCGGGACCAGCTGGTCACAGTGTTACACTTACAGGGGTGCTCTGACGGTATATACGTTTATTCCATACGTTGGTGAAATTTAGTGGAAGTGATAGTAAAAAATAATTCTGGTATAAATTGTGGCATTTTTCTAAGACAATGTAGAGAACTATCGAAAACGTTATGAATATATAAGCAGAAGGCGACATTTGTATGGTGCGCGGGACTTACTTGATTATGTGTAAATTAGAGAGGATAACAAACTTGCACTGCATATGTATTTCATTCAGGAACTAACATTAGCATTACATTAACAAAAGAGACACAAAATAAATCCTATAAACTAGTCCGTTGTGTTCTGCAGCACTAGGAAACAATGATCATCATCTACGTCTCTAGATCTCACCGCGGTAACACTCTTCTCGCAAATTCAGTGGAAGAAGAAGAAGAAGAAGAAATGAAATATAAAGTAATAGATTTGGATAATGTGGTGAAGAGGGAGAATCTGTTTAGTATCCTCATGGAATTCGGAATTTATTAGGTTTCTTCCAATGGCACAAAGATTAGGGGGTAAACGTTTCAATATTGTTTAAATACACAATGGGTTAAATATGTACAAATAGGAATGAGATAAAGAAATAAATTAAAGGTAGGTTCAACTCTGGAAACGCATGTCATTATGCATTACAGGAGTTCTTGTCACAACAACGTCTCTCAAAAAAAATAAAGAAAAAGAAAGTTAAACCAAAATATATAAAACGGTTATTCTGTAATTTATATTATTTGGACTTTTACTTTCAGAAAGGAGAAACTGTAACGAGTATTTTAGAATAAAGTTCTTAGAAAAAATTTAGATCAAAAAGAGAGACGAAAAGTAAGGTGAATGAGGACCCTACATAGCCTAACAATGAGCTACATGTTGTTTATGGGAAACGAGATGTAGTGAGAACAGTTAAGTCTCATAGACATGTTTCATGAATGCGAAATGAAAGAGGAACATGAAAAATCTTGTAGGAATATCAGAGGGAAAAAGCCAGTAGTTAGACCATGAATGAGGTGACCAAGGTTGTAGGAAACTGAATTATAAAGGGAATTATTGAAAAAAATTACCTAAGGATATGGTTGTATGGAGAGCTTATGTTTGTGTAAGTATGAACTTTTGGGCTCGCTATTGCCAGTGAGTTAGTTAATGTGGTCAATGAAGTTATGAGTTATTATTTAATGTAGGCTATTGTGGATTGTTTATTAGTATTGTTATTATTATTATTATTATTATTATTATTAATTATTATTATTATTATTATTAATTATTTAGAATATCTTCTTGCAGTTGCCAAGTGTTAAATAGGAATACGCAACTCATGTTAGAAGGAATTATTTATAGAACCCGTTGTAAGAGAATTGAAACTAACAAGTAAGTCCAATTCAAAAGAAACTGAATTAGCACGAATAACACAAGTCGATGAAGGTGACCTGTAATGAAAAAGAAATACATTATGAAGGTTTGATGGAAGAATTGTTATCAGTAGGGAACGTACTAAAACTTAAGATTGCAACATACGAGTAGTATATTAAGCAGTAAAAGTTTGTCTCTCAATCGATTGAATGTAACTTGCATTCAGTTTTATATAATCAACGTTAAAAAATTGCTCACTACTTATTGTCGCTCCAGCAATATTACAATGACATTACACATACTATTTTTTTACGTTAGAAAATAAAAAACCTAACATTTTAGAAAATAAAATTTATTTCTCTAATAAATCAGATTTCACACCTGAAATACATGAGTATTTATACAATAAATTAAGTAATTTTATGATTCTGAAAAGTAAAGCTACCCATTTGAATGCAATCAGATGTAAGAAACCATGGAATGTTAGGAAGCTATTGTTGATAAGTCCAAATACATCAATTAATTGAAGTTACTGTGGCTTGGAAGAAGAAAAAACTCGCATATCAGAATCTGTTTCCATTAAATTATTCCTTCACTTCTTTGATCAGATGAAACTAGCAAAGATGTAGATCAGCAAGCATGATGGAAGACTCAGTCCATCCTAAGTGATTCGACAGTCCTCCATGATAACCGCACTTTCTCATTAAGTTTCCACATACTATGAGTTTAATGTTTTCTTTGACATAATGCTATTTTTATTGCATTTTAAGTTGGATATTGTATGCCCTATCAGCATTCCTACAATAAAAAATGATAGTACACCAACATAAAGTAAAGTAAAGTGATCCCACAACAGGCCCGGAGGCCCTTGGGATAGTAGGAGGTTAAGGCTCCCACTTTATCTAGACAATCGGCACTTTATGTCAGCCGGGTTGTCAGCCCTGCGTGACGGCCGCTTTTACCCCCAGAACAAGCGTCTGGTACTCATTTCCGTTTGAGGCTGAGTCGACCCCAGGGCCATAGTGCCGCCAGAGGTTTTGGGTCAGTTTAAAAATCCTGACCCCAACGGGATTTGAACCCTCGACCCTCCGGCTTGTAGCTCAGTGCCTTAACCACTACGCTACGGCGTGCCCCCTAGTACACCAACATTCTTGTAAAAAATTCCATGAATAGCCCCTAAAGTATTTCATTCTTCTTTTACTTGTGTATTTATTTAAGTACATTTTTTAACAGTTACGATCTTTAACACCGCATTCGTATCTATACATGAAACGTACGAAACATTTTGCTTAGAGCTCTCTATTTTTTCTGGCTTGAGGTTCTTTTATGTGTGCAAATCTACGATACGGGACCCAATGCTTTAGTTACCTTCCGAAGTAACTTACATTCAGGACTTTTATGCCTTGAAAAATCTGTCGAACCCGGCAGAAATTGAACTCGCGAATTTTGAAACCAGACGCGACCATCGTAACAGCTCGTTCATGAGGACTTTTTTTAAATCTTATTTTTTATACTTTTAATTTTGTTTAATTATAAAAATGATTTTAAAAAACCAAACCCTAAAAATATTGATTACAAAAACTTAAATCAAAATAACATTTTTTTTTTAAATAAGTTAATTGTTTTCAATAAAGTAGAAATTATAAGAAATTACTTAAGAAAAACTTTCTTAAACAATAGAATAATAATAATAATAATAATAATAATAATAATATAATAATAATAATAATAATTATTATTATTATTATAACAACGCTCTTATTAAAATGCAAATATAAGTAGATATCTCTTCAACGTACTAATACCTCTTTAGTTCTGAAAGCAGTTTTTTCGCACCGATTATACTTATTTTATAATTACATATAAATATTTAAAGATTAGTACATTTTTATTAAGAAATATTTACAAACTTTAGCAGATTTTAATTCCTTTCCAATCAAATAATGTAGCCTATTGTAAAGTAGTATGAATATGTAGTCACTAATTTGTATTATTTATAACAAATAACAAAGCAAGTCTCATTTCATCAGTAACGATAACTAACTAACTCACTGGAGGTTCACGGCCGCGCGTACATAAGCTCTCCATACATCCCTAACCTGAGGTAATATTTTCCAGTAATCCACTCTATAATCTACTTCCCTCAAATCATAGTTAATGTTATTCTCCCACCTCATTCTTGGTCTACCAATTGGACGTTTTCCATCTGGTTTTCCTACAAGAATCTTCCATGCACCTATTTCAGTCTCCATTCGTGCCACATGTCCAGCCCATCGCAGTCTACGAGACTTAACTGTCCTCATGATATCTGGCTTCCTATAAGACCATCAGTAACCATATCAAGTTATATCAGTTCTAAAAATGAAATATAATATCTCTTATAACGGCTAAACGTATTTTTAAGGTAACATAGTTTATTTAATTTCGCCTTATAATGAAATAAATGAGTACATATTATATTAAATTACTTATGTCAAAATATAGTTAATTTAATATATTTTTACACGCTTTATATTAGCTTGATTGCCTGTATCTATTTGTCTACGTGACGGAATTTTTCAACGCGATTTTCACCCACTTAAAATCATTGGATCGACTTGAAACTTTGTATACTTGTAAAGGACCCTTCACAATACAATAATTTCATTTTTTTTTGTATATTCCTGGCCAGATTCATCAGAAAATAAAAAAAGTGTCTTTGTATCTATGAAACGGAATCATTGAACACGATTTTCACCAACTTAGAAACATTGGATCATCTTGAAACTTTGTGTACTTGTAAAGGACCCGTGACAATATAATAATTTCTTATTTATTTTCTAAAATCCTAGCCAGAATCATCAGAAAATCAAAAAAGTGTCTATGTATCTATGTAACGGAATCTTTGAACACGATTTTCACCCACTTAGAAACATTGGATCGAACTTGAAACTTTGTATACTTGTAAAGGACCCGTGACAATACAATCATTTCATATTTGTTTGTAATATCCTGGCCAGAATCATCAGAAATAAAAAAAAAGTGTCTTTGTATCTATGTAACGGAATCTTAGAACACGATTTTCACCCACTTAGAAACATTGGATCGACTTGAAACTTTGTATACTTGTAAAGGACCCGTGACAATACAGTGATTTCATATTTTGTTTCTAAATTCCGGGCCAGAATCGTCAGAAAAAAAATGAAAACTGGTATAATAGTTGCGGACTTGTCGACTTTTTAGTCAATTGTTGTAAGAGCTCAGTTGGTAGAGCGGTGAACTGTAGTGATATATAATTTTAGCAATCCATAGGTCGCTGGTTCAAATCCGGCTGGGAGGATTTTTTTTAGAAGAGTACTACTTTTAGCTCATACTACAATAGTATCGAATTTAAAGATATTTACATTTTTATCTTATTCTGTAAAATATTAAAACTAAAAAATAAAAAAATAAATAATAGTTTTAAAATACTAAAACAACACGCTTTATTAGAAAACCGAACTAAAAAATGAAAAATAATTTTAATTTCCAACACGCTTGGGATAAAAATAAAGTGGTCAACATAAAGCCATCTCCAACACATATAGAATAAAACTAGCGTTATCAAAAAAAATAATTTTACCATGAAAAGCGTGGGGTGCTTTTTATGATTTTTACATTTTCTTCTTAGAGACTTTACTTTTACCAATATCTGCTTATCAAATATATTAATTGATATAGAGCACCCCACCCGTTATCAAATAAAAACAATTTTACCATCAAAAGCGTGGGGTGCTTTTTATGATTTTTACATTTTCTTCTTAGAACTTTACTTTTACCAATATCTGTTTATCAAATATATTAATTGATATAGAGCACCCCACGATTTTGATGGTAAAATGATTTTCTTTTTGTTGATAACTATAGTTTTATACTATATATGTTGGAGATGATTTTTTTTGTTGACCACTTTAATTTTATCCCAAGCGTGTTGGAAATTAAAGTTATTTTTCATTTTTTAGTTCGGTTTTCTAATAAAGCGCGTTGTTTAGGTTTTTTAAAACTGTTATTTATTACTCTTAAAAGTATTAATGTAGACTGTGGTTCATTCGTTTATATGTAAACTTTTCGTTTGTTTTTGTGAATACTGTGGTATTTAGTATTGCAATGCTCATTCTCCTGCCATCTTATTTATTTATTTAGCCTGGTGGAGTTAAGACCATGTGACCTTCTCTTCTACTCACCAGGACAAACATATGTTACATTAAAATACAAAAAGCACAATAATATTAGAAACTAAAGAATATCTGGTAAACTTAACAATAATGAAAATTAGGTCTAATAATACAATACATTTAAAGGCAATTAAAATTAAAACTAGTAAAAGAATTTATATATAAAGGAGAAACAGCTCGAGTCTACTATACATGAAAAACAAAACACAAAGAGAAGTAATGAATTGTCTCATAAATTAATCAATCGCTTATATACTGATCTATATAAGACATTGATAATTCGTAATGCTATTTTTTAAATAAAGGAAAACCAAATTAATTGTTAGGAAATAGTGTTAGTAAGATGTTTCTCTTAGTTAATATTTATTGTTTTGGTTTATTTAAGACAGATTGAAATTAATTCACTGGCATTATCGAACCCGGAGGTCTAAAACTGCACAGACATGAGCTCTCTCCATATATTCCTAACCTATGTAAATTTTCTTCAATCATTCTGTCAAATGATGATTGTTCTCATTTTTCTATCTCATTCTTAGCCCTGTTACTGTGCACTTGCCGTTTTTCAATGTCCCTCTTTCATTTCCCTTAGTGTCACACGCCACAGTCTACGATACTTAACTGTTCTTATTGCTTTAGTTTTCTCATAATGATATTGTAGCTTACTGTTATGTAGTTTCCTGCATTAACTGTCCATTGTTATCTCTTTGGTCCGAGCTTTTCCTAAGCAATTTATTCTCAAATAGTCGTAATATTTCCTCTCTCTTAAAGTAAGAAACCATGTATCGCATTACTGCATCCCAGTTGTATATATTTTCAATTTATTTTTTTTAAATTTGGAATGACAAGAGCCACTTCAATGTTTAATACGAAGCGTTTATTGAGTTATGCTAATTCTGTATGTATGTATATACCACATACGTCCCGCGTGAGGACACGGGTGCTCTCTAGCGGAAGTTTCTTAACCAGACAAATTTAGTTACGCTAATTTATGTACAGATGTCAACTAGTGACATGTGGTTAGCTCATCGCCTTAATGAGGCATCTAGTAAGCAACTGAGATATTACTTAGATCGATGAAGACGGTTACATTTTGCATAGTGTTTTTTTTATTTAGATTTGCCGTTATTTTATGAGCCTCAAAATCTTCAGACTAGGGACCCACCGCTTAAAGTTCCTCCCATCGACTTCTGCCGGGTTTCAACCCGCGACCATCGAGACTAGAGGCAAGGAAAATAACCACTAGATCACCGCGGCCGATTAATGAGATTTAGTGTTAAGTAAAAATATAATTTTATTATGATACTTAAACGAGGCGCGGTTTTTAACGTTATGAAATCGTTTAATAACCGCAGAGTCTATCTCTGTCTACAATTGCGTATGAGTTTAATGTTGGACCTTAATCTCTCCTTAGTTAGGAGTTAGTAGATCAAGTTAATTTAGTTACAGTTATTTCCCTACAGATGTCATGAATGGTATGCCAACCATTGTGACATCTAGTAGACAACTGACGTATTATTAGGATGATAAAGGTCGGTAAATTTTGCTTCAGGCTTAAGGATCTTTTACGAACCTAAAAATCTTCAGACCTGGGATCCATGGCTTAAAGTCCTTCCCGAATGACTTGCTTCTTGGATTTTTTCATCCTACAAAATCTATCGAGCCCGACCGACATGGATAATACGTATAACGTAGAATACGTTCTAGAATAAGTTATTTCATATTTATGGTTCTATTTTGTGTATCCTGCTGTGCATCTCATAAATCTCATTTCACTAGCTATTATCGTCTGATTGTCCGTACCTCATTACCGTAACACAGAAAATGTCTTATGTAGGCGTACTCTTGTTAATTATTCCATTAGTTTTGGAGCATTTTACAATGTTGTTTCCGATATCCACATCGTCATCAAATGTTAGCTTATAGCCGAGATATGTGAAATAATTCACTCCTGAAATTTTCTTTCCAAAACATGTTTTGTTTGACAAAGTGTTTCCCATACAAGGCCATAACTTTTTTGGGCACTTATTTCCATGTTTTTAAATGGGCCAAATATCCAAAATATGTATTGAATATTGTAAATTATTATCAGTGGTTAATATTAAGACAAGGTCATCTGCAGAAATAAATTAATGTAGTTTTAAGTTTTTGTTTATTTGGAACTAATTTCTCTCCATTTTTGGATAATTTTATTTAAGTATATTATAAACAATATAGGGGACAGGCCACAACCTTAACTAACCCCTATTTAATTTCGAGCCATTTTGATGGCCTGTTGTTAGTTTTTATTTTGATATAACTAACTAACTCACCCGTAGGATCATGGCCGCGCGGACATAAGCTCTCCATACATCTCTATCCTGAGCTAATATTTTCCAAACGTCCCCTGTATAATCTACTTCCCTTAAATCATGATTAATGCTATTCTCCGACCTCATTCTTGGTCTACCAATTGGGCGTTTTCCCTCTGGTATATATATATATATATATATCCATTCATAGTAATTCTGCCCGAAGGCAGGTCTTTCACTGCAATCATAGCATTTTCATGCTATGCTTGCATCTTTACTAGGGAATTGTAGGTGTGGTAGCTTCCCGTTGCTTTGCACACCAGTGAAGGAAGGTGATGATGATGATGGCCATATGAATTCGGGGACCGTTTGGTAAGACATTTGTCTTACAGGTGAGGAAAAACTCCGATAAAAACCTCACTCAGAAAAACTGCCCCGACTGGGGATCGAACCCGGGCCCGCTGCTTGACAAGGCAGCATGCTACCTCGAGACCACAGCGATGGACATATATATGTGTGTTTTCATGTATCGCGGAATAAGGAAGGTTGAGCAAAGTTCTGCTTAATAAATCCTTATTTTACTCTATGTTATTGTAGGGCAAGTGATAATTTTGGGGGAAAGTGAATTATAATAAAGTTAATTGTTTAAATAAAATTTGAGTGAGTTTTTAGTCCTTTACTTCCCACGATACAAATACTTGGTGGTATTGTACAATCTTATCCTCTAATTTGAAATGCAGAACATTTGTGCGTCAGTGATTACGGGTTATTGTTGAGCATGACAATTGACAAAAGAGCAGCGCTCGAGTGGTTGAAGAGTCGATGAGTTGACATAACCATTTTTTAACATATCTCTCATGTCACAGTCTTTTGTCACGTTTTTACATTCATTTGTTTTGTGTTTATACATTTCTACCTTTCATAATATAGTAATGACGACCACAGCGAATTAACAAAAGAATACATATAATCTGCATGTTTATACGATGTTCTAATGTTATTGTAAATGGAAGATGTATCTAATAAATACGTATGCTGAAAAGATTACTTAATAGCAGATTCGTTACTGTCAATCGTAAACGTTCACAATATTGCAATACTTCTCCCGCTCCCTTTCTCTACAGTTTAACATTTAGAGTTAATCATACTATTATGCAGATTGCAGATTCAAGGAGTATATTAAATAGATGGAAAAGTTACTTTAATCAGCTATTAAATGTACATACAGAACAGGACATTGAGGAGGATAATTTACAGACAGCAGAAATGCTAGTCGCAGAGCCAAGTGCATTAGAGGTTGAAATGGCGATTGAAAAATTTGAAGATGTATAAAGCATCAGGCTCAGATGAGATCCCAGCAGAACTGATAAAATCAGGGGGAGAAAAATTGATGGACAAGATACGTTGGTTGCTTAGTATGATTTGGGAAACAGAAGCTCTTCCAGATGAATGGAAGGAATCAATTATCGTACCAATTTATAAGAAAGGAGATAAAACTGACTGCAACAACTACAGGGGCATCTCATTACTTTCAACTTCGTACAAAATTCTAACAAATATATTAGTAAGCAGACTTTACTCCCTATATTGATGACATTGTAGGAGATCATCAATGTGCATTTAGAAGAAACAGGTCTACAACAGATCAGATTTTTAGTATAAGACAGATTTTAGAAAAGAAATGGGAATATAATGGTACTGTACATCAACTGTGTGTAGACTTCAAAAAAGCATATGATTCAATTAAGAGGGAGAAGTTATATAGTATCCTGCTGGAGTTCGGAATTCCTAAAAAGTTAGTTAGACTTATACGAATGTGTCTAAATGGCACAAAGAGTAGGGTGCGTGTAGGCAAACAGTTTTCGGACACTTTTGAAATCCAGAATGGGTTGAAGCAAGGAGATGCACTATCTCCTCTACTATTTAATTTTGTACTAGAGCATGCCATTAAATCTTTAGAGAATGAGGATGGCTTACAACTCAATGGTATTAATAAGCTGTTAGTTTATGCTGATTATGTAGTATTGTTGGCCGATAGCGAGGAGATACTAAAGGACAACATGCACACACTATTGAGTAACACTAAGAAATTAGGACTGGAAGTAAATATCAATAAAACTAAATATATGGTCACACATAGAAATCCATTAAATAATGGAAATGGACAGCTAATGACAAATGAGGGAAATTTTGAGGAAGTGCCTGAATTCAAATACCTAGGAACAATAATCACAAATAGGAATGAGATGCACAAAGAAATTAAACATAGGCTCAATTCTGGAAATGCATGCTATTATGCATTGCAGAGACTCTTGATGTCCCAACTCCTTTCAAAAAACGTTAAACTGAAAATATATAAAACAATTATTCTACCAGTTATATTATATGGGTGCGAAACATGGACTCTTACTTTAAGAGAGGAAAGGAGATTACAAGTATTTGAGAATAAAGTCCTTAGGACAATTTTTGGACCAAAGAGAGATGAACAGACAGGTGAATGGAGAAGACTACATAACAATGAACTACATGGTCTTTACAGGAAGCCAGATATAATAAGAACAGTTAAGTCTCGTAGACTGCGATGGGCAGGACATGTTGCACGTATGGGGAATGAAAGACTTGCATGGAAGCTTCTTGTAGGAAAGCCAGAGGGAAAACGCCCAGTTGGTAGACCAAGAATGAGGTGGGAGAATAACATTAACTATGATTTGAGGGAAGTAGATTATACAGGGAATGATTGGAAAGCATTAGCTCAGGATAGGGATGTATGGAGAGCTTATGTCCGTGCTGCCATGAACCTACGGGTTCGATAGTGCCAGTGAGTAAGTAAGTATTATGCAGATTTGCTATTTTCATACAAAAATATATCGTATTTATAGCAAATTGATATCGGAAGTTTTTTTAACAAAATTGAAATATCTCAGAAACATTAACAATACAATATTTTCACATATTGCTGAGATGTTTCTCCAGAACATTTCCCCGATGATCAACATTACACATAATTTTCTACCGCAAGGAAAATAAATTACAGTGGCATGTTGCGAGGTCCCGATTAGACAACGTAAGAGGGGGAGGAGGAGTGGAACTCTTGGTATGTCCTTTAAAGTCGCGCCTAATCGAACTTGAAATAACTTACTCCACTCAAACCAAGTCATTGTCACTACAAAACTGAGAAGTTCAAGGCCGCGCGGTCTCCAAACACACCTATACTCTACTAATATTTTCCAATCGTTTCCTGTATAATTCACTTTTCTCAAACAATTTCTCCCATCTCATTTTGGCCTATCTACCGGATGCTTTCTGTATAGGTTTTTAACAAGAACTTTTTATGCCCCTCTTTCATTTCACAATTGTGCCACATGTCCTGCCTTCCCAGATTTAACTGTTCTTATTATATTTGGATGTGGTATACCGGTAAATAATGAATACATAACATTAAATTCTTCCACGAAGCGCACGCAGCTTCTGTTCAGTTGATTTTCTTCAGATATAGTGACAATTTTTTTTTTGGAGACAATAACCATGCAATATGGCACACTTTTTTTATTGTATTCTAAATTGCTGTCCGGCTCTGCTCGGGTATTTATTTATCGCAGTCTTCTTGGTAATAGTTGGCTTAGTGATCCCCAAAAATATGTTTTCGACAGTATTCTCGGTCATTTCGGTAATATTTTTTTACCCCTTCTCATCCCCTCTTCCTTAGGGGTGCTTGAGAACAGCTATGGGGTTAAACATCATCGAATCTGTCACCAATCAGATAAGGGATTTCGAAAACAATGGTTTCGATACAAACAAACCTCGTTCAATTTTGACATTTTGTTTTCCACCCTTTTCGCCTCCTTAAGGATGCAAGGGCCAAACTTGAGGTTATATGGTCGTATTAATCAACTTTAGTGACCCCGAATGTTATGAATTCGACATTGACTACTCTTAACATCATACTTTTCACACCTTCTCACCTTCCTTCGCCCTCGTGGAGGTGCAATAATCAAGCTAGGGTTTAAATGCCATCTGAATTGTCACCAATCAGCTTAGCGATTCCAAAAACTATGAATTCGACACTAATTTCGAAACTTTTTGTTTTATTTTTCAGCCTTTACCATCCCCCCCATCCCTCTTAGGGGTTCAACGGATCAAATTTGGGTTTAAATATCACCGGGACTGCCACTAATTAGCTTAGCGATCCATAAATCTATGATTTCGATACTATTATTTGTCATTTTGTATTATTTATTTAGATTTCACCTCATCTGACCTTCCTCTTAGGTATGATAAGGTATCTTACCCCCATGGAACCTAATGCGGATTGTAAATTATATGTCTACCGAATTTGTTTGAAATTCATCTAGATGTTGTAGAATATTAATGCTGGGACATTATATAGGTCGTTGTCGATAATTTGTTTTCATTTAAGCCCTACGGGTCTACGGATATTTTATCGCTTGCAGCCTCATGACTAGATCATAATTAATGTGTGTACCAAATTTTGTTGAAATTTCACAAGGCGTTCGAGACTTATGTCGGCACATTCACACATTCACACACACACACACACACACACACCAACCAACTTACATACAGATACATTCATTCCTACAAATACATACAGTGGACTCGGTATTTTAGTTTCCAGGCGGCATCAAAGGCAACTCTTTCCCTCTGGTTAAAATGTCCGTCGCTGTGGCGTAGTCGATAGAGTCCCTATCTTCCACTCCGGCGACCCGGGTTCGATTCCCGGCGGGGTAAGGGATTTTTAAAATCTCAACCTTGGGTATGGATGTGTGTAATGCCTAAGTTGTGTCGTACCCATTGGGTTTAATTCCCCCCCCCCCCACATTGTCAGGCAGAGCCGGAGAATTGTTGTTAGAGGCTTCTAAGACGCCGCTTTAATCGCCAAAAACTGAAAACAATTCACTGCCAATAATGACGTATAAAATGAGGTTTCCATGTCAACTCCACGTGAATATAATTATCTTAACGGCGTTACAACTATTGTCTTTTGCAGCATTATTATAATACATATAGTATGTTAGTGCCAGTGAATAAAACGTGACAACGCCGTTTGGTATGCTAAATACTCATCATAAGTAATGCCACGAGTGATTTCCAAATTATCGATAAATTCACAACTCACGAAGTGAGGAGTGAGTTTATCTAGAGAATTTGGAAATCAAGAGTGGCATTTGTTAGGACTATTTAACGAATAAAATTAAGCTGTTTACTCAAAAATCATTATTTAAATATAGTTATTTTAAAATATTTATATATTTAATGTAAACGGCGATGTTTGAAAACAAGTGAGAAACGTTTGTTGTTTCATTTGTTCATCACTGCAACCACATAATATTATTTATTGCTGAAGGATCGCAGTATTGTAAGGATGCGCCCTAGTGGAGAAAAAATGAATAATCAAACTGTATATTAATTAATTTCTGATGGCCTATGATGTAAATATGTTTATTATATTTTCAAGTAAGCAAATTATAGATAATATTTTTTTTTACTTTATAGCAGTGACGCTTACTTCTTATAGTCAGCTACTAGATGGCAGTGAAGACCGAGTTCTCGCGACATCTAGTAATAATGGAGAGTATAATACATATATAAGAAAAATAAGTGTTTGAATTGGATTCGCCTGGTAGTGTAATGGATATCACGCTGAGGTACAGACTCAGATATCCGGGTTCGAATCCCGTCCAGGCATTTATTTTTCTTATCTACCATATTAAGCTTGCATTGCTCAATGTTAAACATTTTAATTATAATATATATATATATAATTATAATATATATATATATATATATATATATATATATATATATATAGGAAAAATGAATGTTTCTGTTAGGATTCATGAGTAGCTCAGATGGTTAAATTTTAAAAACTCGGGTTCAAATCCCGACTAATTTTTCATTCATGTCATATATATATATATATATATATATATATATATATATATACATATATATACTGCATGTGGATTAATTAATTATCGTAGGATATTTTCATATATAAGCATAAAACATTTTTTTGTGGTTTCCTTGTATTTTCCACAAGAAATTGTTGTTTGAAAGGTGCGCACTTACACTCCGTATATCCTGGTAGAAGATCGAGGAATTCTATTATTCAATATAACAATTCATATTACTTTGACATCATATGGTTTACATAAATGTTATACTTAATATTTATATTTCTCTTTTTGTCTGAAGATACCAATTCCCTCAGCACAACAGACTACTTGCTTAATTTTCTTATTAATTATTGATACGTAATTTGTTACTAGAGTGAAGGTTCTTCAATTTCCTTGCTTTATTGTAGGCCTATAGATTTCTGGCATTGTTATAAAAATATCTAGGAGAGTACCCGCATCATCTATCATTAGATTAGATTAGATTTATGGATTGAATGAGATGAAATTCACTCTACGGTAATACGTACTCTGTTATGGTGTTCCTGGCTCAACACACATCAAGCATTCACACACGTCACTCATAACGCCATATATTTGGCCTGGGCCCATGGGCTCCAGGAGGGGCTAAAACCCTCCCTTTGTCCCTGTTCTGACTTAAGTTGACATAAAGGCTTCGAGTCATGAGGAAGTACTTTAATGTAAAGTAAAGTAAAGTGATCCCACAACAGGCCCGGAGACCCTTGGGGTAGTAGAAGGTTAAGGCTCCCACTTTTTCTAGACAATCGGCACTTTATGTCAGCCGGGTTGTCAGCCCTGCGTGACGGCCGCCTTTACCCCCAGAACAAGCGTTTGGTACTCATTTCAGTTAGAGGCTGAGTCGACCCCAGGGCCATAGTGCCGCCAGAGGGTTTGGGTCAGTTTAAAAATCCTGACCCCAACAGGACTTGAACCCTCGACCCTCCGGCTTGTAGCTCAGTGCCTTAACCACTACGCTACGGCGTGTCCCCAAGTACTTTAATGTGCCCTACTAAATCATCACAACCACATATTTTAAACACCTTCTATTTTGTTAAACTAAGTTTTTTTTTTCCTAGCATGTAATGAGGTGAAAGGTGACGTGAAATGAATGAATGGAGATGAAATTATATGATGTGAAGGAAAGAAGCGTGGAGAGTGTTCGTGGGATGAAATTAAGGAAACCGGAAAACGCCGAGAAAACACCGAAAAATCCATATGTGGTCCACCACCAATACCTCGCCGGAACCGCCAGGATTCGAACCTGAGATTCCAGTCGGAGATGTCGCGCGCATTAGCCACGCGTCTACTGAGACGGCTTGTGTATAATTAGTTTCACTGAAGATAATTCATACGTAATCGGAGAACTGCCGAGAGCAATGTTGTAACCCATTTTTGTTCCTCAAGTTGTGTTTTAGATGGATAAAGGTTGTTAATGGCTCGTGGGACCACGTAAATATCTACTGTAAAAAAAAGTGAGGTTTATAACCTTGTTCTGGGCGACTATTCAATTAGTAATGTCTGTAGCCTGTAAATTAACCCTTATGAACTGGAAGAGAAGACCTTACCGTCTTAAATTTTTTAGGTAAAATAAATATTAGGCCTATTACTATTACTATTGTTATTATTATTGTTATTATTGTTATTATTGTTATTATTATTATTATTATTATTATTATTATTATTATTATCCAGAGGAAAGCTCACCCAGGAAACTTGTAAGACTGGGTATGAACACGAGGCAACTGTTTCACAATCATAGACATCCCTAGATCACAGTGATGGACAATATTAGATCCTTTCGTAAAAACATACTGTTTATTATAATTATTAAAAATCTAAATATTTTTTTATTAGGATTTGTCGCCAGAGGTTCCTGTCTAGAGCATCTTGTTCCTTCAAATCTCTAGCTTCCATACTTCTCTTCACTCCATCCATTCAACGTTATCTAGGTCTGCCTCTTCCACTTGTTCCATTAGCTTTCCAATTAAGGATATTCTTTGGTATTCTCTCTTTTTGCATTATTATGAGATATTTATACCATTTCAAAAATGTTCTTCTATTTCCAATTACATTATGACATAAAAAGCATTATATTAAAATAAAAAGAATAATAATTGTTACGTGTGGTCTGTATTCTACTGCTAATTTTTGTATTTTGGTATCCAAATTGAAGTTGTATGAACCATGACACCTAACAAATTAACAATGGACTATATTTAATTTAACATACATCAGAGTAAACATTAATGTTTCAGTGTTTACTGTCGTTCATTATAAAACCATTAGCAACTAACAATAATTCCACTACTTGCTCGGTGTTTCACTGCCACAATATACAAAACAATGTAGCTTGCAAATGGATTGTAATGTTTAATATTTTTGTGTGTGGTAGCAGTACTCTGATAATTCCGTATGCAAAGTAAAGAGGCATTCTGAATGATAATGTCGGATAATGGATTGTACGGGAGGACGCTTTCACTTTATGGAACAGGTGTAAAGCGTCCAACATGTCAACAGAGACAGCTATATTATATAATTGTAGTGTTACTCTGATAGTATGCTAATATCACATGCTGTACTGTCCTCATTACCCTCCCCTATTTAATAATAGTAATGAAAATAATAATTGTATTTATTTATATACAGATTTTAAATGTTTACACATCCTTCTGTGCCTAAATAATAATAATAATAATAATAATAGTAATAATAATAATCAATCCATAGTAATTCTGCCCGAGGGCAGGTCTTTCACTTGCAATCATAGCATTTTCATGCTATGCTTTGCAGGTCTACTAGGGAATTGTAGGTGTGGTAGCTTCCCGTTGTTTTTCACACCGGTGAAGGATGATGATGATAATGATAAGGATGATGATATCCATATGATTTCGGGGACCGTTTGGGCCTTAAAGTTTTCCTGACATTTGTCTTAAATGCGAGGAAAAACCCCGACAAAAATCCCCGACCGGGGATCCAGCCCGGGCCTGCTGCGTGACAAGGCAGCACGCTACCTCGAGACCACAGCGGAGGATTTTAATAATAATAATAATAATAATAATGATAATAATAATTTCTTATTCTTAGTTAAATCTCTCCCTCCAGGTATTGTTACGTGTTCCATGCCATGCGGGTGCTGTACCAGTGGACTTAGGTACAGAGGGTCCCGGTCAATGTCCGATCCTTATGCGGTCGGTAAATTGGGTTTCGATCTAAATAATTTGGGTATTTTGCCCAGATCATTTTCGTACTCGTGTTGGCTATTACAGTCCTTACGATAATTTTTGGACCAAAGAGAGATGAACAGACAGGTGAATGGAGAAGACTATACATAACAGTGAACTACGTAGTCTTTATAGGCGGCCAGATATAATAAGAATAGTTAAGTCTCGTAGACTGCGATGGGCAGGACATATAGCACGAATGGGGAATGAAAGACATGCATGGAGGCTTCTTGTAAGAAAACCAGAGGGAAAACGCCCAGTTGATAGACCAAGAATGTGGTGGAGAATAATATTAACTATGATTTGAGGGAAGTAGATTATATAGGGGACGATTGGAAAACATTAGCGCAGGATAGGGATGTATGGAGAACTTATGTCCGCGCGGCCATGAACCTAAGGGTTCAATAGTTCCAGTGACTTAGTTAGTTAGTTAGTTAGTTAATTTGTTACTTAGCGTTGGTCATTTAATTTGTGCGGTAATATTACTTTATCACAAATAGAAATGCGTTAATTTTTATGAAAAATTTTCAATCCGAACTTTATGTTATATTAATGTAATAGTTGAGCAAAGAAGGCTGAAAGAAAAAGGAAAAGAACAGTCTATTGCAGAAAAAAATAAGTATATTGACAACGGGACAAATTAATACGTTCGAATATGTAAAATCGGTGAGTTTTAATTTCTTTCTATGAGGCTAAAAAAAAGCTTTAGGCCTAATTTTTTAATAGCCTAATACAGATTTTCCAAGATCGATCCAGCCAAATTCCATGCGGAGTTTCATGGATTATGCTAACAGGCTGGAACTTAATTTACCTATATATTTTTTGGACCACATAAATTATATACTTTTTGACCACACAAAGACATGGAGGGATTCCCCGAATGAAGAAACCACCTCCGAGAGAGCACGAACATTTAATTTAAGACATATCATTCACTTTTGCTACAAAGTCAAGGTCTAACTGCTGCTACATCCCTAGATAATAACGATTTTAAGGCATCTTCAGGTTGGCTGTTCAGTTTTAAAAAAACGACACAATGTAGTGTGGAACGAAATTTGCGGGAAATCAAAGGACGTGGAGGAAAGTATAGTTAGTGAGGGGAAACCGAAACTGCATACTTTAATTTCAGGATATGTGCCTAAGAGACATTTTAACGCTAACGAAACGGTCTGCTTTTTTTCCGCGTTACCGTCGAAATCGCTCATACATACTTTTCAACGGCAGCGGAACTACAATTTAATCCAAGTTATCATCGCCTAATTATTTATTACGCCGCTTCATCAGACTATCCGACACACATAATCTTGACACTCGATCCCATCAGCGCATTGTCCTTTATATCCCTCCTCATCACACTGTATATTATTCATTATCTTTTACGGTCTCGCTTACCAAAACATGGAATTCCCTTCCGCCCTATGTCAGAGACTGTGAAACTATAACATCCTTCAAAAACAAATTAAAGAATTATTTAATAACAAACTAACTTTTACACCTCACTGATAGTATTCTTTTAACAATTAATAAATTTAATTATCTATGAAAATAATATTAAGATTAACAAATATTTTCTTTTGTTTTGTTTTAAATATTGTACAAACGTAAAATTAGTTTTCTATATCTCATTATTTTTCTTTGTTTTATATATACATTATACAGGGACAATTTAATATGTCTTGATTGTATACATTTTATTATTAGTTTTAGTCTTAATTTTAACTAACATTAACTAGTTGCATTGTAGATCATAAGATAATAGATATTATATTTTTGATCAAATTTTTATTTGGTATTTAATATTAGAGTTCATTGTGATTGTTATATTCTGATGTAATATATGTTTGCCCTGGTGAGTGGAAGAGAAGGCCATATGGCCTTAACTCCACCAGGCTAAATAAATAAATAAAAATAAAATAAAATAAAAAGACGTACGGTACTCTATAATCTAAGATCGGTTAATGTTTTTTGTTTTTTTTATAATGCGGAATTTTGTCTAATGTGAAAAAAAAGATTGGTCCCGTGCGGTTCCGCTTTGAACAAGTTTTACTGTATTATATTTTCTAATTATTTCCAGGAATATAAATAATTTGAATACATATTCTTATATAGTACATGGACAGTTAGAACTGTCTCTATACAGTCTTTTATCTACGACCATGAACTGGTCACAAATGCATTCATGCGTGTAATAGGGAAGTTTTTAATGTTTATTAATATTAAAATCAATTTATATAAATGTCAGTAAAAGGAAATAAGATCAAAGATAAACTCAGGAAAATGTGTAATATCTGCCCTGAATGGAATATTATGGGATAAACATATAAAAAAAGGAACTAAAGTTATCTTTTTAAACAATAGTTAGAAGTATTATGACTTATGGTTCAGAGGTTTGGACTATAAATTATCAGATGAAAAGAAAATTATTGGTAGCAGAAATGGACTAATGGAGAAGATCTGCTAGGATATCAGAGAAAATTAGAAATGAAGTTATAAAAGAAAACATGAATGTACAAAACTCAATTTTAGAATTGATCATAAGTAATGCCACGAGTGATTTCCAAATTATCGATAAATTCACGACTCACGAAGTGAGATTGGGAAATGGAGACGAATGGAGGAAATTATAAAGCGAATTTGAAGACATATCATTGGTGCAGGAAAAATGTATAACATTGTTAAAACTGGATATATATATATATATATATATATATATATATATTATATTGCAGATTTTCGCGGATATAAATATGATTAAGAAAGTTTTCTTGGGTTTTCTGCGTCATGGATTCAAGTTCGACCTCTGGCCACTGATTTCAATCAAGAAAACTTTCTTAATCATATATATATATATATATATATATATATATATATATATATGTATATAAGAAAAATGAATGTCTCTAAACTCTGTACAACTGAGCTACTCAAGTATTCTAACACTAACATACATTTTTCTTATATATGTAGTATTCTCAATTCACACAAGAGGTAGCCGGAAGTCGCTCCAACTGACATCTAGTGGCCACCATAACAGTAAGCAACATTTTAAAGGGAATATTTACTTTCTAGCAGTAACGCTTGTATATTTAGATGTTATAACTATATTTTTGGCATTTGGCAATGAAGGCAAATATGATACGAAAAGAAAAATGAATGCTTGAGTCGGGATTTGAACAGGAGTCTCTAAAACTCGGTACGTATTTATATATAAATGCCATATTTATGATTAACATATTATCGTATTCTTATTCCTCACGTTTTGTACGATTTAATTGATACCAAACACAACTGTGTTTGTGCTTTTCATTCCCTTTTCAACACTGTTAATGATTTATTTTCTTATAATTGATTATACTGGTCGGTTACATTTATGCTCACAATTCATGAAACTATCAATGATTTTGGAAGATTTGCTTTGGTTTTTTAAATCTTTATTTTAATTTTACAGTACAAAAATCGGAAAATATGAAAAAAAAAAGATATATTTTTAATGTCAATTGTTTTTTGAAAAATTAGTGTACACCGACGTAAATAGAAACAAAAATATCGAAAACCCATGTTATACTTCAGTGAAATAAATGCCTTTTATAAGATTTTCTTCTGTAATTTTTTAGGAGACAATCTCTTTTTTAAAGACCAGCAGTAATCTGCCATCATGTGACGGTGCAATCTACCCTGATACCTTTCCTCCATTACTTTTAGATCCTAGTGAAAGCGCACTCCCTGTTCGTCGCTATAATTTCCTAAATTATCCGGAAACCTCTGCAGGTGACTATGGAGAAAGTGTAACTTTACACCCATATTTGCTCCCAGAATCTTGAAGCTTGTCAACATGTTTTGCACAATTTCTTTATAATTTGGTGCTTTATAGTTACCTAGGAAATTTTCTACTACAAATACAAAACTTTTCCAAGCTTCACTTTCCGGAACGGTCACAACTTTGATAAAATTTGCATCTTTCATCAATTGCCGAATTTGAGGACCATCAAATATTCTCCCTTTTAACTTTTACATACTCAACTTAGGAAATTTTCTACAAATGTATTTGAAACATTTTCCTTCCTTGTCCAACGCTTTGACAAATTGTTTTATCATATCCAGTTGCACGTCGTGAGTACTTACATTGTGTAAAGTAACTGAGATCACGGCCAATGTGCAGAGTGAGGGGTGTGAGAGTGATGTTTGTATACGCGAAAAAATGCGCAGAAATCAAATCATGACTGGAAACATAAATTTTATTAGTAACAAGCCTTTTACTGTTTAAGATATGATACTCAAAAATCATAATAACTAGAGCACATTCAGCACACTCATGAATGCATTCGTAAACTGTGCACTTGAAAACTTATTTGCTGAGATATCCAGGGCAACAATTTTTTTTTGTAGAGCTGTGTTATATACAATGCGATCAGTATAGCACTGGACAGCAGCCACGGGGATTTCACTATAGACTGCTGATGAACTCGCGGCGGGGAACGGACAACATAGGATCGCGGTGATACAACCACACACATTTTCGTAACTATTTTACAAATTGTCGTACTTACCAACTTTATTGAAGCAGGTGTTGAAACTGTTCACCTCCGTTGTCCATACATTTTTGACACCTCTTTATAACATTTTTTGTACATATTATGCTCTGTTAAACGTGACGGAATTTTTACATCCGGGAATCGTGTTTCAAAACGTCTTCATACTTGGCTGGCAGACTGAGTTAACAAATCGATCCATAGTAATTCTGCCCGAAGGCAGGTCCTTCACTGCAATCATAGTATTTTCATGCTATGCTTGCAGCTTTACTAGGAAATTGTAGGTGTGGTAGCTTCCCGTTGCTTTCCACACCGGTGAAGGATGATGGTGATGATGATGATGATGATGATAATGATAAGGATGATGGAGATGATGATGGCCATATGATTTCGGGGACCTTTGGGCCTTAAAGATTTCCTGACATTTGTCTTACAGGTGAGGAAAACTCCTGAAAAAACTCACCCAGAAAAACTGCCGCGACCGGGGATCGAACCCGGGCCCGCTGCGTGACAAGGCAGCACGCTATCTCGAGATCACAGCGGTGGACAGTTAACAAATATTGCTCATAAATAAATACACGTTGTTCAGTAGAAAAATTATTAGCCATTATACAGTTTACACTCATACACACGTGATTCACTTTACACTTATGTTTTATAAGATACAAATTCTAAAATTGAAATAACTTATACACACGTCATTCTGTTTACATTATACACACATCATTCAGTTCACAATGAAAAGCGATCAAGCACCTTTTCTACTCGAGGTACACTATCTGACTTTGAATGCGTGGGATGTACTCATAAACTGCTGAGTCAGCGCACATTTCAAGTCCCGTACCTGCACGTGTAAGCCGTCGTTATCGCACAGCACAAACCCCGCGTCTGCCGTCCACAACTCTACTGATCTCACTGTATACACGGTCTATTTTTTTATTTTATTTATATCAGAATATGTATTACCTTGTCGCATAAACTGTCACAGATTATATAATGAAGGGTACGGAAAATCTAAAGACGTCAAAATTAATCTAAGCAGGTTTGGACAGTTCTGTGGAACTATACAAAGAATATTAAGACACAATGTACAGTTACAAACGTTGTTACAAGTTTATAATGTAATGTAATTACCTTTGCTATCGTATGGAAGTGAACATCAGATCATATAAGACAAATTGAGATTTCTCCGATTTGTATTAGGTTATAAATTACTAGACTACATAAAGAACATCGACTCAAGGATATCGAAAGCTGCCCAACATTATAATCCAATATCGGCCGACCATTGAAGAGATGACATGAATAACTACTTTAAGATGGAACAGGCCAGAAGGTCTAACCTTTGATGCCGATGATGATAAAAGCAAACTTGGTGTTAAAAGTTGGTGGGCGCTAAACAGACTGAGGCTAGTGCAGGGCAATTCTGAAGATCCAACACGAACTGTAGTACCACTACTGACGATGATTGTAAGTATATAATTGTATACTTATATTGTTTATTTTGGATCTACATTCAGATAACGGATTATGGGATGAGAAAACTGGCATTTGCCCTCATTAGTGGGGGAGCCAGACACTTTGTCTAGTTCTTTATCATTGCCTTTCTCAGTTTATATATAAACACACAGGTTTTTATACGCTTGTGTCTGTATATGTGGACTGAACGTTACATCTGTTGTCCTTTTCTAAGACAATAACCTCATTACTTCGTCTGCGAGGATATCCTTCAAGGTTCAGATTTAGATAAGGATCACATTGCGTACAAAAAATTCCGACACGCAGGAAGTGCGTAAACTAAGCGAATTCCGCGGTAAGTCGAAATGATGTTCCAATATTACTGGTTTACGGAATATTTACTCATTTTATTAAATTGTATAAAATGAAATTACTGTTTCAGCTTATTTAAAAGTGTGAGGCTACAGTGAAAACAAAAGATCGATTTTTTATTACGGATTTCAGGTGAACCCATTCTAATGGTCGGATTTGCCTGTTTTTTTTTGGTAAATGCCTTCCTCGCTTTATTTTAGCTCAATAGGAATACTGAGTTGTGTTGCGAAGCGATAAAACGTGCGACCACTATAATTATTTTTAAATTTTCGTTCCTGGTGAACTCCTACACCTAATGGTCCGATTTTATAGGTTAACGAACTCATCCTTATTTTTTTACTTCTTTGTGTAATATGCCAAGTTTGGTTCTGGTGAAAAATTGCAACTGCTACAGCGTTAACACAGACTCACACACACTCACACACACATATAAATAAATAAATAAATAAATAAATAAATAAATAAATAATATATATATATTATAATTTATTCAATTGCATGATTTATATATAAAATTTATCTTTTCATGGCATATTTGGCTTTCATGGCTCACTGTCAAAATTTAATTGTAACATCGAAATAAAAGAAAAGCATCACTGCTATAAAGTAATATACATATATTATAATTAACATATATTATAATTAAAATATTAAAATGCTTTCTTGATATATGTCACGCTTCACACTGCATTTTATGATTTGAAAATTATATATGAAAACGGAAAATTAATGTTTGCACTGCGATGCCTGGATAGCATGGTCAGTAATACACTAACGTATAGAGTTAGAGGTCCCGGGTTCAAACCCCGGTTCGACATTTTTAATGACACACACACACACACACACACACACACTATATATATATATTATATATATATATATATAATATTCTTTGAGCATGGTTTATTTTTGCTGTCTGCGGTGAAAATATGTAATTAAAAAATATATTTTCGTAACAAATAGAGGCTGCTGAAATGAAGATGTTGAGAGCAATAGCAGGATACCAAAGAACCGATAAAAAGAAAAACGAAGATATAAGAACAGAACTTAATATATTTAATCTCTGTGAAAGAATAAAATATTATCAAAACGTTTATCTTCAACACGTATTACGAATGAATGAACAGCGCATACCAAGAAAAATGTATAATTATAAACCAAATGGGAGAAGAATGTTGGGAAGACCATTGAATAGATGGAAGGACCAATTCGACCTATAATGAGAACGGAACAGGCCATTGGGCTTAATCCTTCTTGTTGTTGTTGTTGTTGATGATGATATATTCGTCAGAACAACCTCAATACCTTCATTACATCGGAATTCGCTAATAAAACCAAACAACCCTATGTATGTGGTTCTTGTACTACCCTCAGAAGTATTTTTATATTTTTTTCTTCTCTTTTGGTTAAGTTTTGTTATACCTTTTTGTTTTCATTTTTGCTCTTTTTTTTTCACACGTGAACACAAGTACAGAAAACAAACCATATCCAAGGTGGATATTTGAAATCCCCTATATCCCCGGGAATAAAACCCAGTTTTTTGCCGAATACAAAATAAAAAAAATAATAAAAATGCCCTTAGAACTTGGGGCTCAATTTGTACTATGTAACAATTTGTAAAATACCCCCAAAATAACATGCACAAGTTTTGTCAAATTTTACTTTTACAGTTTCGTATATATTCTTAATTCTTAACTATCTGGTTATTTGTACATGATAAAGTAGCCATAATACTTGTTTTTCAGACATATTGCTGTTCAATACAACTAACGTTTACTTCCAGTAAACTTAAGTATAATATTGCAGTCAATATGCAGTTTTTATGTTTGGGGCCTATATTGTTTCAGCTAAATGTGATCAAATTCAAACCTAGGACAAATCTAAGGTTAATGACATTATTTTATTTTTGTTATTTATATATATATATATATATATATATTAAGCTTGCATTGCTCAATGTTAAAGATTTAATTATAACATATATATATATATATATATATATATATATATTTCCGGTTTTAACAATGTTGATACATTTTTCCAGCACCAATGGTTTGTCTTCAATTTCGTTTTATAATTTTCCTCCATTATTCTCTATTATAACACATTTCTTCCTCTATTTCCCAGTCCTTCAAAGTTTCTCTAATCCCTTGGATACACGTGAGATTCGGTCGTCCTTTCCTTCTCGTTCCTAATGGTGTCTATTCCATTTTTTTTGGTAATCTTTCATCCTCCATTCGCCTAATATGCCTGTACCATTTTAGTTGCTTTTCTTGGATAAGTTCTAAGATTGAGTTTTGTACATTCGTGTTCTCTTTTATGACTTCTTTGTTAGATTTTTAAGTTTAATAAATCCTATGATTGTCAAAGAGCCTTCCAATTTGATGTGTATGTTGGCTACATTGCTAAATTGAATTCATTTTTCATCTGATGTTGTGGTGTTTACTTCGGACTTGATTTTATTTTTGTCACGTAATAGAAACTTTTTTCAGAACTTGTTTATAATATTGTTTATGGAAATGTTCAGTATTTTTAAAAACTTTTTTGAGTCAAGAATTTTCATATAATAGGACATGGCATTCCAGAAAACACGGAAGGATGAGGTACAGCTGGTGTCACCATCATATATAATTAGGTGATATAAAACTTGGATTATGGAAGTGAAACAAATGTTATTGGAATCAGCACAATAAAATATTAATAATCCTACCACAATGCATGTTTTATGACCTTCTTAAGACATTCAGCTAGACACAGTAGATTAAAAATACAAATATTATAAAATTAATGAATAAAGATATTTAAATACTTGATTACATACAAATGTACAGAAATTATAATTGTATGGGCATGTAAAATGGATGAAGAAGTGTGATAGAATGCCAAAGAAGATTTTAGAATGGTTGAAATGGGAAAGAAATGAAATGGTAGAACTGAAGGTAGAATACAATAATTAAAGAAATACACAAGAGGGGTATATATAATATATATATATATATATATATATATATATATATACACACACACACAAGAGGTAGAATTGATGGTATAATAAAATAGATTAAAGAAATATAGGCCTACAAGAGGGGAATTGATTAGGTAGATAGCGATGGATCTAAATATTAAGAATATAAACGTTTGTCACAGGGACATTTATAAACCTATTTAATAATAATAATGATGATGATGATGATAATAATAATAATTATTGTTATTATTATTATTATTATTATTATTATTATTATTACTATTATTATTATTATTATTATTATAATAAAACCCACTGACCCTATCGAACCTGGACGGACATGGCCGACGAACATATGCTCTCAGTACATCCTCATCCTAAGCTAATGTTTTCCAATCGTTCCTGATAATTCACCCTCCAAAGCATGATTAATTTTATTCTCCTATCTCATTCTCAGCATACATATTGCGTTTTTTCACTCTGATGAGTTTTCACATTCTTCTTTTCGTTCTCATTCATGCCACATGCCCTGCCATCGCAGTCTGAGACTTAACTCCCCTTATTACAGTTGGGTTCCCATAGACATTATATAGTTGGCTTAATAACAATAATAATAATAATAATAATAATAATAATAAATAATTCATCCATCCATCCATAGTAATTCTGCCCGAGGGCAGGTCTTTCACTGCAATCATAGCATTTTCATGTAATGCTTTGCAGCTTTACTAGGGAATTATGGGTGTGGTAGCTTCCCGTTGCTTTCCAATAGACTAGAATTGGCAGAAGTGAGGCTCCATTGATATGTGGCAGGATATACTCTTTTAGATAAACAGAAATCTGAAGATATCAGCAAAGAATTACAAATAGAGAGTGGCATGTAATAACTGAAATAGCCGTCTCTGTGAACGCGTGATTAGCGTGCGCGGCTCGCCCGACTGGTATCTCAGGTTCGAATCCTGACAGTCCCGAAGGCGTATTGGTTGTGGGGAATACGGGATTCTTCGGGCTCTTCTCGGGTCCCATTTCCCGAATATAATCGCACTAACACTCCATTCCTCTTCCCATCCTCCATCAAATGATTTCAATTCACTTCCATCCATTCATTTCACCCCATCTCATGTTAGATAAAATATAGTCTGGCTTAGCAAATCACAGGTGTTTAAAATACGGTATGTGGTTGTGATATTCTAATGGGGCACAGATATGTACTTCCTCATGACTCCGAGCCTGTGTATCAACTTTGGGCATAATAGGACCAAAGGGAGGGTTCAACCCCTTCTCGAGGCCTTGTGTGCGATTGCTTGATGTGTCTCGAACCAGGAACACCGTAACAGACTACATTTCATCGTAGAGTACATTTTCGTCTCATCATTCTAAAAAGAGAAGATGGGTAAAGAATGAACCAAGGATACGGTTGCCATGTTAGGGTATTAAAATCCGAACACTCTTTACTAATTAATCTAATCTAATAGCCAAAGTAAATTACTAGAATATAGAAGAAAATGGTTTGAACGTGTCAGTAGAATGAACGAGGTAAGGCTTCCTCATAAAATGTTGAATTTTAATCCACAAGGAAGCAGAAGCCGAGGACGATCATATAAAATATAGATCCAGCAACTATAGAAGCCGGAACAGATCAGAATTGTATAATTCACGAAGAAGATGATGATGGATAATAGACCCAATGATTTAATTAATGTAACGAAAATTAATTACTAGTTTGAATGACAACATGATACGTTTATTATTCGCGTCATAACTTGTTGAACATTGATTGTTTTCACTTGTTTAAAACTTCTAAGTAACTCATATAACAAAAGACATTCTAGTACCGTACGTATAATTATCAGCAAAATGGAACCTGTAGACTCTTTAACAGAAAATAAAAAGTAGTAGAAAAGTTTCTGAAGTTAGAAATGTTTCTGTAAGTAATTAAAAAAGCAAAAAAAAGTTTTTTTACAAGCACGTCTGGAAAGCAGATGTAGGAGTAATCGAAGTTTGAGGAATGCTTTCTCCAGCAGCTACTTTATATTATTTAAATTGTACAACGGATCAAGTCGAGGCAAATTAAAAAAAAAGTTTAAGAACATGGAGGGGGAATATAATTTGGCCTAGAGATACATTATTTGAAGCTAAAATGCAATTTTGTCCTCCAGAACTTGAGAAGAGAAAGAATTTTGAACTCGTTTCCATACTCTCGTGTACGCTTCAAGATATATATCTTAACTTTATTAGCAATGTGTGATTCAAGTTGAAAATTGAGTACAGTAAATTTGAAGGACTTATTTTTTCCCACTTCATTCAACATATGTAAGTAAAGTAATCCCACAACAGGCCTCGGGAGACCCTTGGGGTAGTAGGAGGTTAAGGCTCCCACTTTTTCTAGACAATCGGCACTTGATGTCAGCCGGGTTGTCAGCCCTGCGTGACGGCCGCCTTTACCCCAGAACAAGCGTCTGGTACTCATTTCAGTTAGAGGCTGAGTCGACCCCAGGGCCATAGTGCCGCCAGAAGATTTTGGTCAGTTTAAAAATCCTGACCCCACCGGGACTTGAACCCTCGACCTTCCGACTTGTAGCGCAGTGCCTTAACCACTACGCTACGGCGTGCCCCCAGTAAAGTGATCCCACAAAAAGCCCGGAGGCCCTTGGGGTAGTAGGAGGTTAAGTCTGGTTGTCAGCCCTGCGTGACGGCCGCCTTTACCCCCAGAACAAGTGTCTGGTACTCATTTCCGTTAGAGGCTGAGTCGACCCCAGGGCCATAGTGCCTCCAGAGGGTTTGGGTCAGTTTAAAAATCCTGACCCCAACGGGACTTGAACCTTCGACCCTCCGGCTTGTAGCTCAGTGCCTTAACCACTACGCTACGGCGTGCCCCCATTCAACATATGTTTTTAATTAATATCTGTGTTTGTCTCTGAAAGTAGATTTATATGTTGTTTCATCATAATCATCCGGTATCATGGCAGCTGCCGCCGTCTTCCGGAAACCAAACGCCATTCCTCTCTATCCATCCATTGATCTTCCTCCATTCCTCTAATATTCATAGCTGCTTGTACCCTTATATCCAAGTTTTCTTCGGTCTTCCTCTCTTCCTCCTTTCCACTGGGATCCATTCCATAACAATTTTTGGCAATCTTTGCTCTGGCATTCGTTTGACATGACCATACCACTGCAATCTTTTGTTTTCTATGATGTCCGGCTCCACTTGTACACCCATAATTTCCCTTATTTCTTTATTTCGTATTCTATCCATTCTAGATTATGTTGTTTATGGATATAATAAATAAAAGGGTACCCTAAAATGAGGTAACTGCAACCCACTAAGGTATCGCGTGTAAGAAAGGCTTTAATAGTATGTTTTGATGTTGTTAATAGATACAACAACTTAATTTTTGCTCTACAGTGTAAGGAAGTTTCTATATATAGTATCAACCAGAAAAAAATAACAACTAAACTTTTTTTATTCATGAGGAAAAAGCCGCCTCAGTTTTTTTACGGTAGGCCGTATATTTTAAAGTGCATGTACAATAAAAGTAAGTAAAGTAAAGTGATCCCACAACAGACCCGGAGGCTCTTGGGGTAGTAGGAGGTTAAGGCTCCACTTTTTCTAGACAATCGGCACTTTATGTCAGCCGGGTTGTCAGCCCTGCGTGACGGCCGCCTTTACCCCCAGAACAAGCGTCTGGTACTCATTTCCGTTAGAGGCTGAGTCGACCCCAGGGCCATAGTGCCGCCAGAGGGTTTGGGTCAGTTTAAAAATCCTGACCCCAACGGGACTTGAACCCTCGACCCTCCGGCTTGTAGCTCAGTGCCTTAACCACTACGCTACGGCATGCCCCCTGCATGTACAATAATTATCCTTAAATTAAGTTGATAATTTATAAAAAAGTAAAACTAAATAATCTGTACTTTGCTCATTGTGGAAGGGCTTGCTTTTATATTGACTCCACGAGCTATGCCGGCGGTACCACTGCTACCAGAAGGGTCATCCATGCCGGACATGTCTAAGACGATAAACCAGACTAAAAGAGATAGCTTGGTCAAAAGAATGACGATTTTACTGTAAAAATACAGGATATATGAGTTTTATTAATGTAAAATTCTGCGAAGATAAAGTAGTAATCCAGTTGGATCTTCTGGCTGAAATTATTACTGTAGATCTATGTCGAGACAGGGAATGATTATAATCATGATAGGATAGCTTACATCCAAGCGGCCATGAATCTTCGGATTCGATAGTGCCATTGATTTTATTAGCCAGATAATTAATTTATATGAAGAAAAAATACGAGCATATTTTTATGAGCCCTTTAAAAAATGGACCAAAGAGATACGAACAAACGGCGAATGGAGAAGATTACAAAAAAGTGAGCTACATGATTTTTATAGAAACCAGATATCGTAAGAACGGTTAAGTCGCATAGACTGCGATGACGGAACATAGTACAAATAGAGAATGAGAGAAGGACATGGAAACTTCATGTACGAAAATTAGAAGGAAAGTGTCCAGAAGATAAGGCAAAAATGAGATGGGAAAATAACATTAACAATGATTTGAGGATGGTAAATATGCAGGTGATGATTGGAAAACATTAGCTCAGGATAGGGATATAAGGAGAGTTTACGTCCGGATGGCCATGAACGACAAAACCAGTGACTTAGTCTCCTGGTGAATAATGTGTTTCTGTTCCAAATACTAACATTTTGAGATGTGAAGATAAAAAAGAGTAGCTGTATTTTGTATAAAACTGTTGCTGGTACTGTGTCATTTAGGGACTATCTAGTAGTAACTGCTGATACTTAGGTTAATTACAATATGCTAAGCAAAATTTGTATGCTACTAGCGTACCCGGCAGACGTTGTCCTGCCCGAACGTTCAATTCTCAAGTCTTGGGCGGACGATAAAAATATGTTACTTTTTTACCATAAAATTCAGAAATTAGGACATAATTAGATATTATTAAATAAGTTCCCAAGAAAACCTCTTACAGCCTTCTGTTTGTCACATAGTCATGAACATTAGAATTGTACCCGCCTTTGCAGTTAAGTTAAGAACCGTCATATAACAATTATATTAGAGTGAAAAAAAAAAAAAAAGATAAATTGATGAGAGTGGGTCAAAACAGTTCCCCCCCCCAGCTAGATTTTATTTCTGCTGACCCATACTGGCCGACATTCCATAAGAAAAATTTCTTCCCCCGTAGAAACTCGAACCAGCTTAAGTCCCGTAGTTCTGCGCCAACAAGACTTCTTGTCTTAACCACTCGGCTACAACGCGAGACTCTCGGTATCAATGAAAGACAAAAATGCTTATTGTGAGTTATCCGTAAGGGATAAAGGACTCTTGGTATCAATGAAAGGCAAAAATGGTTTTTGTGAGTTATCTGTAAGAGATAAACATATGCTGTCGCGGACTTTTTTGTAGAGCTTTTTGAGATATTAAATTCTGTGTACATTAATTTTGTGTATTTCTTATGGTTTAGGCAGCGTAAGCCATTTAAGCGTCCAAAGAGCTACTTTTTCACGTTTTCCACTACAAAGGGCGATTTTTAAGGGTGTAGGAGTTGAGTATCACAACTCTCTTACAACCTATGTTCATCCCGGGAATCTCCTGAACATTTTGCAAAAAAACCCCATCACAATCGGATCAACGGTATGGCCGCGCATAAAGTACGAACAAATAAACAAATATACAAACAAACAAACATTAATTTTTACATATAAGATTAAAAAATATGGTCTGGAAATATCAGTAAATAAAACAAAAAAATACAGCAATCAAAGGGTCTTCTCCGTTACATGCAAATATATGTATAGCAAACAGAATAATAGATTAAGTAAAACATTTTAATTGCCTGGGATTTAACATACAATAAACAAAGGAATGTCGAAAATAAATTTAATAAATTCAAATATATACAGTCAATATGCCCATTTCACCAATAAATATTTAAAATGGTCAACTAGTTTCTACAGCCAAGCTGTCATTCTCAAGACCAGATATTGACCAGATATTGATCAGTCAATATCTGGTCTTGAGAATGACAGCTTGGCTGTAGAAACTAGTTGACCATTTTAAATATTTATTGGTGAAATGGGCATATTGACTGTATATATATTTTAATATTGTATCACCAAGAAGATCAATTGTGTACTAAATTAATAAATTCAGATAAATGTGTGGAAAATTAGAAATTATTTTAAAAACACGAGGAAAGAAACAAAATTAAAATTTTATAAAGTTATGGTTGTTCATGAATTGTTTTATGGCTCCGAAAATGTAACTTTGATTAAAAATCATCTTTAAAAAAATCTGCAGAAATGAGTTTCCTGAGACATGTAGCTGTATATACTTAAGTAGATAAAATATAGCATATATATTAGGAATGAGCTTAGCATATTCAGTTTAACAGACAAAATCAAATAATACAAACAGCATTAGTTTGACCACATTCAAAGGATGGATCAAATACGTATAACAAAACTGTTACTCACATATAAGCCAGAGGGGTGTAGATGTGTGGGACGCCCAAGAACACGATGGAGAGAACAGTTTCCTACATGAGACTGGAACGAACATTTTGCAGTTCAATTTGTGAAGAAGAAGTTGATTATACTTTTTGTATCGTTTAAGGCCTCTCCTGGCGCATCACTACCATCATCATCAACTCTCATATCATGGGGACAGCGTAACCCCGCCTTCCAGGCGCCCCAACCTCAGAAGTGGGTTACAAGTTCGTCATGCCAGGAGAGAACACCAGAAATGTTCAAATGACAGAATGGGGCAATTAAAAAAAGTTAATATAAAGACAAAATATTAAATTTGGAATTTGTAACAACAAGTTATAAAACAAAATAGGCCTACAACTAAAATGTAATTGAAAAGATACTTCTAAATGAACCAGAATTTGGAGACTGTCCTTGTAAGTGATTTCTCAAGTTAAAAATAGAGAGTTGTTTCAATTTATAATATGAGAAAATTCCTAATTGCTTCATGAATGACTTTATAAATAACTATCACGTGATCGTATTTATCAGTACACATACAAATAAAATATTTAACATTATTGTTATATAATTATGTATTTCTTTCTGTTTCAGGTAAGTCCTAAATTACATTCAGAGATTCTATGGATATTGTATCGGTAAGAATTACTAAAATATTTATATTATTTACGTAAGTGTGCTTCATCTCGTAAAATGTGTTACAGAGATTGTAACTTTCTACGTATGTACCAAACTAACTGAGCTTGTCACTATGTGTGTGTGTGTGTGTGTGTGTGTGTGTGTGTGTGTGTGTGTGTGTGTGTGTGTGTACGCATGCCATCCCACATTCTGTAGGCCTATGTAAATTAAATCGAATGCTATTGATTACATGACGAACCATGATTATGGTACCAACACATCTTCTTCTAGTATTGCAACATGTAACGACATATTTCGTTACTATGTCCTAGCTTATGGTGTTAGACTAGGATATGGGTACATTAAACTGGGTTTTGGGTTGTCTGGCTATGTATAGTTTACGTTACGAAATTTATCCAAGTTTAATAGATTTTGTTCATCTTTTTGAGTTATTTTTGATAGACGTTATGCCAACAGACCGCATCGCGGTGGAATTGGGGACAGTGGTACCGAGTGAGACAACGTTGTCAGACGAGATACGGAATTCTGTTTTTTTTTCTTCTTCCAACGATTCATAGATATCTTCGCAGGATCCACATAGTTTTATCACGATTTTTAGGTTATTTTATGTCAAATTCTATTTCTTCTCCCTATTTTTAGTACATCTTTCTCACCACGTATGTTATATATATATATATATATATACACCCACAATATATATATACACACACATATATATATATAAACGTATAGTCTTTCTTCCTTACCTACTCTTAGTTTAAACCCTCAATGTTAGTGTCATATGTCATCCGGGCCTTATAGTGACACGACCTGTCGAAAGAATATGTTAAAACTGTGGAAGATATGTATATTTTTTGACCGTACAAGGACATGGAGAATTTTCCCGAATTTACTCAACACGGGGCTTAAGTCCTTTTAAAATAATATATATATATATATATATATATATATATATATATGTTGGTTACTTTCTCCAGATGGCATGTGTAATAAATCCTATAGTTAATGAATTATTTAATAACATATGTGTTATTGCTAATCGTACACGTTCTCATTCTAACGCTCCCTAACTCTAAATACAGTGCGATCCATATAAACCTGAACCATTTTAAGGGGTGATAAGTCCTGAACCAATAATAGGACACATGTGTAACTTTGGGAGAATATAATACACAATTGGGATATTACATTACATACACTTGGGAGATTACATTATACTGTTTACCTTTCAGAGCAAATGTTGGAAGTGTCCTCCACTAGCATCTAAGCCTATACATATTTGCACTCATTACACCATATTCTGTGAAGTTTACCGGATAGTATCCTCGCCAGTGTTGCTTATTTCGTTTCGAATAGATTCCTTGAGATCATATAATGTCCGAAGCCTATTCTTGTACACTCTATTTTTTGAGATACCCCCACAAGAAAAAATCCGGTGAGGTTAGGTCAGGGGATCTGGGGGGCCATAGATCTCTTGCGATTATTCGATTATAAAAGAAACTGGTTACAAGGGTCATTATGGAGGCATTAGATGTATGGCATGTTGCTCCATCTTGCTGGAAATAACCTTCTCTCAATTCGATATCATCCAGCTGCTCCACAAATGTATTGTATATACCCGTATAAACGTCAGTATCTAGAGTCGTAGCAAAGAAAAGAATAGGCTTCGGACATTATATGATCTCAAGGAATCTATTCGAAACGAAATAAGCTGGCACCGCGCACCATACTCCAATATTTTCATATGTGGTGTTTCGTGAATCATATGGGGGTTTACAGCAGCCCAATATCTGGTGTTTTGTGTGTTTATGTAGCGTGACAGATGATACCATGCCTCATCCGTAAACCACATTATGGAGAGAATGTCTGGACGTGGAATAAGAAAATCCTGAAACCATCGACAATAACGGATTTGTTTTTCTTAATGTGCTTCTTTCAGTTGTTGCACCA